>JAOBSW010000553.1:0-600000 GCA_026214975.1 Gentiana macrophylla
TTATTATTGTTGTTGAACGTTTTGTCATGAATTTCTGGCTTTTCAGTTCTAAGTTTTGCTTTACTGAGTTTTTGTTATGTATCTTTATTACAATGTCCTTGAATTATAGATGATTTTGGTGCTTTATTCAAATTATTCCCTCAAATATTTGTTGCTTATGCAAGATGAAATCGATTGGCATTGAAGGAAGTTTGATGCTAGTTTTGTATAATATTCAAAACCTTTGTTTTGATCACTGGCCAAGGAGGAAGACACTGTTTTCTCTCATGGATGAAAGAAGATACTCTGCTTTTAGTGTTTTGATTATGCTCTAATAGGACAAGTATAAAACTGCAGTTTGGCTCATTTGAAGAGGATATATGCACACAACTTGGTGGTGTGGTTTATCAGCAACTTTACTTTTCAGGTTCTTTCCTCCCATCATTTCTATGCAATTGCTGTCAAACCCTTTAATTTTTGTTGTCAAGATTTGAACAATGAAAAGCTTGATATGCTGTCATATGCAACAATAATAGTCAGTGTATTTGAGCCAAAGGGCAGACTATTAACATCCCTTGTTGAAGTAAAAGATGAATACACAACTTGTTTGCCTGTTGTCTTTGCAGTAGGTGGCTTCTAGAATTCCTCCTGCTTATGCATCCATAGCTTGTGCCACTTGAGCTAAGATGCTTGTCTGCTTAATGATTTTCTATTCTGTTGCCTGCTTGTTCTGCCTCTTCATCAAAGTAGGTGCTGATGTATTTGCCTACTCATAATGACTTTATTATGACTTATAGAATTTAATGAAACGAATGATTGAATCCATTTCATTCTGCGTTTGACACACGATTGAATGAAATTTGATGGAATTGCATGATGATGGTGACGAGTGATAGAGGTGTGGCGGGGTAGAGTGAATGTGGACGCGGATGGGAGATTTAAAGGTAATGATGTAAAGTGATGGGTAGGACGATAAAGGAGGTGAGCGGGGTGGCAAGGGTCGGTGAGGTTGGTGAGCGTGGGGTAGGATCGTAAGGGTGCAACTGAAGTGGTAGCAATTTATAGAACAGCCACACCGTGCTAATTCAAGACAAACAGGTTGCGATGAGTAAGGGAAAAAATAGTACTAAAGATAGTTAGGTTGTGGTGATATGAAAATAATTTATAATTTAATATACTTTCAAAGAATTTTAATATTATTCACTTTAGAATATAAACGAAAACATTTTATACTTTTTTTTCTTTCATTCCTACTATCCATAGTTCATTCATCACAAAATGAATGTCATTTTAGCATGTGTTTTTATCTCATTATAAAATTTTAATAAACATTTATCTATAAAACTCTACAAAATTATTTAGTACTCTACAAATAAGAGGAAAATTTTTACAAGATTTTTATTCGCACTACATAATAACTATCGGTTGTTTCACACCAATCGGTCAAGGTTAAGATCTACGGATTGTCTCACACCTACCGGTGCACCACCATTTGGAGGGTTTTATTCGCGCCGCATAAGACCTCTACACATACCACTGCATCACACTATTTTCACAAAATCGCATACGTAAAAAGTCGGATATACAATGCAACATTATTGTTTCCGAACTGTTGAATTAAAATTGACACTTTGAAGGTCGAATATTGCCATTCGACTTTTATAGGGTCGACACTTGAAAGGTCGTAGGTGGAATATTATCTTGTAAATTCAGCTTTCACAGGATCAACACTGAAAGTCGAATGTTGTTTGTAAATTTAACTTTACATGATCGGGTTATACTCTTTGATGAGGGTTGATTCAAGTTTTGGCTTATAATGCACAGATCGAATCAAATTTTCAATTGTGGTGCACATATAAGGTTGAATGTTGTCTCAATTGGTGCGGAGGTAAGGTTGAATGATGTTTTGTAAATTCAACTTTATAGGATCGATTTTATCGTGAGAGTCGAATGTTTTGTAATAAATTTCTTTTACATGATCAATTATAATGCACAAGGTAGTAAGAGCATTAGTATCAGCTACTTTATCTTTCAAATTATCCTACAATGGAGTTGAAAAATAGGGACATGAATAAAATGCTGCTACATCAGTCGCCCTATCTTCACCCTACATCGAGGAGGATGATGAGCGGTCACTCTCCACATCCGAGGTCAGATCTTTTGTACTATCCCCACAATTATTTTATTGTTTATTTCCTCCATTCCCTCCATTTATTTATTTTTCCCCAATAGCAAATCACTCTTCTCAGCCAAAAAATTAATTAAATTGCAGATCAATTCATTTTAGTTCTTCAAATCAGAATCTTACTCGATTATTATTGATCAAAAAATTTTGTCGCTTTGAAATCCCTTGTTTGAGATGCATTTTTCTGGTGTTGCTGTTGCTACTCTATAGACGAAAATTGGGTTTGGTGTGAAGTTTAATGTTTGTTTGTTTGTGTTTTTTTTTTTTTTTTTTTTTTTTTTTTTTTTTTTGCTTTGATAGTTTAGATTTGTTGTTTGGTTGAAAAAAAAAACAAAGAGAGGAGAGGAGAGGGCCCGAGTTCATGTTTACTCGGTTAAATTTGTTATTTTTCTGTTTGGAATTGTGATTTAGGTCATGGATATTCTATGAATGAAGCATTCCAGATAAGGTTTTGATGTTTGCTTTCACATGATAATATTGTTGAAATAGGTATCTCGGCGATCTTTGGATTTAAATACATGAATAAATCCGAACCGTTTAATCAGGATGTAATCGAACGAGGATGTTTTTTGGAGATTTTTAGACCGAGCTTGGTTATTTCTCGTATCCTATTATTGTTATTCGGGAATCAAGCTCGTATTCGCTGCGAGCAGTGGATTGTTTATATAGATGACGTCTCGTCCAAAGCCTTGTATTATTATTATTATTATTATTATTATTATTTATTATCTCCCTAAGATTAACACGCATAAATCCCTATAATTTAGGAATAATTATCGGGCATATCTAATGTCAAAATTATAATACAAATGCGGGCATCGAAGGCCTCCTGCGACAGATTGCAGCCAAGACCACTACGCTAATCTGGCACCTCCTCTTCGCTAAGCCTTAGCCGACTGCGGGTGGTTGGAGGTGAGTTGTGCCGATGTCCCACCTCTTGCACTGACCACAATCTGAGCACTCCTCTTCGCCAGTGCTTACCGACTGCAGTGGTTGGAGGAGGAGTTTATGGCGATGTCCCACCTCTCATGCGGTGGTTAGAGGAGGAGTTTGTCGCGATGTCACCACCTCTCCTACACTGCACCACTATGGCGATCTGGCGCTCTCCTCTTCGCTGCCTTAACCGGCCTGCAGTGGTTGGAGGAGGAGTTTGCAGCGATGTCCCCACCTCCTGCGGTAGTTGGAGGAGGAGTTTGTGCCGATCTCCCACCGGCGAAGAAGCAGACTTCAGAAGAAGAAGTGTTATGGATTATGTCACATATCTAAAATAGAAATAGATAAAGCAAAAAATCTGGTTAAAATATGGCCTCTGAGATAAATTTATACCTAAAAATATATTTTTGTGATAAATTTCATCTAACTGTAGATCATATTTCATCTGCTTTTTTTTTTATTTTATTTTTAGATATGTAACACTGGCCAAAACGGCACTAGTAGATATTCTTTTGTTGCTTTTATATCTAAAATAAATATGTTAATGTTATAGATAAATGGATAGAAATCGCCACATGGAGTGTTTTGAATTGAGATGTTGTATAATGTAAATATGTATTATTTTATATTATTTTGGTAGTATAATTAAAATCTAAGACAAGTCGCCTCAAGGACTACATCCTTAGAGTATGTTTCTGGGCTCCTAATCCTTAATCGCCTATACTTAGAGTACCGATCATTTATTCATTTATTCACAACGCATTGATACACGCGTACGTAGTTGGATCGGACATCATCAGTATCCGAATCATTGTTTCAATCCATGCCGATTTAGAGTATTCTGAATTTAAAAAGTCGAATTTGAATGTTGTAAGAGTATGGATATATTTGACAATATCGATTAAATTGTGGTGCACGGATAAGGTACATCCATTTCAGAAATAATGAAAACAGACGATAAACCTTTTTTTCCCAAGAAATGAAAATCGATTCTCTACGTTATATTCAATAAAATTCATTACATCAATCCCCGTCCTTCCTATCCAAGTATACAAGGTCCGAACAACACTTAAGCCAATCCGACACACCGCCGACCGCCGACTGCCGCCGCTTATTGACTGTTCTGTCCACAGAGCTCTGGTTTGAAGCTGCAAAAGAATAATAAGTACCCATTAAACACAAGTATAATCGGGAATTATCTTTCTTAGATGAAATTAAATAAAAGAAATGAAATATAATAGCAGTAGATTAAAAAGCCAGTTATAAACAAAATTACTAAAATTTTTAACTAGGATAAGCCCGCCATTACGTCATCGCCTGTAAAATAGGCTCCGACGGCGAGCAGTCTTCATCGCAGACAGGGCGGAGAAAGTGCGACGATGGTAAGACGGCGGTGGGGAAGGGAGAGAGCCTCCAGCATCTCCACAAAGATGGAGTGGGTAGCTCATCTCTCAACACCGCACCAACGCCTCCATACGCCTCCATACGCCACCCTCCCGCTCGGATAAGATCAAGTAACGTGTGAATTCTCAGCTTCCATTTTCCTTCTATTTATACTACGAGATCTAGGGCTTTCATATGTTGTGATATTCCACAACTGACCTTGTGGTTCTTGCGGAGAATCGCCCACACCGGCTACCGCTTGACATAAGCACGGATCTATTCTGTGTTTGAGAAATTTGGGCCTCAAGCCCAATATAGTGTGAAAATTAGCATATCACTAAGAGTCACAATATAATAGAGTTTTTTTGAGGAAAATATAATAGAGTTAAACCTGTAGTATCTCAAGACAATCGCTAATATCGTAGACACTATATCAAAACAAATTGTCTTTAAAAAAACATTACGCACTCGCCTCGCTTTTGACATTTGAGTCTTTTATTTTCACTTTAAATTTAGCGTTGTAATTAAAGAAAAGTGTAAGTTTGCCGCCTCGCTTTTGACATTTGAGTCTTTTATTTTCGCTTTAAATTTAGCGTTGTTTAATTACAGTATCTAGTAAATGACACGAATAAAATTGGTATTTTGTTCCACTGTGTATAATTTAACACGTATTGGGTTTCAAAAAAACAACACATACAGTACGAAATCTAACAATCATTGTGTTACCCATCGTTTTTAATAAAACATTTAGAACTTTTATTTATATTACGCTTTTAATTAAAAAAATAACATTCATGTTTTTGGCAAAACATATTTTTTCCCTTATATTCGATTCAACATAAAGAAATACACAATGCTCCCTACCTATTTAATAACTTATCATTTGCCCTAGTTTCTCTGTCTCTCAATCTTCCTTTCATGTCCACATAAAATATTATATTCGTGATGATTATTGATCAATTATTAGACATCATTTTAAGGAATTTGTGCTTAGGTGATTTCCAACGCTAAAACCCCATTAGATTTACGCTATGTATGCAGACGTGCCTTTCACCGTAAGGCCCTCACCTAAGCACTTCCCATTTTTATTCGATGACAAATCATCTTATTTTTTATCTTATCTTATCTTATATCTATAAGTTAGTTTAAGAAGCTTTGCACAATGCATATGTGCCACAGAGGTCGCCAAGAGTATATTTAGATATGATTCATTTTTAAGACTCCAATCGACAAACATGATTCGGCTTTTAAATTTCAATCAACCTAAAATTTTCGATTTTCGATGCGATTCTACACAACAATTAAATATTATACACAATAAAGTCAGATATTTCGATACTGATTCATTTTAATACCTCCAATCGATGTCATGGATTCGCTTTTAAATTTCAATCAACCGAAAATTTGCCCACCAATGCCAAGTGTATATTTAGATACATTTCATTTTTAATGACTCTCCAATCTGATAATCCGGATTCAGTTTTAAATTTCAATCAACCGAAAATTTTCGATTTTCGATGCGATTCTACACAACAATTGAATATTATACACAACAAAGTCAGATATTTCGATATTTGATTCATTTTAATACCTCCAACTGACGGTACATGGATTCGCTTTTAAATTTCAATCAACCAAAATTTCGATTTCGATTTGATTTAAATCACAACAATTGAATAAAACGTGCAGATTTTTTTTTTTATCTAATGCTTTTTTTTCCTTCGTAAAAACCGGAATTTCGTTAGCATTATATATAAACCGAATTTTTTTCGCCTCTATACATAAAGAAACTAAAGCCAGATATTTCGATACTTGATTCGCTTTTAGTATCTCCAACCGATAAAGTATGGATTCGCTTTTAAATTTCAATCAACCGAAAATTTTCGATTTCTCGATTCGATTTCGACACAACAATTGAATATACACAACAAAGTGTACTTTTTTTTATCAAACTTGTACCGTTATTAGTTTGTGCATAAAAGGAAAAAAGGAAAGACCAACGGATTCAAGTTCGCCGCTGCCAGAAATAGATGTCACGATGAAAGATGAAATGTTTTAAATTATAAAATACAACAACAAAAAATAATGGCAAACAAATATCCGCGGCAAGAAGGTGTCGCGCACGCGACACTACATTAAATATTTTTTTATTTTGAACAACATAACGTCAATGAAACCAACGGCCATTCGCAGCAGATTTAACGTCACTAAAATTAACGCTGGAATACCAAATAACTTTTTATATTCTTCGCATCAGTTTGACACGTGTGTTTTTTCCCACCAAATAAATAAACACGAGATCAACGACGTATTCATTAATGATAAAAGAGAGAATGTGGTATAGAAAATGAATGAAACACATTTTCAAACATATTAATGATCTGCAAGCTAAGGCGACACGGGAGATTTGACCGTGTAGTTATGGTCTGCTTATTGTTTTTCTATAATGTTCTATGCGTAAAGTCTAATCTAAAGTGATCGACTTTATGACATTGTTTTCCGATACATCATATTGTAGTTTATTTTGTAGGTGAAAACTCCTGATAGAGCTGGAAGAGATGTGATTCACAATCTTCACGTCTCTAAGAAAGAGCTACATCTTGGAGAGAATGTGATATATTTCTCTTGCTTTTCTGTCTCGCGCCTTGAATTCATATTACGGTTTAGTTTCACACGATTTGTTTCACGTTGAGGATCTATTCTTTAATATTATCGTTTGTAACGATTTATTATTGGATAATCTGTCGCGCTACTGACAACTCACGCTCACTAGTTATATTTATAGAGTCTACAAGTAAGTCTCATTAAAACAATTAGAGTCCTTTAATATTTGTAATCCTTTGTAGTTTTTTTTTATTTCTTCACACAACGAAATTACATAATTTAAAATACTGGTCGATCCACAAGCACACCGTGGGACTCGAATATTATATATTTGAGCTAAGCCTCATTGCTTCTAAGTCTTTTTAGCATTTATATTTTATATTTGCATATTAAGGCCGAATTTCTTTGCATTAGCTTTGAAGCCGTATGCATCACTCAAGTCTATATAAATGTTGACATTATGCTATTTGAAAATATAAGTTGAGTGATAAAATAAAAGTGTTGCATTTATGGTGTTTTCGGTTGAATCTCATGAATTTAAGGGAAATTTTTTTTTTTCCTAGGTTTATCAGATATGTGGAGCCGTATATTTGTGGGCACCCGGGTATCACAAGTTGATTAGGAGTTTAAGATACAACTGAAGGAGTCGGGTCACAAGTTGATCATCACTCAACATAGGATCGTTTATATGTGTATTGTCCATGTTCTTTGCGCGATTCGTGTTCCATATATAAATATTACCTTTAACGATCCAAGAAGTTCACATGGCAATGCCATTATTTTGAATTTACTAATGAATATTGAGGAGTAAAAAATAAGAAGTGAATAAATTACTTGACGTGCTAATCTATTTTGTATGCTTATAAGCAGAACATGAGACATTTTGATAAGAAAAACTCATTGTCTTAAAGACGAGTCGAATTTTGAACCAAACATCAACTTTCCAAAACTACAAATCTACAAACCGACCATGAATCAAACATAAAACTTACAAGAATCTTACCCTACAAAGATCAAAGCCAAGAGCAGCTATGAGGAGATTATATATTACCTTCGAGAATAGATTCTGAACTTAGAACAACTTCTACAAGCTTCAAAAGCACCCATCTGATCTGCAAAAGTAAGCCAGAACAATCAAACCGGTCCGCCTGTGACTAAATCTGTGCGCTTTTACCGAGAGGAGCTCTCGGTTCGGCGTGCAGCTTGTCATGGATCCTCTAAAACGTGAAATTGGGGAGTCTCCAGTCTAGCTGAGTCCTTTATTGGATTTTTTAGCTTAGGTCGGTTTTAGACGCCTTAGTGGGCTAAGAAAGACTTAATTAAACCTTAAACTAATAGGAAAACCAAACCTAATTCCCAAAAAAACAAAATACCCTTAATGAAAGAAAGGTCGGGGTTTCACAACGCCAATTAATATAAATAGGATTTTTTAGCTAAATTATAATATTGGAAATCATATTGTTTATCATATCACATTTAACATATCATTCATTTTAGTCATATATAAAAAGATGGAAAATTTGAGTTGATTTATTTTTAAAAAAACAAAACAAAACAATTGTGTCAGATTTTTTTTTAAAATACTCAAAAAACATGTCGCGCCACGTTGGACACGTGTTGAAGGCATGTCGGACGTGTGTCGTGTCAGAAATGTGTTCAACATCTTGCACTCACGCTTTCATGATCAAGTGATAAATGATTCATAAATGACAAGAGATGCTCTTAACGGTATCATTTCCATTGTTGCATAACTATTCATTTATTAATTGAAAATTATTACTTATTACAACAATCAGATTACAACGAATACCCTATTCATTAGAGTATTCGAATCAAATTCTCTTAACGAATACCTTATTTTACACTTTTAATTACATTTTTTTTAGTTTACAAAGTATTCATCCAAGATGAAATGCATCATATTATCTATTTTATATAATACAGTAGATATAAAGAAATTTTTACAGAAGATGGATTAATACGGTTGATGTAAAGAAATTTTTATAGAATCTATATTTTATGGTAAAAAACATAATATTTGCTGCAGTGTTATTTTTTCTATTGAAATCTCTAAAATAGAGATTTTAAATGATTTTACATATTTTTACTATGAACATATTACATCCTCCATTAATCCTTGAAACATGATGGTGGGGATAATTTAGTAGGGTTCGACCTTTTCGACATATTTTTATACCATCGATGATGATACGGCCTCGTAGAAAAAATTGTTGCAGATAACCGTTATAAGTAATAATGTCACCTTAATTAATTTTACGGTCCTTGTCAGAAAAAATAAAATAAATAAAATTCTGTTGTACGGTCAGATTATCAGCTGCCGTCTTGAGCTTCAATCTAGCATTAAAATTGCACACGAGAAAGCGGAAACCTTCACGTGTGTGTTTTTAATAAGATCTCATTCTCATACCCTATTTGTGCTTCTCAGTCAGTCCCATCTCTCCTTCTGCTGATCAACATTCGGACCTTGCTTTGGGTTTTAGCTATTTTCTCTCCCTTGTACGGTAGATCTTTGCTTTCTTCTTTTGGTTTCCCGCTTCTTTTCAGCTTTTTAACTTTTACTGAATCTCCTTGTCTCCGATTCGTATGATTTTAGTTTTTTTTTTTTTTTTGGATTAATTACGCCGACAAGTTGTTAAAACTCCTCAATTAGGCTAATTGGTTAATTTGTTGGAAGTGACGGAAAGTTGATTATAAGTCTGTGTTTTTGGAGATGAGATTGAGTAATGATCGTATCAAGATGTTAAATTTGGTATATTTTTGTTTGGAGTGGATGCTGGAATTGATATGATAAACAGCTTAGGGTGGTTTTGCTTGGGAATTTTTTTTTGGTTTTATCGACTGACAATTGGTTGTTGCCTTTGTCATGATTTTTTTTTTCTTTCTTATATGCAAGTCTCTGCGTGAATTTTTATGCTTTTTCGTAGGTTTCAAAGGTTAGTTAATGATTATGTAATATCTCACCAATGCTTGTATTATTTGCATCCAGTTCTCTGGTTAATTTTCACATGGTTGACTCTTTTTCTCTTGGTTTACAGGATACTAGGATGGAAGAGCCTTCTAAAGTTATCCATGTCCGCAATGTGGGACACTAAATTTCAGAGGTTATTATTTCCGTTGCTGCGTTTTGATTTGATGAATGATATTTCATGCATTTTCAGTGATTATTATTATTATTATTGTTGTTGTTTATCGAAAATGGTACTTCATGTTAGCTTAATCTGGTAAAGTATCAGCACTTCATGTTCTGCATTTATTGAACAGCTTTACAAAGGAAGTGTTTGTACTCAAGATCTGAATCTATTTGAAGAAAACCTGCCTTTATCATTAGAGCTTCTAAATTCTAAGAATAGGTAACTCACAAATCATAGATAGTGATTAAGATTTGTACATGTCTAGTTTATAACGGCACCCAGAACATAGAAGCATCTTGGCTATGCACAGTGTAGGGAAGGGCTGAGCCAGACTTCACCGCTTTTCAAAGCAGAAAAATATTTTGTATGATGTACAAATCTTATACTACGTGCTCAGATACATTATGGGTCATGGGGGTGTCTGTGTATGTGAAAAACATACAT
This sequence comes from Gentiana macrophylla, assembly GCA_026214975.1. Taxonomy (NCBI): domain Eukaryota; kingdom Viridiplantae; phylum Streptophyta; class Magnoliopsida; order Gentianales; family Gentianaceae; genus Gentiana; species Gentiana macrophylla. The sequence goes on from JAOBSW010000553.1 coordinate 10,681, forward strand.
GTTGCACCTATTTATAAGGTGAAAAGTGTGTAAGTTATCGTGAAGTCGTGAACTGCATACACATCTTGGTCATAGTCTGATTATTTATGGCATGCATTTTTATCCAAACTGAGGTCCATGAATACACTTTGGGCTTCTTTCCATGCAGTATGTGTGGGCCATTGCTGTTGTTAGGAAGCTGATATTAGATAGTAAATTAGCTGAATAATATGCTGAAAGTCCTGTATATACACCGATAATTCAATTTGATGTTAGGTTTTCCGGACTCGACCATCTTCTTTTGTGAAAGTCCAATGTTTCATAAATTGCTCATTTCAATTCGGTAAGACAATTATACATTTTTTGGGGTGGGAAGAAGAAATTCAAGTTGTCAAAGAGGAGTTATTTACCAAATAGATGGAGATAGGTAATGATGGAGAATTTTACTGAAAGCTTTGTTTTTAATAGCATTGAAATTTTAAGATAAATCTTTAATTAAGAATAGTAAGGACTTTTAAGCTGCGCAACTGCTCACTCTTCTTCTAGTCTTTATAACATACCATTTGGTCTAAAACTCTCATGTAAATTCACATGCTAATATATGTGTGTTAAGTTGTGCTAAAATAAAAACCCCTAATCAATGCAAAACCAGTTTTTGGATTGTAGCTCAAAATAAATTAGCTACTTTTTAGGTAATGTATCACCATATACCCTAAAGGGAAGTGTATTATATGAGGCGTATCTTATAATCTTCTTATGTTTATTTATCCCTCCTTCAACCCATTGGAATACTGAAACAACTAACCTCCTCTTTAAATTTCTGATACAATGTGCAATTCAGTATGAAGTTGACTGATGCATAAGCTCATTTTTTTGGCTTCATAGTACCCAACTAGTTGGAGCTTTTTTGTACGCTCCATATTCGCTTTCCTTCACCATCTTTTGATGCCTGCAAATCTTTTGTATCATCTGAATAGTAAGAGCAAGAACTAAGAACTGAAATGCCACAACCTGGCGGCTTTAGGGATATTAACATTTTTGGTTGCTGCCTGTCAGCAATGTAAAAGATTATTTATGCTCTTGAGGATATTATATACATTTATTCGTATATATTGAAGTTTTAGTCTATGTATTTGCTTTTTCGCTCATGAACTTTTTTTTTTCTAAAATTTCCGGATCTCGATTGGATTAGCTGATTTAATTTTTTTCCTCTTTCTGTTCTGGGAGAGCATTGCCGACGGGGGACGGGGGACGGGAGAGAATGAGATACTACAAGGATTGTGTTATTCTTTATCACAGTCTCGTGTTGCACTTTTCTGAAGTGTTGCATGTATCATTTCTTGCACATTCGTTATTCATATTCCTGTAAATGGACTTTGCAGAATGACTTACTCCAGCTGTTCCAGCCATTTGGAGTCATAACCAAGCTTGTAATGCTTCGAGCGAAAAACCAGGTGTTTTTCATTTCTTGAGGCTGTGCTTCTCACTTGAACTTTGATCTAGGCAAAATAATTTGCAGAGACTGTATGACAAGCATATTCTTATATCATTAATTGGTATTTGTTGTAGGCTCTTCTTCAAATGCAAGATATTCCTTCAGCTATAAATGCTTTGCAATTCTACACCAACACTCAACCAACTATAAGGTCCATATTAGTTTGCGCTTGTGTTTGGGTATTATGTTTTTATGAAACATCGCTTGTTAAGAATTTATTTTTGATCAAGACAATGGGTTGCTGCACTTTTTCCTTGTGTTGATGCCCTTTTATTTTCTAATATAATGCAGGGAAGAAATGTATACATCCAATTTTCATCGCATCAAGAACTGACAACGGTGGATCAACCTTCTCAGGCTCGAGCAGATGAGGTTAGTTTATTTTATTTTTCAACATAAAAACCCTTGATGTTACTGATAAATTTAAGATCAACTATTATTTGGTTTTCGAGATTCTATTTCACTGTATGCTATCTATTCCTAAAAGAGAGACAGAGAGAGAGAGAGAGCTAGAAAGTATGTAAAGGTCATCTCTTAGACGTTTAGTTTCATTGTGGTGAAAAGAATGATAAGAAGAAAGACTAAATATGCATTAAGCTGACATGAACACAAATAGTGGAATCCATAAGCGGCATATATGCTTTTTAAATAAGCTGATCCTTTGAAACTTGTATTTGTGCGCATGCGAGGTACGAACTTTTCTCGCAGCTTGCATTTTTCCTATAGGGTTAAAGAAAAAGGAATCAGTATTTTGCTCTTTACCTTGAACTTTTCCCGTGTTGATTTTAAAGATGAAAGCATTATGTAAAGGCACTTTAAAATTGCCATTACAGAAACTAAGCTTTGGTCTTGTAATGCCGACCCCACCCCACACACACACCCCACCACCACCACACAAAAAAATTAAGTGAAAAACAAAATTTATGCACACAAAAAAGACAAATCTGTAATGTTCTGTATATTTATTGTATCATCTTCCTGTCTTCGTTTCTAGTAGGAAGAATTAGGCTTGGTTGCTGTTGTTTTCGTTGTCTGAGTGAGAAGCCAAGAAGCAAAAGTGGTGAAGTTATATTTGAAATAGCCCACGTGGCTTGATGCCTCCTGATATTCTCTGAATGAGTTGGATGTTGCTATTACCTTATACTAATAACGATTTGTCAATATACTTCTACATCATGCGGCTTTGTTATATTTTTCTTCATTCTAGTGCATTATCCTTTAGTATTTTTCATGGTTCTGGCTCTACTTTTTGGTTGTTTTCATTGGTGTAGTTAAATTCTTTATGATGCAATGCTGCATATTTCCTTCTTTATTTCTTCATTTCTTTCCTCTCTCTTCTATTCATTTTCTTCTCTTCTCTATCTTCTCTCTCTATGATTGGTCTGCTGTCGCTCTCCATGTGGATATCCAGCCTAATCGAATCCTCTTAGTTACAATACATCACATGCTATACCCAATTACTGTGGACGTGCTGCATCAAGTTTTTTCCCCTCATGGATTTGTTGAGAAGATCGTCACCTTTCAGAAATCGGCTGGTCAGCATCTTCAAGTTTTCTCCCACTTCTTTCTTACTGTTTGATATTTCCCCTGCTGAAATTTGATTGTTTTTGTGCTTGATCAAGGGCAAAGCCTTTTATTAGGCTTTCATCTATATGTTTGATTTTGTTGATGTTATTCATCCAAATTTCTTGCGTATTGTTTGATGAATATTTTAATGGTATGTTGTGTTAGAATTTGTTTAACTCCAGTTGAGATTTGGTAGTGAAAGGATGGCCACATTTTATGTAGGGTTCCAAGCTTTAATTCAGTATCAAATGCAGCAACATGCTGTTTCTGCCCGGAATGGTCTGCAGGTATGGTTGATCAACTGACTGATCTTTTTTGCATTTCAAGAGGTTTTGTGAATTTTAATCTTCTTTCTGTTCCCGATAGTTTCTTTAGAAAGTGATAATGTCAGCCCTTCATTTGAATGCTATGGACTTAATTAGAGAATGCATGATTGGTCCTTAGACGTGACTGGTTCAAAGCGCCCCCCCAACCTGGACTTAATTTTGGTGTGTTGGAATACACGTTTATGAACTAATTGGTACATACTGATGTTTTGTGGAAAGCAAGATATAGTTGAAAGATTGCAGACTTGGTCTTTTGTGGGATCTTGTTCCTCCAGATCTGACCTCTTCTCCAGCCTAAAAGGGATATTCTTCATATTCTCCCCCCTCCCCCTCTCCCCCTCTCCCCCGAATCTAAATGAACTTCTAGTATGCAGTCTACTTGCATACCACTACTATATATTTAACCTAGATAAAGCCCAGTTTTTTTTTTTTAAGAAAGATTGCTTTCCTAACAAAAAGCCTGGTTCCCAAATTTAATGATTTGCCAACAATCATCTCGTAGAAGTGTGGTAAATGTCACTCTGCAGGTTGTATCTTGTTCATAAATGCATATTGATATTTATTTGTCTTTCAACTAACTAATTATTTCCTTATATAGGGTCGTAATATATATGATGGTTGCTGCCAGCTAGACATTCAGTTCTCAAGTATGTTTCAAATTGTACATTTGGATGCCTTTTATGTGTATTTGGTTGTTTTATAATCGTTTTCAGTTCGTGGTGGTGGATATTTGCTGATTTATCTTCTCTTTTATCCGCTTCGTGCAGCTTGGATGAGCTGCAAGTAAACTACAACAATGATCGTTCTAGGTATGTTATGGTGTTCCATATTTCTTTCCCCAGCAGCTTTGCCCACATTTATTGCTATTTTTCTGGGAAAAAATAAACAAACCTTTGAGCTTGGAGCTAAGTTGGAAATTTTTTTCTTTGCCAATTTATACTTTTCTATATTTGCTTCTGCCGATACTAGTTTTACTGGCGCGCCTCCTTTCCGCTTAATTTACCTCTCTTTTCTTTAAATACAGAGACTTCACAAACCCATCCCTGCCGTCAGAACAGAAGGGACGGTCTTCTCAGGTAGTGTTCAAACCAATTTTTTTTTTTTTGGCACTGGGTAGAGAGTCGTTTAATTACTAGGCTAGAAGTACGTGACTTGTGCCTCTCGATTTGTAATTGGTTTTCCCTTGTGTGACAGACTGGATATGCAGATCTAGGAGGTACATATTCTTTGCTGCTGAAGCCTGTCAAATTAGTTGGTCTGCACTTTATTTATATTTTGTAGTTTATTATACCGTTTACTGACGTTATTTTTTTTCCTTCTTTTTTCTTTCCCAGCTGGATATCCTCAGGTGAATCACTGTTCGTACCCTTCTGCCATGTCTTTTTTTCTGATACCGATTTTTACTAGGGATCGCTCGCTTGTAATGTTTCATAATTGTGGTAAAATCGGTTGAGTATACATGCGTTTTCAAAGTTAAGTCTGGACCAACTTTATATGGCACCTTGTCCATAATAATAAGGGCATAGAAATACACTGAGTTATCAAGATTTGGTGCTTTAAGTTACATTTAATATTCGTTCCGGGTGGGGATGGGGGGTAGATTGAATCTTTGTTCTCGCGGAAAGTGCAACATCCTTTACCACTAGGTCTTATCCAATCCCCACTAGTACAAAGACTCAATATGCATGAATCCTAATTTCTAGAAAAAATATATCTATAACAAAACTACTATGTACAAGAAAAGCTCGACTCATTTTACATCTATTAACCTTACAATAAGGCGTTTTATTCTTTCCTGAATCGCAGATGGCCAATGCTGCTGCAATTGCATCTGCTTTTGGAGGTAGTTTGCCTGCTGGAATCAGTGGGACAAATGATAGGTGCACTCTTCTAGTTTCTAATTTGGATTCTGAGGCAAGTCACTTGTGATCCATTCTTTTATTTCATGCATTAAATGTCATGTTGTGTATGTCACTATTGCGGGTTCAAAAGCAAGCCTAATTATTTCTCTTGATGACATGTGTTTTGTGTTGGTTGCAGCTAATCGACGAGGATAAACTATTTAATCTGTTTTCAATTTATGGTAATATCGTAAGAATCAAGATTCTCCGCAATAAACCTGATCATGCGCTCGTTCAGATGGGTGATGGGTTCCAGGCTGAATTGGCTGTGCACTTTTTAAAGGTTTGATGCTGTCTTCACCTAAAAGCTCCTTAAATTTAGTAGTTTGCCTTTGCACAATTGAACTCGTTTAAGTGCGCATTAGAGCACTTGCATCATCACCACTTCTCTCTATTTTACATAATCCATGTTCTTAGTGAAATGCATCAAGATCTCGACAAGGCATAATTTGGATGGATAATTTGTTAATTATGAAATACAAGTAGTGCGTAAATTAGAGATTCTACTACAAATGGTTTTGCTGAATCTGAATGATTTGGATCTCTGTCTTATAGATTTACCTTGTTTGATAGTATCAAGTGCAAGTGCTCTAAGCATATAGACCGGAGCCATATGTATGCACTTGTATACTGTGATGCACGGATACTTGTTTGGTAGCGTCTCTGTATCCAACACTTATCCGCCACGGATACGCCTCAAATACTTAGGATACATGCCTAGGGTAAATTTGCACTTATTGAAAGCTAGATACTTGGTCCGAATATGCACAGCCATTACTCAAATAATTAAAATGAAGAACTTTTCAGAAACTGAAGTCAAATCACTAGTAAATTAATGAAAAACTACCAAAAAGAAGAAAAACTACCAAAAACACACACTAATATTTGCTTTAATTTATGATTTTAGGTATTTTTAATATGATCCTTATAGTTCTATTATGTATAGTTTGGTCCCTATACTTTTAATGTTTTAAGCACATCTCATACGTACCAGTGTCCTATATTTTCGAAAATCACATACTTGCGTACTCCCGTAACCACGTATTCATCATATCTGTGCAATCCAACCTAGCTTGTATACCAGCATGCACTAATATAACAACATAGGCACATACATCAAAGCACTAATAATACAATGAAATGCTTGGTCTTACCTTAGATGTGCAACTTTGAATGCAGGGTAGCAAGCTTTTCGGGAAGCGAATGGAGGTGAATTACTCAAAGTATCCAAATATTACCACAGGTGCAGATACACGTGAATACGCAAACTCGAACCTCAACCGTTTCAACCGCAACGCTGCCAAGAATTATCGCTACTGTTGTTCACCAACAAAGACAATCCACCTGTCCACGCTCCCTCAGGATGTAACCGAGGACGAAATCATCGCCCATTTGGAGGAACACGGTACCATTATAAACTCTAAACTGTTTGAAATGAATGGAAAGAAACAGGCTCTTGTGCTTTTTGAAACTGAAGAGCAAGCAACTGAAGCCCTTGTGTGCAAACATGCAACTAACCTTGGCGTTGCTACTATTCGGATCTCGTTTTCTCAGTTGCAGAATATCTGAGGTTCTTTCATTCTTTAACAGCTCAGTTTATCTTCTATTTTGGAGATTTTGAATGGGATTTATCCATTTGTAACTCTAGTATTTTATACGTTTTGATTGATTTTTTTGTAACATTCTGTTATCTTGTATTGGTACTATTTGTTCTGGTGCTTCATTTATTTATCTTAGGTGTGTGGGGGAATTTGTTGGTAATATGTGGAAAGTTTTGTAGGAATAGGATTTGCAGTACTTAGTGGGAGAGAGAGAGTCAGAGAGATGTTGGTTTGTCTAATGTAAATAGTAGTTGCCTGAAGGTGTGTCTTGTTGTCCTAACACAGGTACACACCCCTTGTTTCTATCAGTACATTGATTTTTTTCGGTGTCTCTGAAATTCTCTTCCTATCTTTCTTCTCTTCTGCCGGTCTCCTCACTCTTTCTCTCTCTTCGTTCTCGTTCTCCACTCTCTCTCTCTTATCTCTCTTCTTTTCAAGTCTTTTTCTCGACATGGTTGTAGTGATCCTCCTACACATGGAAAGCATTATGCATGGCTTTCCTTTGGGCGCTGTTATTGGCACCACAGTGAATCTACCATGGAACCACACTTTGGGTTAGATTCGACTTTGCAGAGGTCGAAAATGGACATTCAACCTTTGCAAAAGTTGAATGTTGAATGAGAGTGTGGGTACCCCGAACGAAAGTGTATTTGTTGTGGTATGCCATTAACAACTCCAGTTCCTTTTTCGATTCCAGAAGCATCTTAGTTTTTAGGGGGTTTCCAAAGACACCCTTGTTTTTACTTTAGGCACCTATTATTTGATTATTTTTTTTATGAAAGAAACGTCATTGGCAGTGACGTTGATATTGAAACACCAACGTCGGTGCTCTTCGAAAACGAAAGTCAGTGGACTGACGTTTCTAAGTTATGACACTTTTACAACGTAAACGTCGGTGTCACCGACTTTCGTCTTTGAAAAACCTCACTGACGTTGGTTTTCAATAGAAACGTCTCCGTTCATAAAAAATCATCGTGGTGTCGGAGTAATTTTTTGTGGTGCCGGAAGTAATGTGGTGACGAAAGTAAAAACATGGGTGCTTTTAGATTCCCCTAGTTTTATTACTGTGCAGGCACCCAGTTAAGAACTTTTTTTGTGGGAGCACTATTGGTAAGTGTTAGAAGAGCCTTAATTAAGATGTAAGAGCTGTTATAGAAGGACATACTTTTTTGAATATGGAAATGCCAGTTTCACAATAAAATTATCACAACAAAGCTTTAAAAATATATTTTTACACCATTGATCATGGTGGACTCGTATCAATCAATTGTATCCACATCATTGATTATGGTACCGTTTATATCAATCAATAGGGTCATACATCTTGATCAGCGGTGAAAAAATGTATTTTGTTGTTTTGTTTGTGACAATTTTATTGCGAAAGTAGTGCTACTCGGTCTGAAAAACCATAAAATGTTCGGTTGTGAAATTGGTTCAATGTAGAATAAGGTAGGATTACACGTGGTAAATAAATGACGAGGGGGTTCTTTTCGTAGCTAAAAACTATATAGACCCAATATTAGTCGGAAAATAATTTTTATACCAACCTGATTTGATGAAGACGTTGAAAGTATTCAAGACCCAATAATAAGCCTGATAAAATTAAAACATTTTTTTGATTAAAGTTAAATAAGCAAACTTATTTTGTCTGCAATTGGATCAAGAATCGCATCAATTGATGCAAACCAAAATTAAAAGGCAACTTTGGGAATAAAATTGTAATTGTTTTAAGACTTTTATACATTACCATTACCATTACCATACCATGAGGGGCGTTATTTCGAGACCTATCAAAGCAGTAGAATTGAGGACTCTGAATCCGGAAGTACTGCATTCAAATCGTTTTATGTCGTAATTATATATACTCCCTTCATCTCATAATAATTCTTTTTTATAGCTTTAACACATAGTTTTTTTTTTTTTTTTTTTTTTTTTTTTTTTTTTTGGGGAAGGGATTTACAATAGTTTAAGAAACATAATAAATGAACCACTTTTTATTATTACAAGTGTTTTATAACTTTTACAGGGGAAAAAAAAAACTATATTACGGGACAAGGAGTGTATGTATATCTATATGTGGGGGTGCATGCGCGCCAAGAAAAACGAATAACGCGGGGACAGTGTGTGTGCGTGCCACCTTTTTTTTTTAAGAAACCAAAATTTTAATGGGTAAAGAAAGTACTTGGTGTAACGACTCAATCCCACCTTAGGGGTTAAATGGGAAAATGTTGGTCGACACACGATACCCTCGACAATCAGACACGCCAAAGATCATATCAGCAAATGACATCATACACGATTTTACTCATATGTCTCGTCATTATTATCCATGTGAAATCAATTTTCCCATCTATAATATCGACAAGAAATCTGATTTTTCGTGGTTAACACGATTACTCAATTGGTTCTACCCAAATAAGTACGGAATAGCCTTTCTTCATTATCTTTCGAGACAAAATTCAAGTATTCATCGAGAAAAAATGGGATATTTGCTACATAACTATACATAAGTAGTCATTTCCGAATATATTGAGCACAAATCTACCTTCAATCCTTTATATCCCCAACAAAATTTCACCTTAGCCTTTCGTTTTCACTTTTTTTTTTACCAATAAAGATTTAACAGTAAAGAATGAGGTTTCAAACATTTCCCTCACATAATAGATGTCCTTCAATTCTATCGTCTTCCCGGGGACAAATATCCATGTGGCGAACCTCTTTACCATGTGAATATCCACAAGTCAAGCCTCTTACCCGTTGATATCCAGAATCAGAATTTGTTGACGTGACGATTCTCTTACACGTCGACATTAGTGAAGGAAACTAAGTTCCGCGTAGATAACATCGACGGTAAGAGGCTTGCCGCCTTGATAATCTTGATTATGGATATCCACATGGTCAGGGTCTAACTCATCGTTATTATCGATGTGAAATTTATTTTCCCAATGATAATATCCATGGATAAGAGGCTCGCCCCATGAATGCTCCTGACGGGTGAGGGTCTTACCCGTCAATATCAACGATGGAAGGGTTTTGTTTTAAGTCGATAATAACAGCGATTGACATGAAAGAAATATAAAGATAAAAATTGGAAAATGGATAATGGTTATAAAAGACAACAGTGGAAGAGAAATTATCAAAAAAAAGAAAAGAAAAGGGATAAGCGTCCTTAATGACACAATATGGAATAAGTCAAAAAAAGAACTATAAGAAAAGATTTTTGTCACAAAAGATATTTTATCAGTGAAAATGAAAGTGAAATGAATTTTAAATTGAATTACGTTAATTTTTAAGACAAACCAACGTAATTCACTTTCATGATTAAATGTCTTTTTTTGACAAAAGACTTTTATTATAATCCTAAAATCGCTTATATATTTTTAAATGTGTTTCTAGTTGATAATTAACTTAAAAAAAACATAGATAGTGAAAAATAATGAAAAAGGATAAAAGTAATCTGGAATGACGAAATTATCCTTTACACGTTTAACGACTTCAATTTCACCATAAACAAATCCACTACAACCTTTTTTTTTGAGCGGACACTACAACTTTTTAATATCAAAAAAATCAAATACTAAAATAAAAAGGGGTTATTTCAATAAAATAAAATAAAATAAAAGGGGTTGAAAATGACATAATCGTCCAAAGTCAACAAACATCTCCTAAATGCAACTAATAATTGAATTTTGTCATTTTTTATTTAGGGCCAATTATTTAAAATGACTGATTTTCAACTTATTAGGGGTAATAGGACATTCCGAAATCTTATGGACATTCTAATTTTAAGAAGAAAACTTATTTAGTTATAAGGACATTCTAATTTCAAGTGGATAAAGAGGAAGAAGGGAAAAAAAGGAGGAGGGAAAAAAAGAAGGAGGGAAAAAAAAAAGCGTTCAAAGTAATAAAAAAAAACATAACATAACAAAACAAAAAAAAACTTACTGTGTGCGTGGTTTTGATATTTTTCCGAATAAATTTCATAAAATCAATTTTTTTCTTCATAAAAATCGACGTGACATATTGATCACCGTCATGCATTGACCACCTACCCAGATGCATTGGCCACTGGAATCCATTAATCACCCCGATGCATTCACCGCCGCGATTCATTGGCTACCATGATGTATTGACCGCTGCGATCCATTGACAACCTTGATCAGTGACATCTCATCGTAGCGATTTATGCAATGACGTCTCATTGTAGCGATTTATGCAGTGACTTCTTATTGTAGCGATCTATGTAGTGATGTCTTATTGTATCGAATAATGCACTGACGTGTTATTGTAACGATTTATGCAGTGACGTGTTATTGTAACAATTTATGCATACCTTTGGTTGTAATAATATGCATTTAAACCCAAAAAAAAAAAAGAAATACAGTTATTTTACAAAGTTATCGAAAATTTAAACCAACACTAATCAAATAAACCAACATCAATCAAATATTTAAAGATAACAAAGAAATAAAGTTACTTTATAAAGTTATCAAATGTGTGTATCAAGTTGTATATACGGTGACATCAATATCATTGCATCGCTTATCTAATTGTAAATCATAATATCAATGTCATCGTGATCGACATCAATGTCAACTGCGATAAGTCGTCAATGTCACCAAGATAAAACCTAACAATCTGCATCGATCATTTCTGCTCTTGTTTTGCATTTCTCCAAATGTGGAGCTTTTAATATGGATAAGTACAAGTTTGGTGAAACTACAAAGACTCTTCAATATGACTTCTTGTAATGGCCACACGTTGTTAGTGCCTCCCAATAATTGGATTCATTGTGGAATCCTCAATTCTTTAACACGATCTTGAATCATTTGACGATCTTGTTTAACTTAATGTCCTGCGATCATTCATCAATGTCACTGCGATCGGACATCAATGTCCCTGCATCGACATCAACGTCCATGCATCAAACATCAATGTCATTTGCGTAAGTCAAGTCATCAATGTCCTCAGACACCAACGCCATCGCATAAGTCATCAATGCCATTTGCTTTGAGACATCAATGTCATCGTGATCTAAAATAAAAAAAAAAAAAAAATCTCCAGAGCTTTTTTTTTGTTTTTTTTTCTTCCAGCGCTTCATTTTTTTTTTATATATTTTTTTCTCTCTTCTTTCCTTTTTCTTCTTTATCCATTTGAAATTAGAATGTCCTTATAACTAAATATGTTTCCTTGTTAAAATTAAAATGTCATTATAACTAAATAAGATTTCGGAGTGTCTTAAATGATCATTAATTCTCTAACGACGGCCTTATAACTAATTTGCACTTTTATTTATCATATAGTTAGTATACTATTAAATTTGCATGTTTGGTCGTCCGGCTTTTTGCGACGCTTTGGTCGTCCGGCTTTAGCGACGTTTTGGTCGTCGCTATACTAAATTTTTTGTCTTTCCCCTTTTTTTTTAGGTAAAACGAAGTCGTATGATTTGGTACGGTGTTATCACATCAACGTGTTTATAACTAGGGTTTTATTTGAAGCATTCAATTCTCTCGATTCGAGTTTGGACATTTTAATTGTGTTATTATGTAGTTTATTTGGTGACAATCAAACTGGTTTGATTTTTTTTGCACGAAGGTGCATTTCGATCTTCGAAATTTTTGGTTAAGTAAAAACAAAGTCGTATGATTTTGTACGGTGTCACAAAACTACTAGAAAATAAAATATTGTAAAAATTAGATAAGGAATGAGAATGTTCATTCGATCATGATACATAAAAGATACATAAAAAATAAAAACGAGATCCAACTCCCATTTATCTTACTTATCCTTCGGTTAATTTACATCGATAAAAGATAAGAAAATGAAAATCTTCCGAACATTTTCTTTTTTTTTTTTTTATTAGATATTAGTTAGGGTTAAATCGATATGAATAATATTCTACGATCGACAATTCATTTATTCGAGTTTGGGAAATTTCAATTATGTTATTATGTAGTTTTTATTGGTCACGTAAACTCTGGTTTGACTTTTTTCGCATTTAATGTGCATTTTGATCTTCAAGATTTTTTCCCACATGTAACATTTCTTGCTTTGCAACACGAGCATATATCGCCACCTCTAAAGGATAGTTTAAATGTTTTTTAAGTACAAGTAGGTTGATATCTTCTTTATTTTTGCTTAAATTTATTGCAGACATAAAACTATAATCTACAAGATAAAAAAGTGAGACACCGCGTGCATCGCGCAGTGGCCTTACTACTAGTTTGTTTTAATTCCCGTAATAGTAGTATCAGTATCGGTATATTTATAAAAGGGTGTTCACCACAAATCTTGGGGATATAGTCTTTTTTGTTCAGAAATACAGAATGATCTTTTTAGGCTCTAAATCTTCGCGTTTTAGGTGTTTTTAACCAAACTAAACCCTAATGGGAAGGAACCCTATAGATGATTTGAGGACCTTAAGATCGTGCAGCATTTATGAAAAAAAAATGGAAAAATCATGATCAAAAACTAAAAAACAACGTAAAATTTGTTGAAAAAAAGGCTATATAGCCAATTCTCCCTATATACACTTCAGAAAAATACACCCAATCTCATCACTCCTCGCGCTTTAGGGAAGAACACACACAAGTCCGTGAAATCGGAGAAAACCAATTTTCGCTCACCTGATCAATTCAGCTTTGTCACCGACGCAATTGCTCGTGTTTTCGTTCCTTATGTCGATTTAATTCTGAATTGAACTTTTCCAGAACTGTGAAGAACGATGGGCGCAAGTCGAAAGCTACAGGGAGAAATTGATCGCGTGCTAAAAAGAGTTCAAGAAGGCGTTGATGTCTTTGATAGCATTTGGAATAAGGTTATTCTTTTTGTTATTTGCTAAAGCTTGAATTTTTCAAGAGAAGTTTTCGTGAATTTTGTGAGGCGGAGTGCTTGATTCGAGTTTTTAGGTATTCAATCCTTATTTTGTTGGATCATGTGTGCAGGTTTATGACACCGATAATGCAAATCAAAAGGAGAAGTTTGAAGCTGATTTGAAAAAGGAAATCAAGAAGCTTCAGAGGTATAGAGACCAAATTAAAACATGGATTCAGTCTAGTGAAATCAAGGATAAGAAGGTAAGTTCACTTTACTTTACCATTATTTCTACCTGTTATCAGATTTCAACTTCAATGCAAACTGATTATTTCTTTGTGTACAATTAAAGTGACGTTTATGAACTGTCCTTTTCGTGTCATGACATTGTTTGGTGGTTTATCTGGGAGTGTAGGCAATTTAGTATGCCAACGTGGCCTAAATTTCCACCCTGCAGGTTCCTGGCCTTGTGTCATTTTATCATATGTTTCTTTGTGTTTTATTCATGAACTCTGGAGTGAACTCTGTAGGTTTGACTTCGGAAGTACAGCCACGACTTGCAATCAGGGGATTCCACACAATAAACATTTTCAACAATTACATCTTACAATCACCGTCCCATATGAGTCAGTGTGTTGTTCAGCCCTAATTTAAAGAAACCGAACAAATTAGACAAAGAAGCATGATTTATATATTAAGTTATAGAAACAAACTATAAAAACAGTGACGTTGATCGACACTGGTGTAAATGAAAACAAATGGAGAAACTTATCTCTATTTCCATTCTTTTGGCTTTTGCATTCTGCAACCTTTAGAAGAAGTATACAACATTTATTAGTCATTATTAATAATCAATAATTTTATGGGGACAATTACTATAGATCAACATATTATAGGGCGCCAATTGCTGAAACTATTGCAAAAGGTAAAAAGTTCTGACAGTTGAAGGGCCAATTAGGAGTTTGAAAATTTGATTGAGGCTCAGCTGTACCCATAGCTTGTATTTGGCTCTGCCCATGCTTAAGTATCTAAGATGAGTCGCTGCCATCAGGGTTTGGACAGAAAACTATTTTACTACTGTATTTTATTTTTTTGCTTGCTGATTTTTAATTTCGAACTCTGATGTTCTATAGACAAGGTAAGGTGCTGAAATGACTTTCCTAGCTTGCCAAAATCTCATACGTGACAATGAGTTTCTTGTTGAAAGAGCAATTCTTTGGATTGCTCTTTCAATGTCTGTTTTTATGTCAATGTTATACTTTGAAGTATCACACAATGAAATGTATGAAGTTGTTAGGAAGTTTTTTGAGCATAGTTTTATGTTCATAAAGCTAAAAACGACTCTTGAGATGTAGAACTTGGTGATAGAGGTCTTCTTGTGATATGTTATGACATAGGATAGCGCCTCTTATGTGCAGGCTCTCATGGATGCCCGCAAGCTTATTGAGCGGGAAATGGAACGGTTCAAGATATGTGAAAAAGAAACCAAAACCAAAGCATTTTCAAAGGAGGGCCTGGGCCAACAGCCAAAAACGGTAGGTTGTACTGCTATGTGAATTTTCTTGCCAACACAAGTGCACAGTTGACACATGTTTTGCAGGTTTACATTTTCGCCTTTTTGTATCATTAATGTTAGTATATTAGTATTCAATTCTACAATATTTCAGCTTAATATCTCCATTTAAATGCGTCTTTTATGTTTAAAATGTGGTTTATCTTGATTCTGTGTGGTTATTGAATGTTGAATCAGGACTTCTTATGTTGGTAATATTTGTAGCTGAATTTTCTGTCTAATTAGACTCTGCATTTTTGTGTTTCTTCTTGTAATAGGATCCGAAGGAGAAAGCTAAGTCAGAGACTAGAGACTGGTTGAACAATGTGGTCTGTATCTGAGGGTTTCTTTCCCTTGCGTATTCTTCCTGCATGATGTGTTTTATTTTTTTGTTATAGTCTGACATCATGGCTTCTTTTTTTCTCCATTGCGAAGTTATCTCTTCTATTGAAATGTGATTTGGTATGAGTTTACCCTATTGGGGGAAGAGCATGAGAGATGTTGATGGTTCACTTAATTTAGCTGCACTTTGGTGTACTTTGATGTTGATGGTTCACTTGATTGTTTGTTTAGAAGTTTGTTTTATATTTGTATATCGGACGACTTTGTTAAAGATATAAATACAAGCATGGGGCAGGCAGCCTCAACTCAAAATACACGGTCACACAGACAAGATACTACCTGCTCCACTTTTGCTAAAGAACTAGGCAACTCCCAAAATCTAACTAATCTATGCTATACACAATGAAGTATATCTACATTTACAAACATCAAATGCGGTTTCTTGTGTTTGCTCCTATTCTTCTTCTTTTGTTTTATCTTTCTCAGCCCTTTCTCCCCATTGGAGACTTTTGCACGCGGTTTCTCTAAAAACTTGTCCGTTCAAAACATGGGAGTTTTTTTTACCCTGGCATGATGCTTAAAATGTGAGAGTCCTATATTGTGGTTGGGCTTATCACTGTTTATTTCTCAGAGGACTTCTGTTTGATTTTGTTGTTCTTATGATCCTTGAGTATATGCTATGCATCATCTCTCCCATGTGTTTGTGTTACCCTATTGGTTCTCCCTTTCAGTTTACGAGCTTATGTTATACTTATTAATTGATGACAATCCTTCTATGAATGAATAGGTTAGCGAGCTAGAGAATCAAATCGATGTCTTTGAAGCTGAAGTCGAGGGCCTATCGGTGAAGAAAGGGAAAACAAGGCCTCCTAGACTGGTAAAAGAACTTGAACTGTTCACTAGAAATTAGAGATGTGGCGAGAATGAGAGAAAGCTGACAAATCTGAATATCATGCTAGTATTCTGTCTTTGATTTAATACTTCTTTCGGTGGTTTTTTTATTTTTATTTTTTTAATAATCAATATTTTATTTACGACCTGGTCTAATGTCAAGAATGATTTCGATTCAATTTATTGTTTTCGTTTCAAATTTATAAATCTTTAGATCTTTCTTTGCAGACGCATTTGGAGACATCAATTATTCGGCACAAGGCTCATATAGATAAACTAATATGGATTTTGAGGCTGCTTGATAACGATCAGTTGAGTCCAGAGCAAGTCAATGACACAAAAGATTTCTTGGATGATTATGTGGAACGTAATCAGGTTAAATCCAGTTAGACTGTGTATGCTGTATACGTAATTTGTCTATTAATGAATACAAGAGGCCATCCTCAGTAGAAGCGAAGTGTTGTCCTTAATATCCTAACAACATTGTTTTTGGGTCTAGTATGGTTTCATTGCAAGGGGGTGAAATAGCTGTTATCCTGATACTTAGAATGATTGATGCTACAACCCCCCCCCCCCCCACCACCACCATTTTTCGCAGGAAGATTTTGATGAATTTAGTGATGTTGATGAGCTTTACAGCTCTTTACCTTTGGACAAAGTGGAATCTCTTGAAGATGTTGTTGCTATAGCCCCTCCGGGTCTTGCCAAGGTGATATGTTATTTTTTTTTGCCATACTTTCTTTATAAGCTGCATAATTTGCCTTTTTATACTTGTATTTCTTGTGCGTTTTTCTGTTATGTGATTTCTTTTGTTACACATGAAAATTATGAATCGAGTAGTGTTTGGAAAATAGTATCAGAGTTTGTTTTAAATATACTAGGTTTGAAAAAAATATAAGAAAATTATTCTTTCCTGATGAGAAAATTTATGCTTTCTAATTTCAGAAGTTAGATGATAAAAGGTGAAAAAATTTGGTATCCTAGCATG
Source organism: Gentiana macrophylla (assembly GCA_026214975.1). Classification (NCBI taxonomy): domain Eukaryota; kingdom Viridiplantae; phylum Streptophyta; class Magnoliopsida; order Gentianales; family Gentianaceae; genus Gentiana; species Gentiana macrophylla. The sequence continues at coordinate 28,135 of JAOBSW010000553.1, forward strand.
CACACTATTTATTTTTCATGACATTCTTTATGTGTGTGTGCAGTATGGCTATGTCTTGCCAGTTTTGTTATGTCTTGCTCTTACGATTTGATTGGAAATTATTTTTACTAAATTGTTGGAAAAAGTGGGCATTAATACTCAAATAACGAACTTCCTAGTTTCGTTTCATTAGGAAACACTGACTGTAGTGCGGCCATTCATATGAATCTTCTGTCATTTATCAGTGGTTGATGTTTAACAGGGTGTCAGTGCTTCCAATGCTAGTTTAAGCATGAAAAATCATTTAGTTACATCTGCACCGCAAACACAAGTATGTCTTTTCTTCCTTTTAACTGTGCGATTTGCATTTGATTCCTTTTGATTGATTTGATCTGCTTTTCCAGTTTTTGCTTTACTGTCATTGTTTTCCTTTTGAGCATTGAGATTATGTAATGCATATGTTTGTGCAGACACAACTTGCGTCTTCCAACCAACCTGCTTTGGCCCAGGAGCAAGTAGAGGAACCAGCTTCCCAAGACGGTTCTGATGTTGCAAGGTCTCCACCTCCCAAAAGTGGTGGAACTGGGTCTGCCCCACAAACTCCTTCAGGAAGCCATGTCACCCATGGTAATACAAAAACTTATTTCAGTCCCATAAAGCATCGTGGGTTCTTCTGTTCTTTACGTTTCAATGGCTGTTTGCAGGTGTTAATCTTCCTTTATCTCCTGCAAGTGCCTCCAATAGTGTAAGGGAGGAAGATGTGCCTAGTTTACCTGGGCGTAAAGCTTCTCCAGCTCTTGCTGAAAATGTTCTAAAAGGAGTTAGCAATATTGGCTTGTCCAACCAAGTGGCAGATACTGCCTCCCTGAGTTCCGCTGGCACCATTACCAGCAATGTAGCTCCTGGAGCTACTAGTGTAGTTTCTGATATGCCAAAAGAAATATTTTTGGAGCTGAGGAAAGACTTGGAAGTAGTGGCATGGGTCAGACACTGGTTTCTCCTGTGGCTAGTAGAATGATACTGCCACAGCTGACTAAGGCTGCGGAGGGAATTGGCTCAGCTGACACAGGAAATGGGGGTGAGTCTGGAAATATTGCTGGAAGGGTGTTCTCTCCTTCAGCCGCTCCTAGCGGCGTGCAGTGGAGGCCCGGGAGTTCCTTTCAAAACCAGAATGAACTGGTAAATCAGTTATCTGTTTCTGCTTTTTCGTCACCTTTTATTATTATTGAGAGGCATCATTTGTTGTTTACCAACTACTACTGCTTTTGAAGGGGCAAGTGCGAGGAAGAACTGAAATTGCACCCGACCAGAGGGAGAAGTTTGTGCAACGGTTTCTGCAGGTACAACAACAACAGCAGAATAACCCTCTTGGCATTCCACTTGCTGGGGGTCATAAGCAGTTTTCTGCCCAGCAGCAGAATCCTCTTTTGCAGCAGGTGATGTGATGATCATATTTTTCCATTATATCTTATAGCGTTTGATATCTTGCTTACTTAGGCTCATCTTTTTGTGCTCCTGGTTTTACTTGTGTACTCGTCTATTCTTGGGATTGGGAGAGGAACGTTGAAGCAAAAATTATATGAGTATGCTTCGTATAAAATTTGGTATTTTGGTAAGACTCATTTCGAGAATCTTACCTTTTTTTTTAGATGAAGTGATCATATCTATCAATAGCGTGCATGCAGAAATGAGGTGCCACTCACATCAACTCTGTTGCTATCTTGTGTTAACTTCAAATCAATGCTACAGTGAAAACAAATGTGAACACCTTTTCTTTTGTGACTTTGCCGGATTCAATTGCTGATAGACTTTTACAGTTCACACATCATTTCAGTGCACCAACAACATCTAGTTACATCCGATTCAAATATTAAACAGGCTACAATTGACGCATATTGAGCTCAGACTTTGTGACACTTGTCTAACTAGGCAATTCAGGATTCCCCTAATCAGCTGTCGAGCCGCCAGTTGTTGCTGATTATATAGCATGACGATCCTTTTTCAATCATCATCTGTTCACATGTTTTTAGGATTCAATCATCATCTCCACCAATACCATTTTTAGGATACAACCTCATGGGAATAGGACAAGAGAAAAGCAATTGCTCAACGTGTCCTTTGTGCTATCCCATGAAGACAATACTGGTTCACCTCTGCAAAACTGACTCCTGCAAAACTTGAGTGTTATGTCTCTTCCTGCATGCTAGCAACAGGATCATGGCAAACTTGGGAATTCTCATCCTGAACTGGACAAGTCTAGTCCATTAAATGCTTGCCCTTCCTGCCTTTGGGACTCCAGAGCATTCTTGATGGAGAGTGAAGCTGACTGAGTAGGAACTTAATCTAGAGGGGGTGAATGGGATGGATTACTTACAGATTTTCCATACCAAAAAAACTTAAATAATTCATTTTTTCAAGCTAATGCAAAACTTTAATCTTTATGCATGGTCAATGATGCGAAAATAAACGGCAGAAAACAAAAGTGTTTAAAGCGTGACACTTTATATTAATTTACTAATCTATACAAGCTTTTCATAATACTTGTTACCCACGGACCTACAATGTACTGACACGCACCTGGTATACTCACATCAAGTATACTACATCTGCCAACATGCTTTTGCTCTTACGCCGTTCGCTGCCAGACTGCGTTCTTTTGAAATCGAACTATTTGCACAATATTCATTTTAACTTTTTATGTGTAATTTGATTCGTTGTTATTGAAAGTGTGATTCATTTTCAGTTCAACCCGCAAAGCTCTTCTGTCCCGCCGCAACTTGGACTGGGTGCCGGGGTTCAACCAGGAGGTCTTAACAGTGTAACATCATCTGCCTCGTTGCAGCAGCAGCCAATTCCCATCCATCAAGTATCTAGCCAGCAGACATCAGTGGTGTTGGGCTCTAGAGATGATGGTAATATGATATAAAAGTAGATAACTTCTTTTTTTGTTTTTTTTGTTTGTGTGTGTGCAGCTTTATATATGTATAAAAGCCTACTGGCAATCAAAATCTTGGAATTTTTCTATTTTCACATATATGCAGAACTTTACATCGTGAATGTCATCATCGCCTTTCAGTAATGCTCTATCATACCAGGACCACTCAATTGGGTATAAAAACATCAATTCACTTTCTTGTAATGGTAGACAGAAGATTTGGTCACCCTTGGGCACAGAAGTATTAGATTTGACCCTCCATATTATGATCTGGTAGCCTTTCCAAGGTATCCGACACCCCTAGAAAGCTGATCACAATATATTATACTGGGCTACTGGCTGTCAACTTAACTCAACCCCCCTATGGCAGAACTTTGGTTTCCGGCTAGTTTGATATACTCTGGGCATTAGGAAAATGTTTTTATCAGTTTCCTTTACAGCTTCTATTCCTCAAATTTTTTTTTAATCTCTTCTACTCTTCTGTTTTTATCCTGTCAGTTGCTGTAAAAATGTCATAGCTAGTTCTGGGCATCCCAGTTCTTTATGAAGCTTGCTTTTTCAATCCTCACCGGGAGACCATTCTCCAAATGGATAGACAATCTTCGTAGTAATAAGTTCTTTCAGCTCTCTCAACCATATTTCCTTTCAATATTGAAAGCCAAAAGGATGATATGGTTAACCTTTGGCACAGGCAGTATTTAGTCATGATCGTCCACGCCCCAATCTTGTAGCCTGACCAGGGTACCCAGCTTTTCCCAGAAAGCTAATATCAACATTACAGTGCATCTAGGCATATTGCAGTTGATTTGATTTGATTCATGCCGTTTTATTCCAAGTAATCTGTCCAACCAACTTCCTACAATGAACTGCACCATTAACTGCTGTGAAAGTTTAGACACGACATGGTTTAGCTTTGTCAACTTTTCAAGCAAAACTCATAAATGCTATGCTTTTTTGTTATTTCATTTGGTATATGTTTAGGAAATATTTGTATTTCTGCTTATCCTCCTCCTTTCTTGGCCTCAGCCACCTCCCAGTTCTGCTATTGTTTCAGTCAAGCATTAGGCTATGATCTCTCCCTCCCCCACCTCTCCCCTCTTTTTTCGCGTCCTTTTGATGTCCTCGCCACAGTTATTTTTAGTTCAAAATGATCACCACATTTGTATTTGCATCATTCCTTGTTTAAATCTTCTATTTGCATCATGTCTCTTAGTTGCAACATCTTCCACCCACTGCCCACCTCCATATTCAGGAATCTGAGCTGGTTGTCGCCACCACTTTGTTTATTTGTGCTTTGATATGATTGTAAACCCTTCTTATCCGTGGTCTCTTTGCGACAACCCGTTATTTCCAGTTTATCTTCTAAAGAACTATTGATAAGGATTTAACCCTGCATAGATCCAATTCCCTTTGTTGTACTGTACACACTGATTTACTGGCAACCCTTGTCCTATTTATATCGTTTTTATAAACTCTATTCCACTGGAAAGAAGACAGATCGTTTATCTTGTTTCAGCACCCTACTAGGCAGGAAAAATATGCTAGCTCATTAGCTGTGTATACTTCACAACAAAGAGTTCATCAATATGATTATGTTAAACATTGGAACATGCTCAATATTGGTTATACATGCTATGGATGGGCCGTGCAAGTGTTCATGGATGTTTTCTTTACAACAGCGTCAACAAAGGTTAAGCCGTGAAGATCGGTACTTTTTCGGCATGGCATCAGATTCCATTTATTGCCCTCTTTCAACACATCTCAACATCATCTTCAGTTTGATTTTCTCCATTTTTTGTCGGTGCTGACAGGATTTTGAAACAGGGTATCTTATTTTTAGCTTGAAACTCTAGCAGCTTTGGACCACGATCTTTTTTTGTGTGTGTGTGTTTGTAGGAGTGATAGATGACGCGCCTAAGTTAATTGCTTTTCTTATGGGTGAAGTGTACTTTGTCTGGTTAGTTGAATGTTTTTTTTGTTTCGTTGTCATACATTTGTGGGATTTAAAGCACTTGGAGGTACATTGGAATGGCTGCCTTAATTGCACCTTCGACAGGTTTTTGTGACTAGATTTTAATTAGGGATTTCTATTCTTGTCATGCAGAAGCTGTCCATGTAAAACTTGAGGACGCACCAAAACAACATGCTTTATCCGATGATTTACCAGACTCTGCTCCAGCTTCTGGTCTTGGTAAGAAAGCCATGAACAACGATGACGAAATGAAGTCTTCTTATAGCTTGGATGCCAGCGTATGTTTCCATCCCCTCCCAAATTAAATTAAAAAACCCTCATGAGGTTTTGGGCCATTCTTTTGGGAAATGGGCTTTCTTGCATGACAAGTAATGTCCAGTGATGTTCATGTTGCAGGCTGGGGCTACTACTACTACTGCTACTACAAGTAACCTTCCAGAAGCATCTCAAATGGCTAGGGATATCGGTTTATCTCCTGGACAACCATTGCAATCCCCATCTTCCGGAAGTCTCGGTGTAATTGGTCGGAGAAGCGTAGCTGATCTCGGTGCAATTGGCGATAGTTACGGCGCATCTGGAAATCTCGGAGCAATGCACGACCAGCAATCTACCTTGCAATTGCTTGATGCAGCTTTACACAAATTACCACAACCGAAGGATTCAGAACGTCCAAAAATCTATATTCCAGTAATAGACTGCCTAAATTGTCCAAGTAAAAGATGGCTTTTTTAGAATTTACTTTTTTACACCTAACCCTTCTTCGTGCTTGGTCTTTCTTTCACAGAGACATCCTGTGAATACTCCGGCTTGCTATCCTCAAGTACAGGCACCAATTGTCAACAATCCTGCCTTTTGGGAGCGACTTGGATCAGATAATTACGGCACCGACACACTGTTCTTTGCTTTCTACTACCAACAGGTAGTTTAACATCCATCCCTTTTTGTATATGTTGTGAAGTGTGTGATTCTTGCTAGCTAGCTGTTGCTGTTGCTGTTGCTTTTGCTTCTCGTAGCTAACAATGCACGGAATTATAATCCATGCAGAATACGTACCAGCAGTATCTGGCAGCTAGAGAATTGAAGAAGCAATCATGGAGATATCACAGGAAGTTCAATACGTGGTTTCAGCGACATGAAGAACCTAAACATTCAACAGATGATTATGAACAAGGGACATATGTGTACTTTGACTTTTATATTGGCAATGAGGAACAACAAGGATGGTATGGCATTTCTTTCTTGTTTCCTTGTCTTATTATTAATACAAACCTTTGTACAATAGTTGTATTTGCAGAGTGTTTTTGAACACAAGGGTAATTTTGGTTATTTGATATGTTGGTTGTTGATGTACAACACAGGTGCCAGAGAATAAAGACGGATTTCACATTCGAATATAGCTATTTGGAAGACGAGCTTATTGTCTAGTCAGTAGATTTTTATAATACTAATATTTTTCTGTTTTCTATTTGTTTTGCTGCGTACTAGATTCCTTGCGGTTGTCGGGACGGATTTTTTTTTCTTTTTCTTTTTTCCTTTCCAACAATTAGCTTGTACTACTATGATTAAGAGAAAGGATGGATTTCTTTTGATCAATTCTTATTATAGTTTATTTGAGTAATAATAATTAGCCGTTTTAAACCCTGATACAAGATTCCTTTTTTCTGCATTATATTTTACATACGTATTAATATTTTATAAAGGTCACGAACGAAATACAATCACTCAAAAACAGTTTTGAGTGAAGGTTTAGTTTACATATGAAGAAGAGTCGATTAGCAAAACAAAAAAAAAAAAAAAAAAAACGGTTAAACCCTTACCGTAAGGGTCTCCTCGCCTCCGATCCCACAGGAGAGTGCGATGAAAGGTTAATCGAGGGACTGCAGTTTCAGGAAGAGAACTGCGTTATTTTATCTTTCTACGAAAGAAAGTAGTAGCTATGGACTCGAACCCCACACTGTGCTCAGATTGCCAGACTACATTGGCATTACACCACGCCTGCCTGGCTACTGGCTAAACCATATCCAGAGGATGAGAAGAGTCAATTAGCAATGTCACGTCTTGAATAGGTGCTAAATGTTCATTTCACATTGTGTTTTCCTAGCAATTTTGGTTTTCTTTTTTTAAACATAGTCGGCTAAATATAACTGTATCTCACTCCTCTCGATAATGATATATACCTCATTGATGATAATATGGTTTTATCGTAATGGTAGAAAATATGGTTATGTTATAAGTTGCGACACAATATTATGCGTCTGTTTTTTTTTCTTTTTTTTTTTGTGTGTGGGAAAAATGTCAGAGTGCGCGGAAAAATGTGAAATAGGAGAAAGCGCCTTTTCCATTTGTCGGGTATTGTAAATGTCGGCAGCTTATCATTTTCTATTGTTTCTTTTGCCCCTTGGTGTTATATAGCCGTTAATATCAACTCCTTATGTATAGTATACGATTCTTTTTCTTTCTCTTACGGAATGTCTAAATCCCTTTCCATAATTTCATAGTTGATGAAAAGGTAAGAGTAGATTTCTCATAATTTTGATTATAAGTATAAGGAATATATTTTTAAAAGGGCAGAAATTTAGTCTCTCCGTTAATATATGAAATGAACTTTTAAAAGAAAATTGTGTGAATTGTGCATTCATGAAGAGGGGAAAAAAAAAAAAAACAATTAGGTTGCGTGAGACATTTCGTTCTTCTTTTAAATCGAAAAAAGATATTTTGATTATGATGTATGAATCGTGGTGATTATTGTGTCAAATAAATCGGGTAATATGCATTGTCCAAATTTGTCTTTCTTCACCGTTTTCGAATCCTACTGAACTTGGATCGGTTAGAGGGATTTAATAAGTGTTAGGTTATCAGGTTTTATGTATTAGTGTTTTTAGGTATCAGTGTTTTTATGTTCTTATCGTGGTGATTAGTGTTTGATACAGAAGCTACCCAGTTGGATGTGAAGTTTTTACTCCGGTATGAAGTTTGGCTCTTCTTCAAAGGCTTAGAGAAGCCGTTGTATTTCATTATTATTTAATAAAATTTCTACTTCGACGTAAAAACATAAAAATCTAGTTCTCAATAAAATAATAATAATAATAATATCTGACACAACTGGCCGTCAGACATGATATGCGACACATCCATCATCTCCGTGATTGATCGTAATGATCATAACGACGACAGATTCTGGGTGATTCGATCGCGAGGAATCATCATTGGACTCAGTCGTCGGATCTGTGACACGTGTGTCTCACATATTTTATCCGTATCTTTATTAAAAATAAAAATAAAAAGTAGAAGAGAGAAAAAGGCCAAAAATCCTTCAGAAAAACGCGTGGCGGGGAAGGGGCGTATTTTGGTTTTGAATCAGACAATAATTTATTTATTTAAATATATTTTATTTTATTTTGGAACCAGACACCATGATACTACTGTACAACGGTTTCTCAAAAATTACGCCATTACTATTTAAGATCCGGTCCCACGTACCCATCTCTCAACTTTCGGCCAACTACGTTCCGCTTAAAACTCCTCCACCTTCCTTAACTCGTATCCTCCCCTCCCCTCCCCTAACGCGCTCTGAGTGTAACATCATCTCCCTCCCTGCTACCTCATTTCCTTTAAAGAGGAGTTATTAACACCTTTCAAACACCTTTGTGTCTTAAAAAGATAGATACACAACTTTTGTGTTTTCATCACTTGTTTGAAAAAGATCATTCCCTTTTCCCTTCATTCTGTATCTTTCCATAACTGCTTTTTCCTTCTTCTTTTTTTTCATTAGGTTCATCAGTCACCTGACAAAACTCACTACCCCCATTTATTTTTCCTTCCAATTTCTGGAAACTAGGAAGAACCCTCTTTCAGTTTTTAGAAAATCTTTGCATTATCAGCTAGAAATATTGGATTTTTATTGAGGGCCCTGTTTTTTTCAGCTTTCCTGAGGAAAAAGGAAGATATCTTTACCATTTTAGCTATAAAGATTTGATTTTTACTGGTGGGTTTTACAGTTGATTCCTAACTAATAATGTCAAGGAGCAGCAGATTCTGGTTTAGCTTTTTATTGTTTAATATTCTTAATGGGATTTGGAATAAAAATCTGTGCATTGAAGGGCTTGGTATAAATTGGGGTACTCAGGCAACCCACAAGTTACCACCTAAAGTGGTGGTTCAAATGTTAAAAGACAATGGCATAACAAAAGTGAAGCTCTTTGATTCAGATGCTTTGACCATGAATGCTCTTGCTGGTTCTGGTATTGAAGTTATGGTTGCTATTCCTAATGATCAGATTGAGGCCATGAATGATTATGGTAGAGCTAAAAAATGGGTCAAGACCAATATCACAAATTATAATTTCAATGGAGGTGTTACTATCAAGTGAGTTTCTTTATATACAGGCTCATGTATTTGTGATTTTAATTTCTTATTGTTCTTATTACTTTTGGAATGTGTATATGTGAGGCAGACAGAAGATCTTGTGAGTGAAGATTTGAATGATTTGTGCACTAAATTAGACTTTAGTAATGGTTGATCATAATTCATCATAAGTTTTTGACTACTTGATTAAGTTTTTTTTTATTTGTATGGTTGATTTTCAATTGGGAAAAAGGTGTGGTTACATAGGTGATATCACTAAATTCAAACTTGACAGATCATTATGTGGGAGGGAGACTAGAAGGCTCTTCTGATTGTGATGGGTCTTATCTGTATTGGCTATAACAGACAATTGTGTCTTATTGCACTTGAGTAGCTGGCAACTTCTTGTTTTTTCAGGAATTATCCTACAAATTCTGTTTTTTCATTCACGTTTTTGTTACCATTGTTATATTGATCAAAGTATTGTTACCTATTGGTCAAAGTGTAGGTCTATGATATGGGTCCCACCACTCACATTTAAGTGTCAAATGAGGTTGTTTGTCTTCATGATTTCTTGTTGGGCGTCTTTAATGACACTAAACGACATCTACCATGACACTATGTCGGGGTCTTAGGTGTGCATTATACGACTAGGATCTATCGAACCTGGATTTGGTGGATAAGTCTGCTAAAAAAATCCGCTTTTTTCAAATTATTTGTATTTTTTATTGAAGTTTAAAATGTTAGTACCAACACACTATGTTTTGCATTCATGTTTCTTTTGGCTAGATTTGCAAGTCCTTAGTTTTTTCAAAGAAGAGAATATTTAGGTACGCACTGGCGAATTTCTTAAATGTAGAGTCTTTTTCCTACATGTTTTTGCTGTTGTAATAAAGTTCTGAATATTTGATATTTCACAGGTATGTGGCTGTTGGTAATGAGCCATTTTTGACAGCATACAATGGCTCATTTATAAACACAACCTTCCCTGCTCTCCAAAACATCCAAAACGCGATAAATGAAGCTGGATTTGGCGATACAATAAAGGCAACTGTCCCTTTAAATGCTGATATCTACAATTCACCATCCACCAATCCTGTTCCATCTGCTGGAAGGTTCGAAATGATATATTGGATCAAATGACTCAGATTGTTCAGTTCTTGAACCAGAACAACGCGCCCTTTCGATAAATATCTACCCTTTTTTGAGTCTTTACGGGAACGATAACTTCCCTATCGACACGCCTTCTTTGATGGGGTTACTGAACCTATTATGGACAATGGAATTCAATACACCAATGTGTTTGATGCCAACTTTGATACATTGGTTTCTTCACTAAAGGCTATGGGATACGGAAACATGACAATTATGGTTGGAGAAGTTGGATGGCCTACTGATGGTGACAAGAACGCGAATATAGGATACGCGATTAGATTTTACAAGGGTCTTCTATCAAGATTAGCTGCAAATAAAGGAACACCTCTACGACCTAGTTATCTAGAAGTCTACTTGTTTGGACTCATTGATGAGGATGCAAAGAGTGTTGCACGGGTAACTTTGAACGCCACTGGGGAATCTTCGGTATGATGGTCAACCTAAGTTTCAAATGGATCTTTCCGGCCAGTTACAAGATAAATATCTTATAGGTGCACAAAACGTTCAGTATCTTCCTAACAAATGGTGTGTAATGAACCCAGACGCGAAGGATTTGAGCAATCTTGCAAAGAACATAGATTTTGCTTGCACATTCTCAGACTGTACAGCTCTTGGCTATGGTTCTTCTTGTAATGGTCTGGATGCAAATGGAAACGCTTAAATGACAGCGTTTAATATGTACTTTCAAGTGCAGAATCAAGGAGAGTTGAGCTGTAATTTTCAAGGGCTGGCAATGGTGACTGATCAGAATATATCTCAAGCAAATTGTAACTTCACTATTCAGATTGTTGGAACATCAGCTTCTTCTTCATTGAGCTGGATACCAGCAGCATCTTTGGCATATTTAGTATTGACTGCTATAATTCTATTGGTATAGAGTGTTAGCAGTTTTTAATGTATTGTTGTAGTTGTACTGGATTTACAATAGAGTTGTCTCTCCAGCATTCATTTCTTCTTGAGATCCCGGACGCTTTTTCGTGGTTTTTGATGTTATAAATGTTCTTGTCTAGAGACAATCACTTGATACAACAATTTTAGCATAATCTTGTTTAACAAGTCACTTGATACAACAATTGTAGCAGAATCTTGTCTAAACAAGTGATACCTGTCGGTCTAATCCAGTCTAGCAAAACTAATACAACTAAAAAATTGTCACAAACTTCAATTAAAGATACCAGTTTAAGGGACAAATGAATCATCTACAGCTATTGGTGAAAACGAAATAGAAAAAGTAGGATGAAGTTAAGCACTAGCTAGCTATGCAGTGACAAGTACTGGAGCCACTCTTCTGGTGTGCCTTTTCTCATCTTTAGCATCTTTATAGCTGCGCTAGTTAGTGGTATGGCTAATATGTCAAAATCCTTAGCCGCCTGCAATAATGATTTTGTATCTATTACATATTTTTCTCAGAACAATAAAGGGTCTCTGCTCTGGGACATTACCAGACAGACAAAACTAGCAAGTATTTCTACGGAGCACAAAAGGCAACACGGTGTATGAAAGCATCTCATCTATGTACACGACATTGCCTTGCGTTTTATAACCTTACTTTTCTATAAGAGGTTTCTCGGCTCGAGCACGTGATATTTGGTCACACTTAACATCTATTGGTTGGACCATCCACATTGGACATTTGGACTCAATTACTCTGGTTCGACTTAGGTTAGGTGGACTTCAAATGAGTATAGGTCACTCATTGTTTTCCTCACCCACAAGACCTTGCGTATAGAACATCTACCTCTTTACCACTAAACCCAACAAGAGGTGACACACGACGACGACAACTTTTACTTAAAACGCTAAGACCCTTCTTCAAGTGCTTCTTTCGAATACAATCAGAAGAATTTCATAAATAGGGATATACCTTGGGAATCTTTATTAGTTTCATGTTAGCTTCTTCTGGCGTCTTTTGACCCTTTCGTGAGTTGCATTTGGCACAAGCAGTCACCTAAAAAAACTCAAATGTCACATGTAACTCAAGAAGACCATCTGAAAGTAGTTATCAAAAGCTCAAGGAGATATTCTGAATATGGCAATTCATTTAGCTACTTTAGGTAAGTCCATACAAGAGTTCATTCATGTAAGGAAGAATAGAAACCAATCGAAGCGTGTTACATATGGTCAATACACTAGTTCATTGGCCATATGTTTCTTATTTATCAGACCCTTCCTTTCTCTTTCTCTGTTGGCTTCTTTTTTGTTGAGATTTCAACAGATATAAAAGAACAAGTGTGCCTAAACTCTGAACCAATCTCAAAACAAAGGTAATCCTCAGGCCCATATCAATAGAAGATAATGGGAAGTTGTTTTGGGAAAGTGGGGAATCTTACCAAATTTTCCCAGGACCACTCACCACCCCTAGTCATCGGCAGAATGTGGTCAACGGTCAAGTTCTCACCAGACGAGCAGTACCTGTCATTGTAAAAGTGGACAATCATTTACCAAGATGTACACAAATTTCTTGTTTCCCTTCTTTCATATCAGCTTATTTATCACAAGGGGTTAGATACAGAGCATGAAACCTTAAGCCCATATAACCAAAATGGCCAAAATCACATCTTCAACTGAGCAAGAGAATTTACTAACAAAAGATAACAACTTAATTGTCCATCAAGTGAGCTGGATTGCATGAACACGTTAATATGTTCATTGTGTGTGAGCCAAGCTTAACAAAATGACAAGAACCAATTTTGCAGCAAAGTAGTTAGATGTGTACTCATGATCATATACCTTGTTAAATTATCATGTCATGTCAAGAAGACAGGTATTTTTTGTAAAATGACGTCTCGGTCATTCAATATAAAAACCATAAAAGCCGTTTCAAGGATGTTCAAAGAGCTTGAAAATTGGAAACTGCATCCCAATCCCATGCATAAAAACTTTAGTACAGCTGTTATAGGAAGGAAGATATGAGTCATCCAAGTTGAAGCAAGAGACATCATTCATGTAGAATGGATACACTTACTGGCAGGTGAAATTGTCCCTAAAATAGATGTTTTTACGGCTGAGATTTCTCCTTATTCTTCTTCTCTTAACAACCTGTAGTAAATGAGGATCTGGACAAACAAACGAAACAACCTTCTAAATTTTCAGTGGCTTGGCTTTAAAATGCAATACAAGGATATATTCTCCAATGAAAAGAAGGAGAAGAACAAGGCAAATCTAATCACGTTTATAGATAAAAATTAAGCAGAAAATGTAAAATAGCCATACCCTTAACACAGCAGGAATATAGAAAGAGCCAGTGGGAGAGCTGACAGTGTGATCATAGTATTCTAAAACATCTGCCTGCAGGAGGAGGAGGCTAATAATGACATGTCAATAGAAACCAGTTAATTTGCAAGCACTAAAAGGCAAAGTGTGACCTTCTCGGTGAACTCCAAGCAAATGGCCCGCTTCCAACACACCACATTGACGGGCCTGCACTGCAGGTAAAGATATCCAATGTCATCTTATCATCATACACCATAAACAAGCAACTATTTGAGCACTCGAAAAAAAAAACACAAGAAAACAAGAATACCCAATTAAGTGAAGTGCATAAGGAAGGAAGGAGGAGAAACAAATAGAAAAAAGACCTGTAAAAGATATCAAGCACCAAGGCTCTAAAACAAGAAAGCTCGTCTCTTTCAAACTCGGGATCTTCATCAATAATATCATCAAACATTCCGTCTTTCTCACTGCCATTACCATCTTCCTCTTTCTTAAACTTGCTGCTTGAAGTTGAAGGATAAGGAGAGGAAGCATTCATTCTGCTGCTGCTCCTACAAGTAGACCTCGTGTTCTTCTTCTTATTATTATTCTGGTAAAATTTAGCTGGAAATGAAATCCCATAAGAAAATCTGAATCCTTCACAACTCCAAGTGCTACCCCCTAATTTGCAGTCTATCTTGATAGTGATTTCATCATCAATACCTACAACTAGCAGTGGCTTTAATCGCCCATTTGCAGTGAACCTTGCCATAATCAAATTCTTCATTTGTCTTTTTTTTTCCCCTCTTCTTCAGTTCTTTGTGGAGGAGGAGGAGGAGGTGGACGTGGTAGTGGGTGGGGGGATTAGAAGATGATTAGTAAATAGTAACAGGGAGACCTCCGGCTATGAAGAAAAGCAGATAAGGCACTGTTTCTTTCGTTCTTCTACTCTTTTTTTTTTTTTTTTTAATTTTTTTTTAAAATTTTAAATTATCATTAGTACTACATCCGTCACATAAAAAGTGTTTACTTTTTGTGGTGCATAAATATTAATAAAACAATTAATGTGTTGTATTTTAAGTGCTAATTGACATATACACCCCTCTCATATAATAAATGCTCTATCAGAATATGAAATGAATATATAAACATTAAATATTCTGATAGAGATATGTTTGAAAAAAAATACATTTAATGATGTATTGGTTTACTAAATAGACACTTTTTATGAAAAAATTCATCACTTTTTGTGGGACGGGGGTAGTACTATATAGAATTAGTACTTCGCAAATCTCATAATATGTTTCATCAGAGTTTTACACGGATTAAGAAAGTGAATGTCATAAATTTGAAAATTAATGTCAATATGTCCATTAACTATCATTAATGCAATAGTTATTAAGTATTTAAAAGTGGTTGAATTATAATAAATTAGGAATAAGATAGAAACGAAAGAATAAATATTCAGTAATGTAAAATGAAACGACTTATTGTAGAGACAAATTTAAAAATGTAGGATGACTTATATATCATTCGGACGAGATGTAGTACTATAGAGAAGTACCACCCTACATTTGGGGGTGCACAGACTGTTCATCATTCATATTGTATGGAAATGATGAGGAGGGTGATGGGGTGTGTTTTTAATTTGATATCCTACATTTTATCTCTATTGTGGAGATAAAGAAGGTGAAGGGAGTTTGATACTCATGTCATTTAGTATCAAACTTAAGTCAAAATTAAGTTATCTATAAACAATTTTTTCAAAATTATTTTTTGTTACAAAGAGAGAGAAAGATGAATAAAAAATATGTCGGGTGAGCTACAGTACCACCCTACATTTGGGGAGGCACTGTTTATTGTCCCTATTGTATGGAAAGGATGGGGAGACTGATGGGTGTGTTTTTTGTTATATCCCTATATTTTATCTCTATTGTGGAGATAAAAAATGTGTATGGAGTTTGATACTTATCGAGGTTATATTGTATACAACAACAACAAAATGTCATGTAACAAAAAAATATTCAGGAGCTGTTTCAGCATAGCACTCATATAATTCAAACTGTGTGGTCAAAATCATTTTATAGACTAAATACTAAGAGCATTTTTATTAATCTCCTATCTCTATCCTCAAAATACTATTAAAAAATACATATCCCTACTTTATAGCAACTAAATTCAAAGTACTCTACATCCACAGTTTGAATTATATGAGTGCTATGCTGAAACAACTCCTAATTTTTATTTTTATTTTGTTAAATGACATTTTGTTGTTGTTGTATAAATGAATATATTATTCGTTTATAAATGAATATATTATTCGTTTGTCGATAAATGAATAATGAATATTTATTCACTTATATAGTATTTTTACATTTTGTTTTTATTTTATTTCTTATGATTTGTATTTTTACATTTAATGTACAAATGTACCAAGAGAGTAATGGTTAAAATTCTTATGAAAAACTTAATTACATTCATTTTCTTTAGATATTAGATTAGGAATACATGTACTATACGTGTGGACTAACTACGATATATTGTGTATTGAGACTACTAATAAGATCGTATGTATGGAATACTTCGAGTCTGAGAAAATATACTTAACCTACACTGCAAACAATATATAGTTCTAAAATCTTAGTTTGATAAAAAAAAAAAAATCCATACTTCTAAATCTTTATGCATTTTTTGAGAAGAAATGACTTCTTATATGAACATTGTTGATTGAATCAAATATTTTCGTTTATTATATATATGGAATTTAGTGATTATTTATTTATGTTTACTTGAGGACTTTAAGGACTCAAAAAAATTTATTCGTTAATGTATTTAGCGAGGTTATTCATTTAGCCCATTTGCCAAAGTCGGGACCGGAGAAAATTATTTATTTAACGAGAATATTCATTTATCGAACATTTATTTGTCGAAGTTATAGTGTATATTGTTATTGATAAGGTCAAGATGATAAATTCATCAGAAACAAAACTTTAACAACTTTTTTCTCTCTCACTACTTAATTTTAGGGAGAAGCATTGAAACACTTTGTATAATTAAAGTTTCTAGTCGTTCTAGTTTTTTAAAAATGGCAGCATTTGTAGCAGAAAAAACACACATATAAAACGATGTCATTTTATTTATAGTTTTACACAAAAATCACGCTGTTCAGTAGGTATTTTTCGGCATTTAGCATTCCATCGGAAAAAAGTTACAGTACATCGGTGATTTGACGAGTTATACCAACTGGAGGGATGATATGCATCCAACTCATCCATTTTCACACAATAGATGTGTGTAGGTGTGAGGTGAATGTATCACATCCATCCGCTTGGTATACTCCCCAATAACTGTTGCATAATAACTCTTAATGAGAAATCGGTTTTCACATCATTAAACCATTCAAAATACTAAGTAGATAATTCCTAAGAAAAAGAAAAAGAAATTTACACAAAGTCTCGGGGAATTATGAATTGCCGTTATCGGTCAAAGTCTAGAATAATAATGGAAACTTCTTGCCCATGCAGAGTCGGCCTTCATGTGAGGTCGGAGAGACGGCCGTCTTAAGCCCACGGTGCCGGGAGGACCCAACGGTACATGTTTCGCTAAATGGAAAAAAAAATTCCGTGTAGATTTAATCCGATCCAACCTAATATAATATGTTAATTTTTTTTATAAATGCCCAAAATGTTTTTTACTCCAATCGATAAAGGTCACAATAAAAAAATTTATTTGGCCCAAGAAAAAATATAGACATGCAAACAAGTTTTACTAATTTTTTGTTTGGAGCACGATTGTTGGAAATTTTGATGAAGATATCCCATAAACGAATGGAGGTACTCCTTGCACGAAAGGGTTGAATCATATCAATTCGGCCTAAAACATGCAGCTCTTGAATTTTCTGAGTTGCATCCATTCGTAGGTTCATGAATCTGTTCACGAACTGATGCATGGATTCGGAAAAAATGCATGAATCTCGTTCATGAGCTGATGCATGTATCCGTTTAGGTTTCGGGGGCGTTTCGAACCCCACAGTTAGTTGGCGCCGCTTCGACGACTACTAAGGTGCGCGCTGCCCCATCGAACCCCGTTTCGTTGCGATAACATTAATTCATACAGAAACTCGTATGCAAACGATAATCAAAATATTTATTTATGAAAAAATATCTAACAACGATGATTCAAGAACGTTTGAATGTGTTAGTCATGATATCAATTGAGAAGAATATGCTTAATGAAATTGACAATTCTACTTTGATTAGTGATTTCGCCTATAAATGTGTTGCAAAGAGCGATCTTGAAATAGTAATACGCAAGTATGTTTTGTGTATAACGTATGAATTTGGTTTTGTTTCTAAATATCTTTAGGAAAGACTATTTTCAAAAGCGTGTTTTGAAATTTGTCAATAAATTGAATTTGTATTTACGGATGTTAAAAACGCGATAAGTATGTTTTTAAAAAAAACAACTTCAACTAAAAGACTAATTCGCTTGAAAAGTGCGTAAAAAAAAAATACCAGGGCCGTCCCTATGCCCATGCATGCACCAATAATAGTGTAGTGATTTGCCCCATAGACATTGAAGTACTACCTCCGTCCCAAAATGTAAGTCCATTTGAGGTTTCTTTCATACAAATTAAGAAAGTTGGTTAAAGTGGTTATATGTTGTTAATTTTGATGAAAAAAAAAATCTAAAATGACCTTTAATATTATTAATGCAAAGTAGTAAATAGTGGGTGGATAATAATAAATGAGGGTAAAATGAGAAAAATGTAATAAAAGCTTCTTTAGTTATCATACCAAAGACTAATGACCTGGATCCCATCGAACTCAAAGTTAAGCGTCTTGGCGAGAGTAGTATTAGGATGGGTGACACGAGAGAAGTTTCTCGTGTTGCACCCTCTTTTAAATGAATTTATATTATGGGACAAAACAAAAAATCTAAACGAACTTATATTTTAGGACGGAGGTTGTATTTGTAAAGGGGAATTCTTCTATAGAGAAATGTCACGATGTATATCATTTTTGTCATAAAGTGTATTTAATGATTTAGGGTTTATGATCATGAGATCATTCCTCAAATGGATTGATTATGAAAGAACTACTTATCTGATTTAATTTATTTTTAGTTTAGCCTACCCAAAAAAAAAAAAAAAAAGAAAAAAAGGAGGAAAAAAAAGCAAGAGAATTATACATGGACTGAAGCCAATCATCCACTTACATTATATGCCGGACAATGGAGGCCGTAAAGCTTAGCAATGTATCACAAACAACGTGAAAAATAACAAAGCATACAAAATGATCACAGCGACCTTTGAATTTGATATGAAAACCCCCACGAAGTTTTAATAAAGACAAATTTCTTTCATCTTTGTTTCATTAATTCTGTTTTGACACTACGTAACATTTTAATTCCATCATATCTTACTTTATATAAAGAAAGAGCAAAAGGTCAGGCATTGCTCCACCTCCACTGTTTTTGTGTATTTTTTTTCCGTTTGGGCTTTTTTTTTAAAGTCTGGGCGTCTAATAAAATTTGGCCCAGTTAAGGTCCAGTTCTATTAGGTTTTGTCAGTTCCCTTTTTCATTTTGCTAATAAGAAAAAAAGAAAACGACACAGCAGATCTTTTCGTCTACGCACAAAGGCGGAGAATCTTTTGTCGCTTCTACTTCTCCGCCTCTTTCTGGTGTTTACCGGCGGAGCTTAGATTCGAATGACGTCTGCCCGTTCTACTACTGATGTAGCCGTCAATGATGTGGTCGATTTGACAGAAAAGGAGGCGACTTTACGGCTTCTCCAGCTTCGTGCGTCATCGGCTGTGTACATGCATCGGCCTCCGATTGACAGATAAGAGATACGCATTCACTCTCTTCTATTTCGGGTTTTATTTTTTCTTCTATGCGTTCCTTTTTAAAGAAAGCCTATAGCTTTTTTCTCTACTACGTTTATTGATCGTGTTTGTAGGGGTCATTCATAGGTTTTCGTGAAAGAAAAATGCTTTTTTTACACAACGGATTCTACTCAAATTTTCGTACATCCTGGTTATTCGAATGTTGCATGCTTGTTTCTCTTTGGGTAAAAACCATCTTTTGCAAATATATAACCTTTTGGTCCTCGCTTCAGTTTAGACACATTAATAACAACTCTTCTTTTTTTCCGTCTCTCAATTGGGTGAGATGCTTTTAATATGTGTGTCTATGAAGTAAATTTGTCTTTCTGTGGCCGTATGATGAACTAGCATTTATTATGCACTAAATTTTATTCTTGCATTGTTTTCTTAATCGTATGTTGAGGAATGTTTTTTTGGTTTGGTTGGTCGAGTCTTTCATCTACCACCGATTATGTGCTTTTGTTTTTGGTGTTTGGTTGCTTTACTTGTGTTCTGTTCTTGGTCTTGCAAGTATGATTTATCAAAGTGCGTATTAGATGTAGTAAATTGGTCTTTCGTGTTCGGATGTTCGGTTGCTTTACTTGTGTTCTATCTATGGAGTACATGTAGTAAATTGGTCTTCCTGTGTTATTAACATCTCACTAAAAGTCTTCTTTCTTGTTCTATTGTTTTTACCTTAACTTCTTTGCTGACTGCTTTATTTTATGAACTTCTTTTAGGTTCATGTTTCAACTTGATAATCTTGTTTCAATCTTTGTCATTTTTGAGATCTAAGCTTAGTATTGTTTTGTTTTTTTACTACTAGAAATTTACATTTACCTAAATGTGTTTGTGATCCTTTTGTGCTTCTATCTTATTAACATCTGAATAAAGGTCTTGTTTCTTGTGACAATGTTTTCGTGTTAACTTCTCTGCTGGTTGCTTTCTTTTTTATGGATTTTTCCTTCGTGTTTGAACATTAGTAGTGTATCCATGTCTTCTTGTTTGATTCTACGTCTCAGGATTGCTTGGCTTTTTTTCCTTTTCTTTGGGGTTTTTTACTTACATGTCTTAGCCACCTTCCGTGGTGTATCTCATGTCTTGCTTGCCTCTTTTCTGATACAAATGGATTCCTGCTGCTGTTTTTTGTGTTGTTCCTTTTACACTTGTGCCTTTTTCTACTATGATTTGTCAGTAATGTATTTGGGTGACAAGGCTCTTTGAAAAATGTATTCAGTTCTCAAGTATGTATCTAAGCCTAGGGTTGTTTGTTTTTCCGTTTTGGGGCTATTTGCTTAAATGTCTTTGTGATCTTTTTGTAGTATATATCATCTCTTTCTTGCCTTTTTTTTCTGCTGATTCATTCCTGCTCTTGTTTTCTATACTTTCCTTTTACACTTTTGGGTTTTTCGTGATTAAATCTTCATGCTTTCTTTTATGCACGACTCACGAGGATCCGGTGTAGTAGGATTTGCATTTTGGGGTCCGCTTATTCGGTTTCAATTGGCGGGTATGTCGTTTTATTCATCTACTAATTTCTCTTACTACCTTCATTTAGCATAAGGGTTTTTCTTCCTCATCTTGTTGCACACATTAGGACTTACATACTTACAATAGTTGCATTTTTCCATGTACTTGTGCACCTATATCTTGATGACTTCATTTTCCCCCCTTGTCGGTTCTGTAGGTTCTTTAGGGTTCAATATAGTTAGTTCCGTTTTTTCCTTACATTATTTTTGGTCCCAGCTTATTTAAAACCTTTATACGTAGGATTGTTATTAAACTTTCTTTCTTTCTTATAGGTGAATATAGAGAGGTTGTCCTTTCTACATTTAATTTAGGCTGAGATAGACCTAAAGTAGTAAATCACATAAGATGAGAACTAAAGGTAAGGCAAGGCCTAGGCCTGGTTCTCTTTTTCCACCCTGTATCCTTCCAGCCTCTAACTTAGTTTGTGAAGCTAAGGGCCCTATGAATTCAAAGAAAAGAAAGTTTACTGAATCTTTGGATGCTTCTGCTACACGCAAAACAAAGCTGAGCAAATCTTCCACATATAAGCGACCTTTGATTCAGTAAACACACTGTACCAAAACACTACAGTGGTGCAGCTAGATGGGGCTGCTTGTGTTCCTTCTGGTGTGCCTACCGTGCTGACTCATGCTGAATACAGAGCTATAGCTGTGTCCAGGTTTAGACGTAAACGTAAGCTAAGTAAACTCAATTACGCTAAGATAACAAAGGATTGTTCTTTTCTTCCTTCTAAGAAAAAAATTAAATTCGCTAATGGTGTTGAACGTTTGTGTTGCATACCTGAGTCTTATGTTATAGAAGAACCTGTGCCCGATTGTAGACACTGTCATGCTATCAAGTTCAGGCATGAGACAGCAAACTTGTGTTGTTCGAGATGGGGATGTTACTCTTAATCGAGTGCTTTACCTCCGAATTAAAAGCTTTGCTACTTAGACTCGATCTCATTGATCCTAGGAGCTTTAGAGTTATGATCGAGAGCATATAACAATCACTGTCCTTCACCTCTCTTGGTTTAAAATACGATAAAACACTAGCAAGAAGAGACAAGGAATTTACACTTTTAGAGTTCAAGGTCAGGTTTATCATTGGATAAATGACCTATTGCCTGATGAAGGTACACCGAAAAACCTTCAATTCTACTATCATGACACTGATTATGAGATTCAACAACGCTTGTCTAACAATCCTTGTTTAGATCAAGAAATCTTAGAAAAACTTATTGAGATCTTAAAGGTTAATCCATATGCTAAGTTCTTTCGTGAACTAGCATCTATTTTCGACATAGAAACTAAACAGACCATCTTAAGGCATAACCCGCTTGTTGACCATAAAAGATATGGCAACCCTACTGTTTCTCAGGTTGCGGTGTTATTGGAAGCTGATGAGGCTACTAATGATGTCACGCACAGAGACATTAGGGTTTACAAGCATAGTGGGGAGTCAAGGAGCATCCAATATCACTATGGCTGCTATGATCCATTGCAATACCCGCTGATGTTCCCGTTTGGTGATCCTGGCTGGCACCAAGGAATAGCGAAAAATGGTTTGAAAAAAAAAAAAAAAACGTGTCCCGGTTCTTCGCGGTACAACCACAAATATGATTTCACCTTCCAGCTCTTCCACAGCTGATCAGTTGTTGGACTCTGAAGAGCTAGGTACTGTACATGGTTTGGATTTTTCTATCTAAGGTTCTTCGACTCGTTCATTAACTAACTCTATCTTTTCCTTCGTACCAGCTGCAACTGATTTTCACTCCAATTATGGGTGTGTGTCCATGCGGGAATTCTATTCGTATAAGTTTCAGGTTAGGGCTAATGATGATAGCCATGTCCTCCAGTTTGGTAGACTGTTTCAGCAATATTCTGTAGATATGTATGTGAAATTAGAAACTCAGAGACTTGACTTCTACCGAGCTAAATCTAAGCAAGATGAAATAAGACAGGAATTCTTGCAAGGAATCGTAGATGCAGTTGATGCTGGAGAACACGAACCATCAAATATAGGTCAGAGAATTGTTACGCTGCTAGCTTCATAGGTGGCCCTAGGCATATCTGACGAAGTATGTCGATGCGATGACTCTTGTTGAAATTTGGAAAGCCCGATATTTTTTTTACGGTTACATGCAACTCTAATTGGCCAGAAATTAAAAAACATCTACATCCAACAGAGCTTGCCCAAGACCGACCAGATTTGGTATTAGGTTTTCCATTCCAAGCTTGAAGATATTAAGCATGAAATCATTAAGAAAGAAATTTTTGGTGAGGTTCTTTGCATACACATACGTAATTGAGTATCAAAAAGAGGCCTTCCACATGCACACTTTCTTCTCATATTAAAAAATGCACATAAGCTGTACGATCCAGCAGAATATGATAAAATTGTTTCTGCAGAGCTTCCAGACAAAGACTCAAATCCTTGGTTGTACCAAACAGTGGTGAAACACATGCTCCATGGACCGTGTGGAGACTTGAATCCAACAAATGTATGCATGCGTAAAGATAAAACCTGCAAAAACTCTTACCCTAAAGCCTTTTCTAATGAAACCAAATCATCTTCAAATGCATATCCAACATACCGTAAGCGGGACGATGGTAAGAAAGTTAGAGTAAAGAGGTGCATGGTTAGATAATAGATGGGGTCGTACTCTCATACACCTTACTTAGTTTCTAAATTTGATTTGTCATATAAATGTTGAGATATGTGCTTCAATAATAGCGGTTAAATATATATATAAGTATATATGCAAAGGCAGCGATAGAATTCTATTCCAGTTGTCTAATACGCCCGAGCAATCAACTGTCATTGATGAAATAGACCGTTTTGTATCAGTTCGTTGGGTATCACCGCCTGAAGCACTTTGGCGGATGTTTAGATTTCCAATGAGTGAGATGAAACCTCCTATCATTCGGCTTCCGCTACATCTAGAAAACTACCAGACTGTTTCATTCATAAATACACAATCTTTGTCTGATATGCTCAGGAATCCGCAGCAGTTTAAAACAATGTTGACTGAATTTTTTTATATGAACAACACAAATACACAAGCTCAGAAGCTTAGGTGTACATATGCTGATTTTCCTACACACTTTGTTTGGATTCCAAGCAAAAACAGCAGTGGATCTTGCGCCAAAAGGGAGAATCCATAGGACGTATTGTAACTGCACATCCATCTGAGGGGGAGAGGTTTTACCTTAGAATGCTCTTAGCTAATGTTGAATGTCCTACCTCTTTTCAGTCCCTTAAAGTATTTGACAATAAGAGTGTTGCAACTTTTAGAGAGGCAGCATTACTTAGAGGACTGCTCCAAGATGACAACAGTCAGGAATTGTGCATGGATGAGGCAGCCAAATTTCATATGCCTTTTCAACTTAGAAGGCTTTTTGCTACTATATTAGTTTATTGTTGTCCCAATGATCCAGAAAAACTGTTCCTGTTATTCGAAGACAGCATGTCTGAAGATTTTCTTAGAGATTTAACCGTTCCTAAAACTGAGGTTAGGTGCAAAGTCCTCCAACAAATAAATTCATATCTTAAAACAATGGGGAAAAAACTTGAAACATATATCAGCACCCTTATGTCCGATGTTAATGAAAACCCTGAAGATTTAACAAGAGAACTAAGAACAGAGTAATATAGTTGTCACATCTCGCTTTGAGTTAGAGTGCAAACATATATTTGAATTCGAGCAAAAACAAATATTTAAAATAGTATTAGATGTTTGTCTATACAAATAAATCCAAAGCTTTTTTCATCGATGGTCACGGTGGAGCGGGCAAGACGTTCTATCTGAGCATTGCTTGCGAGAGAGAAGCAAAGGTTTTTACGCATTAGCTCACGCCACGCCGGGATTGCGGCTTCTATCATGCCCGGGGTAGAAGCGCACTCTCGGTTTAAAATACCACTTGATCATTCGAGTTTCTTGCATGTAGAGTTAGTAAAGCAGGTCCTCACTTGCTACGTTAATAAAAGAAAGTAAGTCGATTATTTGGGATGAAGCTCCCATGGCAAAAAGGTCTGCCTTGGAAGCTTTAAATGACATGCTTCAAGATCTGATGTCAAATTCAGAATTGTTTGGTGGGAAGGTTGTCGTTTTAGGCGGAGACTTTAGACAAATATTACCCGTTGTTAATGAGGAACCAAAAAAAAGAAGAGCTTGCCGCATGTCTTATAAACTCTCTATGTGGCCAAAAATAGAAAAGCTTTATTTGATTTGAAAATATGAGGGCTAAGACCGATCCATGTTTCACGTCTTTCTTGATGCTTGTAGGTGAGGGAAGAAACAATATTGAAGATACTGGTTATATAGAATTACCTAAAGCTTGTGTAATAAACTCTACAGAAAATGAAGATGAAGGCATTTTAAAACTAATCCAAGCAGTATACCCAGCTATCAACGACACACAAACGAACACAAACAATGTTAGCAGAGCTATACTCACAACTAAAAACCAATTTGTCGACGAGGTAAATAGCATGATGATTCATAAATTTTCAAAGCGAGGCGATTCGATACATGAGTTTTGATGAAACTCTAAAACCACGATCTTCAAGGACAATATCGGGATTTACTAAATAGTTTAGTACCCAATGGATTACCTCCACATAAATTGACATTAAAAGTAGGTGCTCCAATCATCTTATTGCGTAATCTTAATCCATCAAGGCTTATGCAGCGGAACACGATTAGTTTGTAAGAATCGAGTCGGAATGTCATACAAGTGAGATTTGTTTAGGAGACTTCGCAGAAATCGGGTTTTCTTACACCGAATTCCACTTCAACCTCCAACAAATGAAATGTATCCTATTCTTACAAGCGTAAACAATTTCGAAGAAGGCGTGCTTTTGCGATGACAATAAACAAAGCTCAAGGTCAAACACTAGACCGTGTTGGTATTTATTTAAAGGAACCCGTGTTCTCTCATGGATGACTTTATGTTGCGTTGTCCCGGGCAAAAAAATCTTAAATCTATATGATACTTCTTAGGAAAGACCGTAACGACAAAACATCAACACTTGCAACCAAAAATATTGTATACAAGGAGGTGCTTACACATTCATAGAGTATGTATCATTAAGAAGGTGCTTTAACACTATATATCCTAATTGATATGCTTCGTGTTTTCCTACAACTACTTTTTACCCTTTTTTACTCTTTCTTGTTCAATTTACTATATATACATTGTATTAACTATGCAAGAGCATCTTTTGGATTCGAGAATATTTAGCTTATTTGTCATGTGCAATAAATATTGATCAATGAAATACATCCCTTCATCACAGTGAAGCGATATGTCGATTGTACCAAGAAGGGAAATGTTTGACGTCTTGCAAATCAACCGAGACAGTAAGGACTGGACTGTTAGGGTGCAGGTTGTTGAACGCCACCGTGAACAAACTGGGAAAGGCAATTATGGCAGACCAGGGAAACGATATCGGCGTTATGTATTAGTTGATGAAAAGGTATTTATAGTTTTCGTTTAGCGTTTACATCTGTCTTTTACACTAAATTATATCCGTTTCTTATGATAACTGTGCTTCCTTTCCTGATATAAATAAACAGGGAACCAAAGTTTCAGGGATCGTGTATGAAAATGATATTCGCTATTTCGGCGCTTTCTCTCGCCATTTAAACGCTTATGGCGTTTCCAATCTTTGGCTTGCTTGATCTTTGTTTCTTTCTTCAAGCTAGGGCCTTATGCATTCACATGGGTTTTTGACTACAACAAATTGATCGAACCTGTTGCCGAAGAAATTCCCCCAACACTGCCAGTGACATACCCTGTTGAAGATTTTACAGGCTTTTTTAGGCATGCTGATATCGAGAGCTATTTCAGTAAGAAATCTTCGTATTTAATAAATGTTCAGATTTATTGATTGCATGATCTTATATAATGTGTGCCGACTTGTTCTCGGATGTCAAAGCCCTTGTGATCCATGCAATGCCACGTGTAGCGGTGAATAAGAATTTGAGTCGTGAGATAGTTATTATTGACCAAAGGTATTTGACATTAACGTATTGTAAATACTATTCGATTTTTTTAGATTTTTTTAACTATGTGGTTCATACGGTGCATGAGGTTTTAACTTACGCAGTCTCCTGAACTATACATAGATACCTGCTTAACTTAACAGTACCTGTAAAATATCATATACTTCCTGGTTATCACAATTTACGTACACGTTTCTTCTGCTTTATTTCGTCCCCTTTTTTTACTAACCTGTTTCGTGGCAATAACAGGAAGATTCCAATGATAATGACATTGTGGGATGATTTTGGAGATGTTGAGGGCCTTCAACTAGCAAATGCTTTACCTGGTATCTCAATGATTATTGCAACGAACGTAAAAGCAACAACGTTTCACGGTAAATATAGACACTTGTAAATGAGTATTTTTCGGTTACCCTATTATTCTTACGTACCAAGCGACTTAAAAAGCGCACTTTCGTAGGTGTGTCTCTCTCAACCCGCAAGTACTCATACTTCTTGATAAATCCTCCATTGAATGATAAGGCTGCTATGTTAGAATGGTAAGTGTTGGAATTAGTGCTAAAACAGTGATCTGCTCAGTCCATGATTCTGGCCAGGTCTGACTAGATCAGAACTGGTGTCGTTTTGAACCCATCTAACCTGCTCCGGTCAGACCTGAACAGAACTCTGTTTTAACACTATTTCCAACAGTAACTATGCTCGTATATAATAAGTATGCCGTTATACTTTTCAGTTATAAATAACAAGCTACATTACATTGTTTATGTCAGGTATTCTGAAAACATGAATGAAATAAACACAATGCTGAAAGATGAAACTTACAGACATGCCTCTGTGTTATACCCATTACCTGCTGAATCGGATACGATCACTGTGTCGGAGGCTAAATCTGCACTTCCGTTGGTATATAATTTATTATATAGGTTCTTTCTATGCTGTTTTACTTTAGCTCCCACTAAAGATTTAATTGATGCAAAAAAACATTCTATGTGCTCTACTTACATATAGAGAAAAACGACAGGTTATTGGGAAACCAAGGTTCATACCTACTAGGCAAAAAGTCTTGGGTGAATGCTTGTCGATCGTGCAAGAAAAGACTCGATATTCTATGGAATGGGTTATCTGATGTTCTAAATGCGGTCAGTCAAGCGGGGTAGAAGTCAGGTTTGTAGATATAATCACTTATACTTATATTAATTTATGCTTAATGTATTTTTAGCCTGCTTTCAAATATTCTAATCAAATTTATTTAGGAGCCGAATACCAATACTCCTGACTGAAGGTGAAGACGTACTCGCTGTGACTTTGAAGTCACCAGATGTCGAAATGCTTACGCGCATCACGCCACAAAGCATCTGAAAGATTCTGACGAATTTGTAAGCTTCTTTACATATCGCACTATACGAATACACAAAACATTAATCGTTCTCACACATGTGCTAATTTTTTAGGGTCTTAACGTCGAAGAAGAACTGAAAATAGAGTTGGAAAAACTGACAATTGCGTGTTTCCTCAAGAAGCAAGAAATAAAGGACCAGGCAAGCGCATCTACTCAAGTTGTTCGATATGCAGCAATCAAAACATACAATGCTGTTGATGTCAAAAAAAAGGTTACTCCTCATGCTTTACTTTCCGGGCTCGATGTCAAGGGTGATGACCCAAATGAGAAGCAGTTTTTCACCCCAACTGCGGCTAAGTTCTTTGAAAGAAATTGAAATTTGAACATGATGTTGGAGAAGCTACTAAGTCCAGCCCGTCTGCGAAAAGGACCCTTGACTTTGTTTCCCATCTATGAAGCCTGGAAAAGCAGGAAAAAATGCAATTGGTGAGTCACAAGCATCCAATGATCTTCATGAAACACCTTCGCTTTCTCAGAATGCAGACGGTCCAGTCAACTAACCCTCTGATGATCAAGATAACCTTCCAAAATTTGTCTTTTGCTTGTAGAAAAACAAGATGAAATGCCCTCTTTTGTAACATGTTGTGTATCGTATTGCAAAGCATTACACATATTTCTTATGTGCGATGCTTTGTAATATGAATACCATATTAGTTGCCTAACTTCTTTTGCTTCTACTCATCCGGGCGTAATGCTTCATGACTTTCTACTTTTTACTTTTGCTTTTTGTTTTGGAATGCAGCCTAATATGTAACGGTTTCGTGAATCAACCTATTTCTACTATGCTACATGCTTATATGTATCTAAAGTTCTTTGCATTTCCCTCTACATAATGTTTTCGGGTTTTTTTTTACGGGGCACAGGGCTGCCGTGCCTTGCACGGCCGGCGTTTTACTAGTATATATATATATATACACTTCAAATCTTCTATCATCTATCATCTCTCATAACAAATATTAGTTTCTTAAGATTAAACGAACTATGGGTAATGTGACATATATGACAATATCTCATTTAGATAGAGTACTATATATATATAGAACGACACGGTATCGTCCATAGGCGTAATTCGGTGGTCAAGAATTAGAGATGTTGTAGTTGCATCCTTACATTTAACTACATTGTGTGGGGAGTTAATTCCGAAAGTAAATTGACGATCTCTTCTAGCAAAAATATACGCACTTACATGAGTAATGACTAATGATAAACACACAACCATTATGTTATAACGGTTGACCTAACGAAATTAACTTGTAACCGTAACCGGGTCGCCCATCTTGAAGAGCGGGGTCGCTCACCATGGGCGAAAGTTAGGCGGGCTTGAGGAAGGGGAAGGGCATGATAGGCCTGAACACTTGTAACCGTAACCGGCGAACCGGACCGGCGGTTCATTGGTTATAGGACGGTCCGGGTTTGCGGCCGAACCGAACAGGACCGAAGAACCGGCGGTTCAACCGGCCCGGCACCAACAGCTAGTAGCAGAGCAACGGCTATTTTTTTTTTCAATCATTTCAAATTCATCCTATAAATACCCCTCATTTTCACAATTTCACTTACACTTACTCTCCTCTCAATTATACATTTCTACTCCTCTCAATTCTACATTTCTACTCCTCTAATCTCAAACTCATTTCTTTATTTGTAATCAAGTTTGTTTAGTTGTTAAAAACAACAATCAAATTTACTTTACGATACCGAGTTTTGAAGTTATTCTGATTTAATCATTTACTTCAATCTGGTTTTCGGTTTTAGTTATAAGTAAATTTGGTTTTTTTTTTTCCAACTTTTTTTTTATAATTGTGAACTTTTTTTTGTTCCATTTTATAATCAAATTTGTTTAGTTAACGTTTATAATCAACTTATACTTTCCTTAAAATAAAAAAAAAACAACTTATACTTAAAGACCGAATAATAAA
This sequence comes from Gentiana macrophylla, assembly GCA_026214975.1. Lineage (NCBI taxonomy): Eukaryota > Viridiplantae > Streptophyta > Magnoliopsida > Gentianales > Gentianaceae > Gentiana > Gentiana macrophylla. The sequence goes on from JAOBSW010000553.1 coordinate 58,412, forward strand.
CTATTTATAGTAAGTTCGCTTTGGTTTTTTATACTCCCTCCGTCCCAATTTGTTTGGGACATATTCCTTTTATGGATGTCCCAAAATAAGTCTCATTACTAATGTTTAGACTTAAATTTGTTTCTTAAATGTCTAAAATACCAACATATCAACATTATTGAAAAATGTAAGGACAATATAAAAAAGGGTGTAATTGTAAATTAGTCATGTATTTAATGACTAGATAATACAATAAATGATGTTTCCTTAAATTTCAAGAGTTCCGAAATGTCCCAAACAAATTGGGACGGAGGGAGTATTACATTCAAATTTAATTAATAGTAATTTGTTATTATAATTGATAATAATAGGTAATTTCTGAAAATGTAAAAAAAATTATTAATTTTTAGAACCGTGACCTGAAGGTCCTGAACCGTATGAATCGTTGAACCGGGTGAACCGTTGAACCGCCGGTTAGTGAACCGTGATGAACCGGAATTAGGTTTGGTTGAGCCAAATGGTCAGGCCTAGGGCGGGATTCCTTTTCTGTGGGAGAAAAATGGGCGACTTCACCCGTTTTAAGGCGGGGGATAGAAGGAGTTTTTGAATTTGGAGGGGTGTACATGTCGATTTTATTTTCAAAAACGGGGTATTAAACGAATTTCCCCACACATATATATATATAATATACACACACACACACGAAGCCTAACCCATCTTTTTCATTAATGCTATTGTCACAACTATTCAGACACAACACAATTTTATATCATTGATCATCATCATCAAAGTGTAAATCATGATCATTGGGTCCTTTATCAGAGTCCCTCTTTTTCTTCCACTCTTCCCTTCTAATTCTCTTCTTTGCCTTTGCAGCAGTAGTTTTTGATTTCTTCTTGACCCGACCCGTATTTCCTCGAATCGGTCTTCCTCTTCTTAATACAGTATTCATGAGTGTAATGTACCTAAACCTCATGCTAACTACTGGATGCTTTTCAATCAATAAATTCTTGTTGTAAGCCTCTCTCAAAACCACGGTTTGCGTCCGGATTTTGTTCGAGAGATAGAAAATCCCCGGAAAATGGACTAACGCCTTCTTAAACCGCTTCCCGAATCCTAAATACTCACCTAAATTGTAGACATTCTCACATTCAGTTTTCTTCAAGACCATCAAACAAAGCAGTTCATGAATTACTGATACAGTATATTTCTCAGCTTGATCACTATTCGGGGCCAAATGAAACGCGTTCTCATAAGGCGATATGTAAGGCAGATTTTGAAATCCTTCTACCCATTCTTTTACCTTCTTCTGTAAATCAAACCCATTCGGGAAATTCATCGAAAACTTCATGTGCATTGTTTTGCCTTGACTTGCAGCAACTTTTGGGATAGCTACTTCTTTCTTCCATGTAACTAACGGGAAATTCTTAGTTGAGGACTCCCTACGGTGAAAGGCGCCGATAGATTTCTTGTACGTATGTAAAAAAGCGCGCGTGGCGTAAAAAATCTAATGGTCTTCACCGCAGAAAAATCTCAACAAATTTCCGTAACTAACTCCAACCCGAAAGCTTTGCACCCATCAAAATCATTAAATTCCATTTCACAAATACTGAAATAATCAGGAAATTGAGGTAGAAAGTTTAAACTTATCATCTTATGATTTAAATTATAGGTTAAACTTTCTACCTTAATTTCTTGATTAACCTATGTCTAATCTATGTCTATCATCCCTGCTGTATCATATTGCGAGAAATTGGGAAATCAGCCATCAGTAACATCGACATTTTTTTCGCGCCAAACATTTTCTCGACATTTTTTTCGAGTTCTCGTTCAAATTTGGACGATTTCGTCCAAATACAGTCAAAACCATCCAAATTTGGATTTTTTTCCGTCCAAATCCATTCACCGACTAAAATGGACGGAATCCGTCCAAAATTCGGACGCAACGTCCAAATTGTGACGAATTCCGTCCAAATTTGGACGGTTTTCAAGTCTTCAATAAGTTGGCCAAGCATCTGTTGCATTCCTCTCTTTTTCCTTATTCTATTCTTGAAGATATCACTCATCATTTCCTTTATGTTCTTGTGAACCTGAATAAATTTACACCATACATACACTGATACACAAACATATTTACAAGAAATTAATGAGAATTAATATGCAGATCAAATCCTCCAAAAAAAAAAAAAAATTGCAGATCAAATTATATATTTTGGGTACCTTCAAGCATTTGTTATGGGATGTTCCAGGAAGATTTACTGGAAAAGACATCATTCCTTTAATCAAAAGCTGAACAATTCTCTCTAATGTTGCTAGGTACATCATAAATCGATTGCCATCTGCAAATACACCAAAGTATTGTTACTGATTTGGTGTAAATTTATTCAGGTTCACAAGAACATAAAGGAAATGATGAATGATATCTTCAAGAATAGAATGAGGAAAAGGAGAGGAATGCAACAGATATGCTTGGCCAACTTATTGAAGACTTGAAAACCGTCCAAATTTGGGAAGACGCCCAAATTCCGTCCAAATTTGGGGGAAACGTCCAAATTTGGACGGAATTCGTCACAATTTGGACGTTGCGTCCGAATTTTGGACGGATTCCGTTCATTTTAGTCAGTGAATGGATTTGGACGAAAAAAAATCCAAATTTGGACGGTTTTGACTGTATTTTGACGAAATCGTCCAAATTTGAGACGAAGCTTTGAAAAAATGTCGAGAAAATGTTTGACAAAAAAAAATATATCGATATTACTGAATACTGATTTCCCAATTTCTCTCATATTGCTGTGCCACCTGCTGTGATTATTGAATTGGGCTATTTGATGTGTTTTTCTTGTATTCTTTTTGGAATATTAGACAAGTGAATTATCTACTTTGCCCCTGCTTACCTTACAACAGCAGGTTGTTGCTGAACTTATTTACGGCAGAGGATCTCTGCTCGAAAGGAGGGGGTAGGGATACATATTTAGTGAGGTGTAGCCGTTTATGCTCAAGCAAAGGGTGATGCGAATACGGATTATCCAATAACCGAACCGAGGTCATTTGGTTCAATTCGGTTTGATTAATAACTACTTTCGGTTTGGACTATAGAGAAACCGAAATTTTCGCTTCGGTTACGGATAACTCTATAAATTATCCGTGAATCGAACCTAAAAACACCGAACAATTAACGAAATTGAATAGAAAATTGTAAGCGAAATGTCTATAATTAACTTGTATAACTAGTTTTCATAACCAAAAAATATTATAGCGTTTATGAAAAATTGAATATAACCAAACCGTTGTCCGAAACAATTTTTAACCGAATTAAAAGTTCGAATAAAACCAAACCGTTTATAACCGAAAGAATTGTTATTTTTATTTTTATTTTGGTTAACCGAACCAAACCGTATATTTCGGTTCGGTTCAATTCGATTACCTAAAACAAACGATTCGGCCGGTATCGAATTTGAATTAACTGAAAATTTCGGTTCGGTTTCGGTAAGACCATTAACCGTACCGAACCGAACTATGTACACGCCTATATGCTGCATTCTTTGAGCTTATATATATAGAGAGAGAGGCCAACCCTAAACCTAGTGTAGTTAACGAGCCGAACCGAATCGATTTCACTTTTTCTATCACTGTTCGTTTAGGTCACGGGCTTATTAATGTTCGTTCATTTGATAAACAAACAGAAAAATATGTTCAAGCTTGGTTCGTTAAGTTAACGAGTTTGTTCGCGAACATTTGCTTAGTAAACAAACATAAAATTATGTTCAAACTCAATTCATATATAAAGAAATTTTGTTTGAACTCGTGTTCAAGTTTGGCATTTTACATATATTTTTGTCTCTCAATTCGAGTTCGGCTTGTCAATGTATAAAAAATTATTTCAAAATGAATAAATAACAAAACACAAAACAATATTCAAATATTATAGTAGTAAAAATATTATGACAACTCTATCGATATTCTATAAAAAATTTACTCTAGACTATCTATTAGATTAATAGATGTCTTATCGTCTTATTATTTAAATTTACGTTGTACATTGATTTATCTATACAAGAAGATACACGAATATAATCGAACGTTCACGAGTAAGTTTATGTTCGTTTGTTTAGGAAATGAACTTAATATCTTGTTCAAACTTGGTTCGTTAAGCTAAGCAAACGAATGATCATAGATTCAGCATATTCGTGAGCGACTCTGTTTGTTTAACAATACTACATAAACCCTAGCAATCTACAAGGGCACCACACACGATCTACTCGGGCACCACACTTCGTGCAAAGTACAACTTTACAGAAGTCGAAATCTGTTTTCAACCCCTCCAGGGTTGAATTTATGCACAAAATAAAATAAATTTCGACATCTATAAAATCAAAATTTGCACGAGTTGTGGTGTCCGAATAGATTAACTGTGGTGCCATTATTAACAGTAAAGGGCTAAGGGTTGCAGAAAACCAAAAGATAAAACATACTCCATTTAAAGCATAAGGGTACAAGCTTCATAACCACAGGATTAATATATCATAAAGGGCAAAAGCTTTATATGCTAAACTAAAGGAAGGTAAAGTGTCATTTCCATTTAAAATAAAATTTAACAAGAAAAAAGAAGATGTATATTAGTTTTGAAAAAATCAACGAAAATCAAAGCAGCTCGATATTAAAATCTCTGCCTCTTTGCATGGTTTCATCTTTTCTACACTTGAAAAGAATTAGTAACACTCATGGGAAGGGAGGGAGGGAGGGGGGAAGAGAGATGATAATAAAAATTAACCAAAAAAAAAAAAAGAAAAAAAAAAGACAAGGGTGAAGTCTAAAAATCAAATATTGTATTCAAAAGGTCTCAAAAAATAGAAAAGATAACTAGTAATTCTGCAGAGAAGTGCATTGCATATTTAGTTGTAGTAATAAAGCTTGAAGCTATGCCTTTCTCATAATGCAGAGAGAAGGCTAAAATAATTTCTCATCTCTCAGTCTCTCTTTCTATCTATAAGCCTCAGGCAAACGATAACCAGGCTTCACTATTTTGTCTGCAAACATCTTTCCTGTCTTTGGCATCACATGCCAGTGCATCGTCATGTTGAATTCCTTCCCCCTCAAGCCGCTTCCCTATCAATATAGGGAAATGCATTATTTGATACTGATAAATTAACTAAGAAGTACACAACCAAAACCTAACAAATGAATAGGATAATTCGTTCTTGAATACGCTAAACCATCTTTAATACTAGGTACAAAAGCACAAAAAGATTTATTGACTACTTGGTTATTCAAATTTTTTAAAGGAAATTCAAAGGCAGAAGTAGATTGGCACCTGATCAACGAATCTGTACTTGTTTGTGGTATGTATCGAGAATTTAGCATGCTCTTTTGAAGGAATGATACCATCCCATAGGGAGATCTGCATACATAACCATTTCTATCAGCTGCAGGAGCCACGCGAGAGTCTAAACTCATGCAACAATAGATGAATCAGAGGGGAAAATATGGGGGATCGGATCTGCCTAGCGGTAAACAGTCTTGAATACAAGTATTTCCTTTAACAATTTATGGACCCAAATGATAAAAATAAAAATAAAAACTAGAGAATTATGTACCGTCTTCAAAAGTAAAACTATACACCGATGGTTAAGACTTAAACAACACCTAGTGGCCCTACCTACGAGGGGTTGTCATATCTACTTGTACACATTTTGGTAAGGATAGGCAAATATTATAGCTATCAGGGGCGGGCCAATAAGGTAATGGCTTTCTGCCTTGGAAGATAAAAAGCCTTATGTGGTTTTGTATTAGCTTTTGGAGGACACACACCAACACAACTACCCTAGATAAGCAGACAATATTTGCTATAATATTTAGATTAGTTTTTCAATAGTAAAAAAACTCTTCACTCAAACATACACAGAAAAAAGAACCACCGAGTAATTAAAGAAGTGCACTTAAAACGCATGAAGCTACTTTAAATCACATAAACATGAATGGTCACATTTTGGTAAGGAAATCCATTAAATAGTGCTGCACTCCAAGTTCATTTCAAAGGACCTATTGTCGTTTAGATCACCAATGTACCAAAAGGGAGAGGGTAAAAAGAATGTCTAAGGCCAAATATTTCATCCCCTATCAGAGAGGTGAATTTAAAGTCATGCACACACAAATAACTGGAGAGAAAGAAAAAAAAAAGTCACAATCTCTCTTCTATTATACCAAGTCAGAATCTAAAGCTCTCACCCCACTAAATTGGTACATCAACCATCTAGCAGTTAAGTTTATTGATAAACAGCGCTGCGTCCTTGAGAAAGGACTAAATCTCACAAAATTTAATGTACTAACTCAACATGTGCTGCTAAACACATTGGAGTACAGTGCTAGATCATGGAAGATTAAGAAAGGAAACAATATATAATCCTTGACGATGCCAAATTAAATCATTCATATAAACAGTTTAGTGAACCTCAAACCTGATTTAAAGCATTCTTTGGCGTTTCATATTCTGCAGCTACAAACACAAAGACCTGCAAGCCAATGTCATGAATACTGTATCATGTTGATGCCGAAAGCATTAAAACAAAACAAAACAAAACAATTCCATGGCTGACTTTAGAATGATGAAAGTAGATTGAGATGAATAAATTCCAGGGGGGGAATAAATACTGTCTGAAGATACATGGTGCCTGGAATCTCATTTTAAGCTCATATTTGCCAGAGTTTAGTAGACCCAGATACAATCAAAGAAACCCTACATATGGAAATCTAGCTTTACCCGAGGAACTAATATTTTAGACTCGGACGGTCCACACTTTTCTGAAGTCCGAGCAAATAACCTTTTCTCTGTAGATCACTAAGTTGTTATGGGTCACCACTTAATTTCACACCCAGTTTTAATCAGTTCCAAATCCTGAAACTGTCAACCACAAGGCTTACTAAAACCAAAGCTATCCTGAAAGCATTCCTCTTTGCTACCACCAAGTGAAAGAGAAGTGCGCATGCGATTCCAAGGAAAAGAAATTCCAATGATATTCAGACCTACCATATCGATTACATGAGCAAGCTAGAGATAACATGACAACAGATTCAATTACGGATAGTATAAATTGCTCCAGTCAACAGAAATGTGGTATAAAATACCTGCTTCGTGTTCCATGTAAATAATGACTGCAGGTCTGCGGTAATGTTCAGTGTCAAACTGACCTGCAAAATGAATTGAAAAACAGATATAAGGTTACAAGAAAAATCCAATGTTTGTCCTTTGTTCCTTTTAAGTGGAACTAAACAGCAATAGAGACCATCAAATTTAGTTGCCCCATAAACAGATGCTGCAGCTATCTAACTGGAAATCTATAATAAACTTTCAAGATTTTCTGGTCCTTCAAGCCTTTTGACTCATTTTTCCCCTTTCTCGTCCGTGCAGGACCAGCAGTCGATAATCAATCTCAACACACCATCTCAACGGAAACCACACCTCTGATCGTTCTCAATTAGAACAATCAAAAGAGTAGTATTCTTCAAGCATTCCCATTATTTAATTCAGAAATCAAGAATATAAGGTAAGCATTTTCCCTTAATTAGTGTATTATAGATAAAAAGAACAGGAAATTCAGCAAATTAGAAAGCTGAATTTGATTCATTGAGCAAAATTCTCGTTAGATTTGGAATACCTCGTCATCTCCATCGGGCTTCTTCTGAAACCAGTTAATGTTCAAAACCTGAATCACACAAAAGAAAAAAGAAAACAACCATTAAAAACCAAGAGAAAACATAACTATCAGCTATTCTGTAGCGAGGGATCCGCCTTTAAGAAAAAAAATTGAACTACCTGGATATGGGAGGTGGGAGCGGGAGAGTTGAAGTTGTCTGAGACGGAAACAATGGCGCACATCAACGCGAGTATAGTAATTGCAAAAGTCAGCAAGGCGTTTGCTCGGTTCCCTATTGAATGCATTTTCTCAGTCCTTTTCCTTCTTCCAAATTGATTGTATAACACAGAGGAAGAACAAGACGATCGGAATTTATGCTTGTTTCTGAAAAGGCCGGCGACGGCTGCCGGCTGCGCCTGCGGGAAAAGTCGAGAGCAGTAACTGACGGACTAAATGCGTGAGTGGTAATTTTCTCAATTTCAGTTTTGAAACTTGTATTTTATAACATTCTGACATCATATCATAAAATGTTCATTATTAAGGAAATTGATTTTCTTTATTCAAACAATAAAATCGATTTTCAAACGCTTCATCCTGAATAAAAGTTGATTTTTATAATTTATAATTGCAATTTAAAAAAAACTATATTGTGATGTCATTATGATAAGTTATAGAGATGCCTTCATGACTGCTTGGCAATTGGCTAGGGTCTTCTGCGGCGCAATTTGGGGACGGGCACATGCTTGGCATGCGGAGAGACAGTGGAGACCTTACGACATGTTTTGTTTGACTGTGAGATGGCGGACATGATTTGGCGTGCTTCCCTTTACTATGAGGCTCTGGGGTATCTTTGCACGTCCTCCTTCGCGGAATTATTTATGTGCCTCTTTGTCGGAGCGGGGATACCGAGACATTGTGACGATTGTTGTGGGGATATGAAAGCCTTTTTGTTTGGCGGTGTTTGATGGCCAGACCGTTTATGTTCAAATGATCATCGCGCGTTCTTTAAGCAACGACCGAATTCTGAGGCCACAGCGGCCTTTCGGTGCCGGGGCGCCAAAGATTTAGCGGACTCTTGGGCTCGCCGCCCCACGAGAGGTAGTCAAATGTAATGTTGATGCTGCGGTACGAGAGGATAGAGCAGGTATCGGGCTTGTTTTTCGAGATTCTGTTGGGGCAGTCATGCACACCGTAGGCTATCCTTTTGATGGAGGAGGTCGACCAGAATACATGGAGCTTCGAGGCATTTACTTGGCAATGGAAGAGGCGCAGCGATTGCATTTGCGGCGGGTGGAGGTGGAAAGTGATTATTTAGCTTGTGTGCAATGGCTCCGACGGCTGTGGAGGACATCATCGCTTCCGGGTTGTCTTACGAGGATTGTTTAGGCTTTCTCCTAGTTTTGATTCCATTTCTTTTCATTTTCATTGGCCTTCAAGGCGGCACGCGATTTTGTCTTACGTGATGTGATTCTTTGGAGTCTTTACTACTCGAAGACGTTTCTAATGGCGTATTTTGCGGACGTTAATTAATAAAATTTATTGTTTTTAAAAAAGTTATAGGAGTAGGCTTTTATAAAAATAATTAATTATGATATGATGTCATAATGAATATGAATAAGGGCCCTACGGAAGGGCTTTTATTTTTCAGGATGGATCGATGTGGATGGAAGGTATGCTAACGGGAAATTATTGTATGGTGAGGGAATTTGAGGTGAAGTGACGGGTGAAACGATCGAACCAGCATGCAGTTTTAATCTGAGAATGAAGGTGTGTGGTGTGTTGTGTGCCACACGGTGTCTCCACACCGTGTGGAGACACCACACAATAATCTCCCTATGCTAACGTGTCAAGTCTGAAGAATCGGATTGGACTGCTTCACATTGTATGACAAAGGCGGGACAAAGAATATACTATCAGACTTCATTTTCAATTTTTTTTTTTTTTTTTAGAAACAAATTTATTTCGTCTTGTATGAACTATGATAAAACTAGCAATACCTTGGAGTTACCCTTATAAAAAAATAAAAATAAAACACGTTGGAGTTGAAAAAATTTTATAAATCGAACGACATATAACAAGAAAAAATTTAAATCAAAGGACGTATAACGAGAGACATGTATATGGGACGGTCACGACATATATAAATCCAATAAATATAACAAGAGACGTGCGTGTGCGGGATAATCTAAAAGCGCCTCTAAGGTAGTCAATTAAGCGCGATCGAGGGCGAAGTCGAGGAAATTTTTAAATCGGGTGGTGATTTTTTTTTTTCAATGTTATTTATACGGATAATTTTTTCGCAAACGACAAATTTATTTATACACTAGGATGTATTTTTTTTACTCGCATCACACTACAAACGTTAACTCGGTGTCAATTTTTTAATTTCCGCACCACACTACAAACGTTAACTCCGGTGTCGATTCATTGGATCGACGTTACTCACAAGTGACATTTACGTAACTATAACGTCACTATCATCGGCGACGCCATTTTAAATAAATTTCCCATTTTTTAAACGTCAGATACCACTCACATTATTTTCATAAAAAATAATTGTGGTGCTTGAACTAATGTTTTGAGTGTTTGAAATGATCGTGGGGTCGAAAATAAACGTGTGATGTCAATGGAATTGTTTTTTTGTTATAACATATACTTTTAGTGGCTCATATTAGGTGGGCGTTAAAAATTTAATTATCTAGTAATGGTGATGAGCAGTGAAATAGACATCACATACTATATATAAAAAATAAAAAAATTTGGGTGAGAAAAGCCAAATTTCAATTTCTAAGTAAGCTCCGTCCATGGCCACGCCAAAAGGACCCTTAAGCCTGTTTGGTTCGGGTTGGATTAGGTTGAATGGATTCAAGAAAGATAAAGTAAAATAAAATATAGTGAAATAATGATTATAAAATTGAAATGTTATGTTGAAATTTGTGTAGTTGAAGAAATGATTGGTGAGAGAAATTTTAATGAAATATTATATTGAAAAAGTAATGGTTAAATTGTGTAGTCGGTGAATAAAATGAATTGATTAATATTATATTATTTTTTATGTTGAATAATTGATGATAGAATTTATAATAAAATAATAGAATTAATAAGATAATGAAGTGAATAAAATATTGGATCCCGAAACCAAACAAGGCCTTAAAGTCGAGGATTTTTTTTATGAGGAAAAAAATCCATATTTATAAGATCTTGTTTTCACATGTTATTAGTGTATATTTTAGGCCAAAATGACCGTTTTTAATCTAAAATGATTGAGAAGGACAAAATATAATAACACGTGTAGAAAATAACCTTCTCAACTATTTAGATTAAAACTGTCCTTCACAACCTTTAATCTTAATAAAAATAAAAGAAAAATTGTAAGACCAAATCTATATATACATATTCGGTTAGAGAAAATGTTAAACTAATCTTAAAAGTAACTATCACACCGTAACTTTTTACAGAATCAAATGTTCTAAAACAAAAAGTTGGCTTGGAGACTCCTGATTACACAAGGACAGCTCTAAAACGAGGGACCTCATCCTATATAACAGGAGGGCATCATCCTCAAAACAATATTCTCTTAATATGCCAAGTGAAACAAAAACAAATGAACAAAATAATAACTCTAACAGGAGCCTCTTATAAAAAGGAGTGAAGAATCATCATCATCAATCATGCATCTAAATGAAAAAACAATGATTATCTAATTTATATAAAAATAAATACAACGATTGTATTATAAAATTTCGAACTTTATGAGCCTCTTATAAAAGGAGTGAAGAATCATCATCAATCATGCATCCTTCATCCCTCATATACCTAAACAAGTCCAACAAAATGGAGTAAATAGAACCAACTTGAGGATGCATCTGATCAGCCACAACAAAACTGTGAATTCTCTTATCAATCTCTATCCAACATATCCCCATCTCCTTTTCAACTACTCCCATCCCTTTCATTTTCTTAATTATTCTTGCTCTGTCTTTCCATTTCCCTCTAGATGAATATATGTTCGACATCAGTACATACGGCGCCAAGCTATCGGGATCAGCCATTGCCAACTGCTCAGCTCCGTAAATCCCGATTTCTGTATCACGATGAATGGCGCAAGCACCAAGCAATGCCTGCCAGATCAATGCATCTGGTTTCACAGGTAATCCGGAAATGAACTGCTTTGCTTCTTGCAAAAGACCGGCACGTCCAAGCATGTCGACCACACACGCGTAGTGTTCCATCCTAGGTTGGATGCTGTAAGATCTCTGCATAGAATGTAAGAATTCCATGCCCTTATCGACTAAACCGATATGACTACATGCATGAAGTAAAGAAACAAAGGTGATATCGGTTGGTTCTAGACCTTGGGATTTCATCTCTTCGTATAAAAGTAGTGCCTTAAATCCGTAACCATGACGAGCATAAGCCGAGAGCATAGAGTTCCATGAAACTTGGTTCCTTTGTGGCATCGGAATCTCGATGAAAACCTTAACACATTCGTCTACAACCCCACATTTGGAGTACATGTTGATTAGTCCATTGGTGACGAAAATGTTGGTCCTGAAACCTTTCTTGATAGATAAAGAATGAACTTGTTTGCCAAGTCCCAGTGAAGTTTGTGTCCCAAAGACACCAAGAATAGCAGATAATGTGCTTGCATCCACTTTACTTCGGATCTCACCATTTTGACAAATGTCTCAACAGCCTCATCCTCGAATCCGTTATGTGAAAGGCCAATAAGAAGAACAGTCAGGGAGACCTCGTCGATCACGTCTGCATACTCAAAAACCTTCCAAGCATCTTCCAAGTCACCACATTTAGAATACATATCCATTAATGCACTTTCGGTGCAAATATCCGTTTGAAACCCTAACTTTATAATTGCTCCATGAATCTGACAACCCAACTTAAGAGCCTGGAAGCCAGCACAAGCTGACAGAGTGCTCAGATACGTTAAGTAGTTGGGAGTTACCCTTCCACAACGCTGCATTTCTGCGAATACCTTCAAGCTCTCCTCATGGAAATTGTTTTGCAAAAGACCAGAAATCAATGCAGTCCATGTAATAACGTTTCTTTCTTCCACTTGGTTAAAAACCCCCCTCCCTGAATCCAAACACCCGCACCTACAGTAAGCACTTATCAAAGAATTTACAATAGAAATCTCCGTCTCATAACCACTCAAAATCACCAAGCCGTGCACCGACTTGTTAAATACAAGAAAGCAAGACCCATCACAAGCAGATAAAATTGTCGACAAACTGGCACGATCAAATCCAACATTAAACCTCATCCCCTTGAAGTATTCAAGACCCATTTCAAACATTCCATTACCCAGGAACCCAGACATAATTGAATTCCACGAAATTGTATCTTTAAGAGGCATATGATCAAACACCTTTACCGCGTCACACAATTTACCACATTTAGTGTACATGTACAGCATAGAATTCCATACTACAAGAACGCCCCGGAGATTGGATTTGATGTTGTAAAATTCTTGGTTCTTGATAATGGATGCGTGAAGAGAAGAGCCCATTCTCAGATTTTTCTCCTTTGCACACATGGATAAGACACTGCCTAATTCTGCAAATGTGAGGGTTCGGAATGACGAAATCGGGAAGGCCCATGACAATGGAGGATGGTGAGGATGCAGTTTCTTGAGAATCCATCGGGAATACATCCATCAAGCACCAACTGAAAAACAATGATAGTTAGAAGATATTGGAAAATAGGAATGTGATAGGGATAAAAAATTATTAGGCAATTTGGTAGCTCTGTTCAAAAATGCTTAACACGCATTCAGATAAGAAGAAACATATAGAAAAGACTAGTGAATATCCTTCCTTGGCTCCTTGCAATGCCCGGAATGCGCAGGTTGTATTAATCATTAACATGAAACAATAACTACAAATGATCCCACGTTTCAAGAAGTTTGAAGACAGGAAATATAACTAGTGGGTAGAGATGATTTCTTTGCACTTTGTTTACTATCGTAAAACACAGTTTAGTAACAATACATGGTGCAACCAGGGAACATTGATAATTGATATCCAAAAAGGTCATTTCAGTCTCCCTATGACAAGAAAAGTCAGCAAAGTGATTCTCATGGACTGGAAAATAAGAAAAGGACGATCAGAACTTTTGACAATGAAAATGGTATGGGCTGTACAATATCAATGATTTCCACATAGACAATATTGCATTTTATTCCATAAGTACAAAGATATTCTTGAAACACAGAACCAACAGAACTACCGCATATGCTAACAATAGCTAGGAGATGCAGCTAAAAACGTAAAACTACATTAAAAAAAAAAATGAGACACGCAATACAACACCAATTGTGGGGTTGACATTGAAGATAAAATAAAAGGAGCATGAGTATCCAAGAATAACAAGAAAGAAGACCACGTGCTTAGAATACAACTAAATCAAACGTAGGAAGCAATACCTAGAATGCCTCCCGAGCAAAGCAACAAATTTTTTTCCTCCAGAGATCTGATTGGAATGGTGGATCACGTAATTGGATAGTCTACAAAAAAGCAGGCAACTATAGAAAATCAAATCTGCAGAAGCCATGAAAATTCAAAAGATAAATCAATTTAGAGTAGGAGATATTCAACCGACTAAAAAAGGATAGCTGGATTTTTGAACATAAATTTCCTCACAAGGTATGTCAGATCGTTCAAACAAAATTTATCTACAGTCACGACAAAGGATGTGCATTAAAGATAGAAAAAGTGATGGGAAACAAGAAAATTAAATCAGCAAAGTTCCAACTAAACAAGCCTCTGAAATATCAAACGATAAATCCTCAAACATCAACTGGAGCCATATTAAATCTTCAAACATTATGCTTAAGGATATATTGTGTGCATTACTATTCACCTACATGGTCAACAAAGAATAAGTATATATTTTTTTAAGATAGTGGCTAGTGGAAGTGAACAGGAAGGCAAGCTCCAAAGAGGTCTTTCTTAATATTATCTTTGATTATTGACCACAAATGCACTGGCTTTCTATCTCCTTTTGCTCAAGAAATTTAGTTTTAACATATGAAAATTGGATTGAAGTCAATTCAAATCCCATTTCTTATAAATGAGTAGGCAACCATGTTCCGCCGTGTCACGTGTAATATAAGTATATAACTGAATGCTGTATTATCCCTATTTTGAAAAACAAAACACTTCTCAAGCACCTCCATTTCTGTTTTCATTCTCTGCACCAGATCCAGTTGCACACTTGCACCACTCTCGGTTAAAAATCTAAGACATAACAAAAGAATAAAATGCCAAGAACCTGCAATCTTTTCCTTAATGTCCCAACCCAATAATCTCAGCCTTGTTGCACTTTAAAAGCAAAATATTTCTTAGCAAAATATTTCTTATTCATCTTGTTAGTGTAAATAAACCTTCAAAGAAAACAAAACGTGAAGACATTGCTTGCCCAGCATCAACTTTCACACTGATAAATGAAAATTATAGATTTCAAATTATGTTGAAGACTAATTTTATCTATATATATTGTTTTCACCCAAACCAAGTGCCAATTTAGAAGCTTTAAACTTGCTATTTACGTGGTTCTATGCAGTGCAATGCAGTGCTTCCGATCATTGTTGGTTCTAGTTCCAAGTTCCAAATACTAACATGAAGCTTGTGGGAGGGAAATAAACACTTTTGATCACAATAAGAAATACTAACCTTTGGAATGCTCTATTCTTCTCCTCTGTCATTCATTGTACTACCGGTAAGAAAATCACTCTACTCATCATTCATCCAAGTAACTGGTTCTACCTTCTGAAATATCATTTTGCTCTGAAGCGTTTCCTCCCGTCGATTAGCTATACCTTTGAATCACATAAATGACAATGGTTCGACGAAGAGGCTTTGTGAGTGTTTGTGAGTGGTGGCAGAGAAACGATGAAAGGAGGAAGAGATCGTTGGGTTGTTTTGGCTTTGGCTGTGGCGATGGCGGAGCTGTCAGGTGGTGGGGTTGTGGTTCGCCGGGGACGGTAATTGATATTTGAATGAAGTTCCATATTTACCCTTCTAAAAGATACCTATAGACTTGTGAGAAAATATGAAGTCATAAGGGCACTCACAAGTCCCAGCAGAGTCCTTAAATTTTATCTCTAAAATAATATAAAATAATATATATTCCTATTTTATAACATCTCAATTCAAAAACATCTACAATAGCATCTCTATCTTTATCCCTATAACATTTCAAATAATATTAAATAATACATATTCTACCTCACAACCCTATTTATACACATTAAGTATTTATTATTTCACTACAGCAACATCCCTATCTCTATCCCTATAATTTTTAACAAATAAATATGTTTAGGGCGAGTGCATCCCTACAAACAGGATGACTGACATTGCTCATAACCCTAAAAATAAATAGGGATAAGTGTCTATATTGCAGGAATTTATTTGGAAAACTCTATTTTTTTATCTTCATTTTAAGGATAGGACACTGTATAGAACTTCTGCTGGGAGTGCCCTAACTCATAAGTCTTTCTAAATAAAGTACTTACAAAAAAAATAATATATATAAAGTTAATGGACATTTTTTATAATTGATACTATAAATAACTAACGGACTATAATGAAAATAATTAAATAGTTAATATTGTTATAAATCTTAAGTGTAATAGGTATTGCTATAAATATAACACCTATTATGTTGATAATTATTGAATAATATACATCCTGAATATAGGATGGGGTCGATGAATATACACCACCTTCATACATCATGGATATACGATGCGATCGACGAATTTTTAACATTATAAAATCACATGTAATATATCGTATCGTTATTACTCGGTGACGTAATAGATAATACTGATGGCTAAACTTGTGCCGCCTTGTAAAACTCCCAAATTTTTATAAGGATTAATCGTCATTTCAAAAAAAATCCTATTTAATGATATTTTATTTAATAGCAGTTTTTACGTCTAAATTGGAGGAGAAGAAGAAAGAAAAAAAAAATAGTAATATTGTTTGGTTTTCCATAAATTAGGAAATTGTTATAAAATATATATAACTAATAATGAAAAGGAAAGAACAAAAGTTGAGGAAATATATTTCTCAGGCTACTTTCTTCATGTACACAAGTGAATATGGAATTGCTCCTTATCCCTTTTTAAATATATACAAAGGATATATATATACACACAGATAGACTTCGGCCAAAGCCCTTCACGTGATGGCAGCTGAAGACCTTATCCTTTCCCGTAGTAATTATCTAACGTGGTATCGTTTAATAAAGACACGACATATTATACGTGGTTTTATGGTGTTAATACATCCGTTGATTACACCATATATTGACGTCGATATTTATCCAGTTTGTCGTCTTTGAGCTTTAAGACTTATTATGTAAGAAACTAAGAACGGGTAAGTATTACACACGGAGGAGATATATAATATATCTAATTGACATCCACATAATACTGAGTATATTTATAACACTCTCCTCTGGATGTCCATCCACAAAAATCTGCTTCGTTAAAACCTTCATTATGTGTTATACTCCCCGATTTAAACATCTCTTCGTGTCTTAAAGTGCTGGTGCATCCCGATCTTCGGATCAAACTCTCGAACAAATCTTTCGGATTGTCTCTTGATCCGATTCATTTGAACATCAATATGGCTTTTCTTCCGAGGATTTGGTGAAATATGTTTTATCTGGTCGTCTCTTATGTAGCCACCAATTAACTGAGCAATACACGTTGCATCTTCTTCGTATAATCAAGCTAGCTTCTCTTTCTCGATAAATAAACCATAAGTTTTGTCGATCTAATATGCCAATGATCTGAATAAAACATATTCTTGGATGGCTTCATGAATAGCTATCATTTCGTCATGATTTGAGGATGTCGCGACCAAACTTTGCTAAATCCAGCGCCAGGAGGTTGATGTACCACTACTGCTGAATGAACTGCCAATTTGAGGCTTGCTTTCAGGGGCCGGATAATATCAATCATCCATGTAACTAACAAGTCCCCGACTTGCTTTTCGCTTGATCCGATTTGTATAACGATATGGCATGCACCAAAAACCTTGCTTGGAAAAACCCTGTGGGAAAAATCCGATCAAGGAAAAAGATTCATGACATATGCGCTCTTGCAATCGATTGATTGCTCGTTAAAACCTTTAACTAAGAAACCCAAAGTGGGAAAAACGCATTAAAGGAAAAAGTACAATCATTGGTCTTGAGGCCAAATGACATCTTGCATGTGCAAGTATTGGATCCGAATAGTATAAGTCAAATACTCATACTTTATCATCTTTATAACTCTACCGGAGCTTAATTACGATCCAAACTTTCTCGGATCAATATTATTTATCCCTACAAGGGTACCTTATGCAACATATATTGTGTATTTCATACACTTTGTATGCTTCAGGCATTTAATACCTTCAACGTCTTATGCGTTTCGGGCACGCATTTAGCGTCTAATATGCTTCAGGCACGCTTCTAGCGTCTTATGTGCTTCAGGCATGCTTCTAGCGTCTTATATGCTTCAGGCACTATATTCACTCAAGCGATTTCGTCATTTCGGAACACGCTTACCTCACTATATTTGCTTCAGGAGGTTTCGACATTTCTAAACATGTTTGCCTCTTTTATGAATCTCGTTCATAAACCAAGTGTTTGTATTCATTATCGTATCTCATTTTTCAAATGATGATAACATTAATTCATTATCTCAACACTATGTATGAGATTTATATATGTTGGAACTAATATGTTTCTCACGCTCCAAGCGTTGAACATAATTAACAATATAACAATATACGATTTGATTCTTGGGAATTATTACATTTTCTTCTGGGTCGAAAATAACACGAGGAATGAACTTGTGTTCGTTTAATCCCACCTCATGTATGTATAACAAATGCATATTATTTGTTCCACACATATTATTTATCAACACTGGTTCACATTTTCTAGCCTTGACCTCTTGAGGGTTTATGATTTTGTTACTCATCGGGAGTATTTCATTGCTCTTCCGGAGCTTCATAGACTATATTATTTTCTCGCCGAGCATTTTCTAAGCTATCTAACTCTTACAGAGTTCTCATAAATAATATAGCCATAACCTCTTTTGAGGAATTCTAAATATCGAGCCAATTGGTCTTTAACGTTTATAGCGTTATTTTCATTAATTTGATACGTATCATCTCATGTCCTACTGGGACTTTTCATTCCCATGTCCTACTGGGACTTTTCCTTCTAGGACAAATCTTTTTGCGACATTTAATCCAACCAGGGCATTTGCAGTTGCTCACTCTTCTTGAGAGTAATTAAATGCGTCGGTGATAAAATGTGCGTTAATATAATGTTTTTCCACGAGATTTATAAACTTCAAGTTTACTTTCCTCCCCCTAATCTCGGAAAACATTTCATTATAAGTCATATCTACGTAAGTTTATAATAACCCTTTGTGGGATTCAGCATTTCGATGTGATATCCCTATGTGGGATTCTACATGTCAATGTGTATCCATTTATACGAGTATCAACAAACATTACGAGATATCGACTCAATCAGGAAGAACTATATTATCTCTTCAAGAGATTTGTATCTTTTTAATTCTTCCGATGTCTCAATTTAATATCCACATCATGGGATATCCTTACAACTTACTGCGCTTGAAACTTTAAATAAATGATAAACAAAATTTATCATATCTAGAACATCTTCAGAATGACCGTAACATATAGTATTTGTGTCATGACATTGCCTTTACTATGATGTTGAAGCTTCATTATTCTTATCCGGATATTTTGCCGTACAACAAGTACATGACCAGTGGCTTTCTATGCCACATCGTGAAAATCGATTTTCATTATTCCTCTGGAATTTAATATCGTTTGGTTCTACTTCTGGTGGACAATTCTTCCCCTCCAAGGAGACAAACGTTTGTGATATCCATCAGGGATATATTAACCATGGTTTTGTCTATGAATGCAGACACGATTATGAACTAAATTAAATAACAAAGGTAAAATTACTACTCATATGCTATTAATTATATCCTATTACAAATAAAAGGCATAAGTAATTTATACTATATATCATTCACTTCAGGGAATGGACCGGACCAAATAGATCGGGTTTCATGATTATTCTATGATAATCATTTTGTTGAATATAAATCACTTCTTTCAATATTGCTACTGCGGGAGCATATTAACGCAACGATCAAAACAATCCTTTTACGAGGATTAAAGAAGTGTCCTAATATTCTTACTGAATCTTTTTATCTTTAGACTTCAGGTCATTCGTTGAAACATCATTCCATTTCATATGGACTTCGAGTCCGTATCTATTTATGTGAATTCCAAATTCACTTTTATGAGCATACAAGTGCTTTTGATGAACTCCAAGTCCATTTATATATACTTTATATGAATGATCATCATCAGGTGATCAAATCTCCTAATCAAATTTGTCTACAAGACAAAATGATCTTTTATGTTAGACTCAGTCTTCAGGACTCGATTTAAATGATGAAAGTAAATACATAAATAAATAAATATATATGTATGTATATATATAAATATATAATAAATTATAAAACTAAACTCATAGTATACCGGGTTCTACTGATGTATCGTCTTCCCTTAGCGTCATCAACTCACTTACAGTGATATTTATTATTACGATTTTAAAATCACAATCTTATCTATGTCACGTTCACTCTGAGGCCGATCGATGTGATTCGATACATCTTTAAATACCGGTATAAAATATCTAGATTTTGTCATGTTCACTTCGAGGAGGCCGAACGTGTATATCTCAACACATCTAGAATTTTTAACTATTCATGTTCACTTATAGGAATGGACATGTCGTATATGACATATCATAAATTTCGAGTTTAGTCACATCCACTTCTAGGGATTGACATGCGTAATTTGATACATCATAAATATTAATTTACTCACATTCACTTCCGGGATTGAGCCAATATAATTTAATGTATCTTTAATCTTTCATAATCTGGTCACGTCCACTTCTGGGAACCGACTCGTGTAATTTGATCTATATTTCAAATATATGATTCAGCCACATTCACTTCTGGGAATGAACGTATAAAATTTGGTGTAACTTATATATTTCATTAGGTGGTCTTATTCACTTACGGAAATGGACTCGGGTAATTCTAAGACACCTCGAATATTTCATTTCATCTCATTCACTTCAGGAATGGATTTATGTCAACCGACACATCTTAAATATACTGATTTTGTCAAATTCACTTCTAGGAGCGACTTATATAATTTGATGCATTTAACCCGTTTATACACATTCACTCCGAGGAATGGTATTGCATCATCGTTTTTACCAATAATTTATATATTACAATATATAATAATATCACCGCATGATATATTGATTATATTACATAAATTGAATGAAATAAACTTTTACCTCCATAGTTTACCTCAGGTATAGAACATGATCACCATTATTGATCGATCAAAGTCAATAATTTATAATGGTGATCAACATCATAATTTATTGATTTCCGTCATTTAATAATAGATATTCATATAGCGCATAAGATTAATCCATAGAATATCCAGACGCGTGACAATATAGAAATCCCGATAATCGATCACCATCGATTAGTTATAACCATCCATCGATAAATAAATAATAGAAGACCGGAATAACCGATATACCGGAATACCGTATAATAACGAGAGTCGTCCGATGCTCACCACAATATTGCAATAAGCGTATTCACTTTAAATGAAGAGGTTGTGGCTGCACCATAGTCTTTTCTTCCATAAATAAATTTCCTTCTTCTATTCCAACTGAACAGCCGGGTCAGTTCCTCTGATCATCAATATTGGTGCAGAAAGTGGAATAATCACTTCCTCTGATGATTGATTTAATCTACATGAAGCAAGAGAGCAATAGACAACCGTAACCGTAATCGTCTCCGTCGAATTCGGAAGTCGGAACTCGGAACTCGGAATCGCTCCATCCGAATTGGTTTTTGATGCCATGAAACAACCACAAAAGGTGAAAAGAAGAAGTGATGAGAGAAACATAACTTGATCTTTTTTTTCCTTTTCTTTTGGTAGCAAAAGTACCGAGGATCACCACAGCACCATGGATGATGATACTGATAAACATGCAGCTTATCTGAAATACGGAGGTTTTAATTACACTACCAATCGGTAGAGTACTCGCTTAATAACGTGTTATAAAATATATATAACTAATAATGAAAAGGAAAGAACAAAAGTTGAGGAAATATATTTCTCAGGCTACTTTCTTCATGTACACAAGTGAATATGGAATTGCTCCTTATCCCTTTTTAAATATATACAAAGGATATATATATACACACAGATAGACTTCGGCCAAAGCCCTTCACGTGATGGCAGCTGAAGACCTTATCCTTTCCCGTAGTAATTATCTAACGTGGTATCGTTTAATAAAGACACGACATATTATACGTGGTTTTACGGTGTTAATACATCCGTTGATTACACCATATATTGACGTCGATATTTATCCAGGTTTATCGTCTTTGAGCTTTTAAGATTTAATTTATGAAAACTAAAGAACGGTAAAAAGTACTACACACGGAGGAGATATATAATATATCTAATGGACATCCACATAATACGAGTATATTTATAACAGAAATACCTTTTTTTCTTTTATTCTATCGGTGGTTTTATGCCCCACGTCCGTTTTTATATTTATAT
This sequence comes from Gentiana macrophylla, assembly GCA_026214975.1. NCBI lineage: Eukaryota > Viridiplantae > Streptophyta > Magnoliopsida > Gentianales > Gentianaceae > Gentiana > Gentiana macrophylla. Next base: position 80,769 of record JAOBSW010000553.1, read on the forward strand.
CCAACAAAACACAACAAACGCTCTTCATATTGTCAGCAAAAGTAAAAGCTGCGACTGGTACCCTCCCCCACGTCGGTCAGCCATTAGAAAAGAGAAAATAATTTGTTCTGGTGATCCATTTGGCATATATTCGGATATTCAAAACAATCAAAACAATCACAACGAAGAGGAGCATATTTCTATCTAAATAATTAGTAGATTTTCAGCAAGGTAACTCTTACTTTTGATGCGACCATATTAGGTTTTATTGTGTTATTCATAGATCTGTCAATTATTATGTTAATTAACGTAAGATTTGTATTTATTCTAGGGAATTCATAGAATGACGTTTGGAACATAGATTCTGGAAATTTACTGTGTTTAGTTGAGGTTATTCGATTAATTAATACGATTCTTTTTATTCAAATGGAATTTATTATATTTTTTTTAATTCTTGAAAAAATATTTCTGGAAAAATGTGCAAAAATGTTGCATGTAGGCAAGGTTACTGCGATTAGCCATTTTGGTTCCGGCTCATTTGGTTTCATGTATAACATTAATTTGCACGGCATTCATACATAATATGTATGAATAGTATTCATTTGGTTTCATGTACAACATTAATGTGCACGGCATTCTGCATACTGTATCGTCTATATGTATGAATAGTATGATTTAGGATAATATATGTGAGTAGATTAACCAAGCACATAGTGTACCGCTTTACATTGGTCTATGCATGATAGACCAATATATGTTAGACCAGTGTAAAGTTTTCATATATATATATATATTATGTAATTCCAAATGTTTTAATTTGTTTTAAGGTTATTTATGCTTCTAAATACGAGCAAGTATATTTATCCCAGTTGAATGTACATGGCTATGTGTTAATTAATACTTCTTACTCTTTATCGAACTTCGTGAGCTCACTCATGTTATTTGGAATAAGAAGATTGACAGGTTATGATGAGGATGATGTGAGGATCCAGAGTAGCTTGGTGACGCAAGACGGTAGCATTTACTTGTGGTGATTTAATGTGATAACATATTAGATATGGTTAGCTAGATAGAGATGGTTACTTGACAAGTGTATTATGATTTTAGTTAAATAATGGACGTACTGGATTTTTTGATAGCTGCAGCAATTGTGTAAGGGCTAAACAAGTTTAAAATATTTATATTCTGGGCATTTAGTTATTATTAATTGCTTCCACGTTGTTTCTAATGTTTAAGAGATGTCAGACTGACGTGTTCCTAAAATACATTTAAGAGCACCTGCCGAACGGTCTGTTTCCGGTTAAGGCCTCGATATCCAGAACGGGTCGTTACACGTCTATTTGGCCGACTTAGCCATCTATATATATCTATTGAGTATGAGCTAAGTAGAAGACATTTCCTCCACTTAGATATTGTAAATTGAGAGTACCAAATTGATATTACCCGTCCCTTTTTCTTTATATGAGTTTGGTGAACAAACTAGTATCCAAATATTTTCTTTTACTTTATTGTTGTAGTTATCTATTTTATAACATGTTATCAGCTTTAGTCTCTACCGATCTGAGTAAAGCATCCAGAAAATTATTCATAAATTATTGACGAAATTTGGTAATCTTTGTTGATTTAGTCTCGTTTATTTCTATTATGGCTAACATCTCGAGACATGAATTTGTGTCGTTGCATCTATCTGAAAGAAATTATCTATCGTGGACAATGGATGTTGAGACCCATCTGGAATTCATTAGGCTTAACAATACTATAATTAGAGGTAATGATGAGTTCATCCAAACCTGGGCAAAGCCATGATTTCCTCCGTCATCATCTTTACGAAGAGCTGAAAAATGGGTATCTTACTTTCAAAGATCCTTTTGAATTGTGAGACAATATCCTTACTGTCAAAAATCCTTTTGAATTGTGAGACAATTTAACGGATAGATTCGACCAACATATTTTGCATTCTCCTTTCTTTGATGGTTTCAACAATCTTTTCAACCTCCGGCACACCTTACATTTCCCTCCTACATGTAGCATGTGCTTCTTTTATTAAGTTATCCCAGTCGGCTCCATTTTTTTTTATTTTTTTTTACACTTTTAGCCTTTTTTCGTATAAAGGAATTCATTACATTGTTGGTATCCACAAGATTTTCGTAGTTGTTTGTATCTGATTTTAAGGATATTTCTAAGTTCAATTGTTACATATACTACGTTGGTTCTTCCAAAGGCATCCATATTACCTTATCGACTTCTCGACTTCTGAAGGTAATGTAATGTGGATGCCTTTGGAAGAACCAACGTAGCAAATGAAACAATTCAACTTGAAATATCTTTTAAAATTAGATGCAAATAGTTACAAAAATCTTGTGGAGACAAACAATGTAATGAATTCTTTTACACGAAAAAAAAAAAACCCAAAGAGTATAAAAAACAAACAAAATGGAGCCGACTGTGATAACTTAAGAAAATAAGCACATGGTACATGTAAGAGAGACGTAACGGTTTGCACAATCGACTTAGTGGATTGGGAAGGTGTAAGATGAGCGGAGGTTGGAGAGATTGTTGAAACTATCAAAGAAAGGAGAATGCAAAATATGTTGGTCGAATCTATCATTTAATTTGTTCACAATTTCAAAAGGATCTTTGACTGTAAGATATTTATTTTTCAGCTTATCGTTAAGATGATGACGGAGGAAGATCATGGCTTTGCCCGGGTTTGCCTGGACTCATCATTACCTTGAATAATAGTATTGCCAAGCCCAATAGATTTCAGATGGATCTCAACATCCATTGTCCATGATAGATAATTTCTTCTAGATAGATCCAATGGCATAAATTCATGTCTCGAGATGTTAGCCATAATAGAAATAAACGAGAATACATCAACAAAGATTACCACAAAACTTCGTTAGTGATTTCAGGATGCTTTACTCACATCCATAAAGACGTCTACGCTAACGCGTGTTATAAAATAGATAACTTGAACAATAAAGTAAATGAAAATATGTGGATAAGTTTTTTCACAAAACTCACATAAAGAAAAACGGAGTGATACTATCAATTTAATTGTCTGTTACTTAGTAGATATATATAGATGGCTAAGTCGGCCAAGTGAGGCGGCACAAGCTTAGTCACCAGTTTACACGTGGTTTTGGTTGACCACATCGTGTATCCAAGGTGAATTTTTTGGATAGTACGTACCTACGTAGGTAAATGTGAGGTGACACGATCAGAACCACACAGTTTAAGTGCAGATTGAAATCGCGCGACAGAATGTCGCACGCAGTGGCATACACTACGTGAAGTGCACACACTACGCAAAAACTTCCCGTATCCAAGATGTATATCATCCGATGGACGTCCACGTATTATGTTATATTTATAGCAATAGTTTTATGTCACTTATATCCAGGATGATGAGAGTAATTTCATGACCCAGCTTTCTAATTGTCAGTTTTTTAATCTTTACCGTTGAAAAACATACAAATAATTATGAACGTTGGATCATTCTTTTAATACATCATAGTTAATGTGTACAATAACACATAATCAATTATTTAACCTCTTTTAACCTACTAAACCGATAAACAATTTTAAAAAAAAAAACAAATTAACCTTGTCATAGCCACCGGCAATAATTTTTTCCCTTTTACGTCTATCCAAGAAACAAAAAGCATCTTTTTGCTGCTCCTGTAAAAAAAAAAATAAAAAAAAGTTCTTCAAGGTTGCTGCGTGAATCTCCTTCTTCGCGAGCTTATTTGTACGACAGGATTTTTGATTCTGCAAGTCGAGCCGGCGAAGTATTGTCTCCAATTTAGCTGCAAGCTTTTCATCCGGTCATGAACCTTTTTTTTTTAATCAAGAACGATTTAGTCAGTCTGATTCGTTAATCATGAACAACTTTTTTTTCTGTCATCTGATTTAGCTGAATCATGAATGATTTTTTTTTTTGTTTTTTTTTTTAACAGGTGACCGGTTACCTGTTTGACAGGTTACAATATTTTTTATGGTACACAATAAACTACAGTGCGTCAAATTAATCTAACGGTTGTTATTATTTTAATATTAATCTAACGGTTAACTGGACCGTCCAGTTTTTTTGTATTGACTGGATTATAGTAATTCCTCTAGGATGTATATTGCTGGAGTACTTTATAACAAAGGCACTATTTTTGGTTTTTGGCCTACTTATTTTAAATCAACTTTTATCAGTTTTTTAATTAAATTTCCTTTTGTTTTATTTGAGGGAAACAAGATTCACGCGCCACCGGATTTCAGCTGCCACACCGTTGTTCCATACTTTTCAGTGCTCAACCGGTTTCCCTGTTTCATTCTTGCCCCTCCACGACACAGCCACCTCTGTAGACTGTAGTCCTCTCCTCGGTGAGTCTCTCTTTTCCTAAACCCCATAATTCTCTTCTGCTACTGTTGTCCTATGTTTGTCCATTTCCTTTTCTTTCTTTTTTTTAAAATTTTTATTCTCAAGATGAAGAACACCGGGTTCACCTGAATTTCAGCTTTATAAATGTTTAAATTTCACTTACATTCCTAGATGAATACAGCTTATTCTAAATTATTTTGATAGTTGTCTAGCTCTAAGTAGATTTAGTTCATCATTATATACTCAAGCACGTGATTTTTGTTTCAAATTTCTGTTTCCGGTACCTGTTTATGATCAATACATTTGATCATTACATGCACCTGTTAATGATAGCGCAGACCTATTGCTTTTGTTGATACTTTACCATTTGATTGATGAACCGTTCAGCTATTCTGAACTGTCACTAGTCAGGACAGTTGTTTATGTACCACTCTATTTGACGTTACAGATCGTAGCTTCTCCTTTTCAGAGCATGAGGGCAGTCTCATTACGAAGGGATTTTTGCCGGGATCGCCTTGTACGAAGGTACATTGGACCAAGATTTTTCAGCAGTGAAGGTGCTGATGAAGTTGGGCAGAGCTCCAAGCTCAGAATTTTCGATCGTGATCTCAAGCGGAAACAAGTTGTGTAATTCTTAATGATCTTGATTCTTGACAGTGGCATTTGTTAACTCAAGAACGATTCCAAGTTTTGAATATGTTGATGTTGAGAATTTCTTTTCCAGTTCAGTACTGATATATTTATTAGTGAAATAGTTTTTAAGGCAAAATTTCTTGATGAATGTATTTATTTTTCTTCTTTAAAATGGCAGAGGGATCGAGCTGCGTGGTTGATGAGGCCAAAGGATTCACTAGTTGACACAGTGGCTGAGAATCTATTGGATCGTTTGGAGGTACTGTTGCCTTTTCAATTTGCTTTCATTTGCATTTATGTTTTATGGCTTGTTTTGCTTTTTCCAAACTCTTATGTGTATTATTTGTTCCTTTGCTGCTTGTTTGATTTCCCCCTGTTGTTTAACGAAAATAGCAGTATCGTGCTAACAAGTAGATTGTTTTGGGACTGTCAAAACTGTTATTTATTTGCTTAGCGTAAGACAGGTGCTTGGAAAAACCAGTTGTCTTGGGCCATTTTCTTCACACACAAAAATAAAATTCTTAGATGTACTTTTTTGAGACAGATAAGAAAGAGCATTGTTTGTGTAGTTCTCGCTTATTCACAGTTATGTAATGAGAAATGAACATAAAACAATTAAAGCAGGTGAAGTTTAAGTATTAATTTCCACTGCAATGATGAGAATATGCTTATTAGTTCTAACAACCGAAGGTTCCATGTGTCCTTTGATACATGAACTGTTTTTAGATGCATGGCCATTGCAGCTGATGCTATGAGGAAGTTATTTGGACACTAGTTTAGCATTACTTGCAGTAAAATTTCTGTGGAGCTATGCAATAGTTATGCTACTTTTTTTCTTTATCCTTTTCATTTTCAGAGGGGAAGAGTGGTTTTCTTGGAAATATTGTCTTTAATTGTTTGTGACAATTTCTCCCCACGTAGCGAGCATGGCTTGAGTGGCGCTGTGTTTTTTTCCCCAACATATCCACAAGTTTCCACTTATTCTAAGACACTACGGTTTTCCTCTTGAGAAAGCAGTTTGATCTCTTTTCTGCTTAGGAACTTTATGCCTTTTGTCTTTTTTGCAGGATTGTAAAAGAACTTTTTCCACTGCTTTGTGCATGGGTGGTTCTCTGGCAGCTATTAGGCGTTTGTTATGTGGGCGCGGTGTGTTGTTCTACTTTGAGCACTTAATATGCTTGTTTTTATTTTTGTTTTGTTTGATAAGGCTTTTGATCTTCATATAGTATTTCACCTAAACTTTAGGCTCTATTATGATTTGGCGCCGTGTTTTTGTCATTTTGTCTCCATGGTTGGTTCTTATTTTATCTTCCATAGAAGAGTAATTGTTTTATTATCCTTCTTATACTTGTTGCAGTAGAAACACAAGAATATGCATATTATTTAGTACCTTTTCAATCTGATATCTGTGCTTGGACTGCTTCAACTAAAAAAGGAGACCTTTTTTATTTCAATTTATGCCGCAACCTCAAGTTGTTTTCTTCCATCAATATGCAATTATCTGCATTTGCAAACATCTAAATGAGCTGCATAAGCTTTCCCTAAATGTTGTTTTGAATTTACAGCAAAACATGCAACCATCTAATTAGTTAGTCTTTGGAGTCAGGACTGTAAACAAGTATCGGGTTGTTTGGAGTAATCTACAGAAGTGTATAAATTAGAACTACTCGTCTAATAAATTCTATTGTAATTCTGAACCTGGGACTTAATGAATTTGTAGCTTGGGACATCTTACTTTATTTTCTTTCTCTTGACCATCTATGATTTTTGAATTTTTGGGCTGCATCATAATCCTGATTAGGTGGCATTGAGAAACTAATCATGATGGACACCTCGAAGGACATGCTTAAATCTTGTCAAGATTCTGAAAAAAGCTTACCCGGTGAAGATCTAGAAACGACTTATATAGTTGGAGATGAAGAGTTCTTGCCCATCAAAGAGAGGTATGCTTGATGACACCTTAAAATTGAGGTGAATGAATGCATGCATATAAGCGTAATTAGCTGATAAAGATGAATCATTTCTTATGGCTGAATGCGTGAATACACAACTTAACGAGTTTCAAATTTGTAATGAAGTTCTGTAGATCTAATCATCAGTAGCTTGGGACTCCACTGGACGAATGATCTTCCTGGAGCAATGATACAGGTGGGCTTTTATGTTTCTTGGCTAAATATCACCTACGATTTATTCCTTTCGTTCTTTCAATATTATCCGTGTTTTCGCTGCAGAGTAGATTGGCTTTGAAGCCTGATGGCCTTTTTCTTGCAGCTATTTTCGGGGGAGAAACATTAAAGTCTGATTACTCATTCTAATACACAGCAGTTATATTATTGGTTAATATACATATTGGTGCCTCTCCCAAAACTTGAATCTTTTATAGGAGCTGCGAATTGCGTGCACCGTAGCACAGATGGAACGTGAAGGAGGCATAAGCCCACGCTTATCACCATTGGCACAGGTATATCCTTTACACATCTGTGTTTGTTTTTACCTACCTTCGTTTTGAAAGATCTAAGAAGGCACGTTTTTGTATCGTATAGGTGAGGGATGCAGGAAATTTGCTGACTCGAGCAGGCTTTGCACTTCCTAGTGTAGATGTCGATGAATACACTGTTCGATACAGAAACTGTGAGTGATTTTTCCTCTTTGGGTATCTCAACGACCTTCATGTTCTTGTCCTCAAATTCGTTGAAACTCGTTATTGGTGTGTTTTGTGAGGTAGCTATGGATCTGATAGATCATCTTCGTGCCATGGGAGAAACCAATGCGCTTTTCCAAAGTAGTAAGGTGTCATATTTTCTGCAACTCATTGGGCTCATCACTTTATATTCATTTTTTTTTTGGGTAATATATGACACTGTTTATTTTAATAAGTTCTCGACGTGTTAATCATAATAATCGTAGATATTGAAGAGAGAAACAGCTGTTGCAACAGCTGCTGTATATGATTCAATGTTTGCAGCAGAAGATGGGTCCATCCCGGCTACGTATCAGGTGATAATAGGAGAGATTGTGGTTCAATACGATCATGATACAGTACAAATATATATGTCTTAATGTTCAAGCCTCTCTTTGTTTTCATTTCCGCTGCAATGGAGTATAATGTATTGGGTTGATGATTAATATTATTAAATAGGTGATATATATGACGGGGTGGAAAGAACACGATTCTCAACAGAAACCGAAGAGACGGGGTTCAGCTACTGTGTCCTTTAAAGACCTCCAAAAGCAGTTTGGCAGTGATGAATCATCCGTTTAATTCCTTCGGGGGGCCGAGGCGGTAATAACCGAGAAAATTTCCATTGCAGAGAGTTGCACCCTTAAATGTAACAATGAATTGACATTTTTCCATGATAATCGTTATTCTATGGAACCCAAGTTATGGATGATCTGGTGGGGGGGCATACTACAAATGAAGAGGTGATTGAGGATACAAATGATATTTATATTCTTTATTTTTAACATCTTAAATATACAACAGAGTCAGAAAAGAGCTCTTTTTAAAGAGAACATCATCAGCAAAAATTGCAAAATGAAGAGCCAAACTAAACGAAATATATACGTATACATTCAATCAAAAGAAACACAGTTACACAAACACAAACATAACATCATCAAACCTACTCACAAGTCTCACAAGTCACAAGTAAGGAGGAGGAGGGCTATGGGGTCCAATCCCATTTGCTTTCTCATACAAAAAGGACTCCGTTCTCCTCCGGAGGCGGCGGTACAGATCATATGCCTCTCTTCCACCCGCGGCACTTGGACATCACCTCCTCCCGGTGATCTTCTTGTTACCTTCACAGCATCATCTCCCGGTGGTGGTGGTGGTGGTCTCCGACTCCAATTAATGTCCGATGATTCCTTGCCGCTGGAGTTAGATCGGGAGCTAAAGGTGTGGTATTTCCTGAGCTTTCCGAGACCGGAATCGGGGCGTGGGCCGGCAACGATGTCATCCCAGAGCTTATCGAGCAAACTCATGGCGTAGTAGTAGACTAGTAGTAGTGTACTAGAGTTTCAGAGCAGTGAATGAATGGGAGTGTTGCTTTGGCTTTAATTGATTGGGATAAAATGGAGGAATATGGATAGCGGTGTTGACATAACCTGTCATTTCTATCTTTTGTCGTTTACTTCCTTTTTCCTTTATTTATTTATTTTCTTAAGAATCATATCGAACTTTCTCCAAAACAAAAACAAACGGAAAAAAACAAAAAGAAAGGGGAGGAGAGGGGGGGGGGGGGGGGGGGGTTGAGGTGGCGGAGGGGGTGTTGGTAAAAACGAAAGTGATTGGATGCGTCCGTCATATTCGGAATACATCTATGTGATAAAATATATATTTTTAACCTGTCAATTTGGTGTATGTGAATCTATGTGCATGTGATACGCGAACACGTCGTGACATACGATACTTTATGACAGCGATACTGGCTTAATTTTCTGATTTAAGAACTCGACACGCTGCCGATACGTTATGTCTGTATATGTATATATATATAATGTAAATAAAATTCCCAAAAAAAAAAAAAATCGTAAACATCTCAAATCACTAGACAAAATAAGATATGTATTACATAAACTCTATGAATATCTAGAATAGATATTCGACCTTTATACGATGCCAAAAGAAATTGTGATTGATTTTCAAAATATCACAAATTATAAAAATGATTGTTTATCAACAAAAAACATATAAACTTGATACAGCGTATTATTATTTAATTATTATATAAATGAAAAATCGTTATATTTTAACGTTTTCATTGAAAAAAACTTAAATGAAGAAAAAATTTAAAAATTGGGTTGTGAGTGTCCGAGCCGGAATATGTCGATCAGTGTCGGGATTGTCGGCGATTGTATTCGGAAGCGTGTCGGATATTTAAATTTTAAATAATATTAATTTAATCAACCGACACGTGTTGGACACGGTGTCGGGAGCGTGTCGAACGTGTTGTTGTGTGTTCGTTTGCTTGTGTCGATTTGCGGCCTTGCGGCGACAGAATTAAAGATATCGGTGCATCATAGATGTGAATATACCAAACAAAAACTTTTCGGGTAAAACTTCATTAAGTTGAAAAAAAAAATTCTTTATTTTTTTAAAGATGTGAGAATAATATGAGCAGATTAATTATACATAAACAATATGATAGATGGGATATTTTCAAAGGTTAACAACTTGGTAAGGTAGTGTTATTCCCAAAGATGCATAGGACTTTCTATAATATACTCCTTCCGTTCTTATTTAATTATCACAGTTATCAAGATCAATTTTTTTTTTATCTATCGTGATTACATTTCTAATACATATTTTAATAATCTTTCCGCTTTTCAATATTACTTTTTAACTTTCGAGGCTAATTCAACTAATCAATCTTTCATATTCATGACACCATTATATATTTCAGAATTTTTTAACAAAAGTTAATATAATTACTCATTTTTCTAATTTGTGTGTTTTTCTCAAACGCGACGGATAATAAAGAACCGATGGAATAGTAAATACTGGTCACAGGGAACTTGACTCGTTAAGCATTGATTAATTAAAAAAAAAAAAAAAAAAAGAAAGAAATACGGATTACAGTTTTTTATATATAAATGATCACATGCAAAGTCATTAGAGATGTAACCATAATAATTGACTTAATTTTGGACCGTAATGACTATCATAAGCCTAGGAAAGAATCTTTTCACTTAATCTTCTAAAGACAAACACCTTTTATGAATTAACTCCTTATTATAAATATAAAAAAATAAGGGAAAAAAAAGTACAATCTACTACCTGGCCTAAAATATATGTTTCATCCTACACTTTTCTACATTCCATAATATAAGTTTCATTCTACATTACACAACGCAACATTTATCTTTTTTCTTTCTATCTTAACCTTAATTTATTATGAATTCAACAACTTTTCATTACTTAACAACTATTGATTAATGATAGTCGAGGGTATTTTAGACATTAACCTTCAAATTAATGACATTCAACCAATTCCTTAATCTGTGTGTGAAAACTCCAGGATGACGACTTATATTTTAGGTAGGAGGTAGTATATATTATCGAGAGAGTGACAATAAAGGAAGGAGAAATGAGAAATATTCTACTGAAAAAAAAAAGGTCTTTTACATTGTTGCATACAACCATTATATACTTCACACATTTGTCATACATGCAAATAATATGATGCAAAATTTCCCAACTACCCGCATCATAAAAATCCACCCACAACCTCCTCCCAAAAATTAAGTCAATCCTCTCTCACCCAAGCACACATCAACCCTCCAACTTTTTGTTGTGTTAGTTTTAAGTAAAATGTAGTCTAAAATTATTTCTTCCATTTTATACAAGGTAGTATCATTTTCTTTTTTGAGGTACTTTTTCCGTTTAAAATAACTGAATCAGCTATCAAAATGTTTTGTTCTAAAATAACTAAGGCAGAATATTTTTTTCAAATCATCATTTATTGCTAATTTTTCTATTTTACCCTTATTTAATACTAGGTAAGAGATTAAAAAGAAGACTGCATTCATTGTATCATAGGGATCCTTAAAGTCATAACATTAAATCACATTCTTAATAAGCGTGCTTTTGGCAACTGCCTCATTATACTTTTATTTGTCTTACATTTATTTATTACAATATGAGAGATAAGAAAAAAAATGTTACATTATTTACACCGATGGCTTTTTAGTCATTTCATTCTTAAAGTCGATGAATTTGCTAATTTCTTTAACATGAGTGATTTTGATAACTACATCACATATGGAACGGATGAGTATCATTTAAGACATATCAATCATCTAAAATTATTGATGACGTTGATGGTATTAATAATGGAGATTGATATATGTGTGTGTATATATGATATGGGCTCGAGGCATACGGGACCCCATCGATAACATTTTAGAGAGCTCCAGGCCTTACCGCTCGTTTTAGACAGTCCTTGAAGGGCTCAGAAACTATATAGTCAGACCATTTGAGGCCATTGGCATGTCCCAGTCTCAACATTTGTTGTGTTGGTACTTCGGATCATTTCTCATGGTAATGGACATGCTCAGGTACCGTCGACGAGTGCGCTGAATTGTCTCAACCCTTCACTCGAGACCTCAATGAGTCATTAAGCTCGATAATGACTTAGTCAAACACATTCATTTTACTCTCGCAAAAGTTATAGAGTTCATTATGCATATTGTGACAAATCATAGATAGGTTTCTGTTATCCCCTCCCACGTTACATATATTCATCCCATGATTGCATCGTTCTCATCAGTACATAGCAATCCATCGCCTATATAAACTAACATCGTCGTCATTTACCATGTATGCTTACTTACGCTTTACATAAGCATACTCTTTACTGTGAAGTACCTACAAATCTACCTTAAATACTAACATAAGCGATGGATTAGCTTCCCGTAGATAATACCACCTAGTTACAAGCCTTTTTTGCAGGTACCTCGAGGCTAATGAAAGCGTGCTAAGGCTCAACAGCGATCATTTAAAATGCAAAGCCCTTCAACGATCCAACAGCTTAACATGTCTCTCCCCGAGCATGTCCATTGACCTCAATACTTTCGGTGTATCATGTCTCTTCCAAAGAATATGGATTGATCGCTATATCCTTGGTCATACATGCCTCTCCATGGGCATGTGCATTGACCTCATTACCTTTTGTCTAGCATGTATGTATACCCGAGCAAGTGCATTGAGCTCAGTTCTCATTCTAGAATGTCTCTCATTGAGCATGTGCATTAACTTTGATACCTTTAGTCTAACATGTCTCTGTTTAAGCATGTGCATTGACCTCTGTACACTCGATCTAATATGTCTCTCCCTAAGCATGTGCACTGACTTCAGTATCCTCTGTCTAGCAAACTACATGTGCATTAACCTTGTTTTACTGCTCTGAGGCCTTACGATTAAAGCTATTAAGTCCATCATCATCATACGTTAGACTTGCTTCCGGCTTTCCGAGCCCCCGACAATTCCAACAGAGGTATGAAATCATCTGGCCTAAATAAAATTAAAAAAATGACGAAAAAAAACGGATTGAAGGAATGAGGAGGGTAATTGTGGGGTGACGCATCTCCTCTTATACCCGGGGGCAAGGGGAGGAGCTACGGCGGTTAGGATTCCCGTTGCTAGATGAGGCCCTTGCGAGTGGGAGTATATACTTATTTTCGGTTAACAACACCTTAGTGAAAACCAAGAAATTGTAGAGATATGAAGTTAATAAAGTATAATGATGAGAGATGATTTAATATTTTTTTATTTGTAGTTGAAGAGTTGATTGGTGGGAGAATTGTAAGAAATTATTGGTGATGTGATGTTAAAAATACCCAAAAAAAAACTCTTGGCAAAACAGACACAACCTAAGATGTTAAAGGATCTATTGAAACGTTCTCGATCAACATAGTAGCGCACAAAAAAATCGCTATGCACATAGAAAAGTCACATAAAGATCTATTTTTATACACAAGAATCCTTATGCACAAAGAATAATCACAAATTATTATGTGATTTTTCTCTATATACAAAGAGGTCTCTAAGACTTTTTTCAGTGCACATAGATTTCTATGTGACATTTCTCCATGCATATGGAATTCCGTGTCACGTTTTCTCTATGGAACACCAAACATTTTATTCATGAAAAATATCCATCTAACGAAATTATTTTATGCATAAAGTTGTAGAAAATCTAGGCTTAAACTCATGTAAGAGGAGAGACTTCATCAACTCATATAAGAGGAGGTGTCTTATCCCAAAACCTAGCTAGGCTGTGAAGTGAAAGAAGTTCATCTTTTAATATGGTGGATAAAACAATCACAAGGGTCCAGTGCATGACACTTTTAACAAAAGTCTCTATTACACACAAGTGTCGGATGTGTCACGTTTACAAACAGACAAAATTGTTTTGTCTTTTTATACACGGTGCATACATACAACTATTAAATGTAATGAATACTCTCAACATCAGAATTACCCACTCTAACCAAATGAATCTTTATCTAATTTTTTATAAATAAACATAAAAAGTACAATGCAATTATGCACATCATTAAGAGTCACGTGCCCTCCAACCTCCTCATCCATCCCTATACACATAAGGTGACAGAATCACAGACAAAGCCAGCAATCACCTCTGCTTATTTTAATGTCTCCCTTTTCTCTCGGTAATTCTTAATTAGTTAATCCATTTGCACCGTAGATACACGTGGATGATTTTAAACCATACAATTTAAATTTGATTTGAAACTGTATGGTCCAGAATCATCCACGTGTATTACTCTTCAAATATCCTTTTCTCTTTTCTCTCTTTTTTTTAACCAAAAGATAAATCACTCACACACCTCTCTCCAGTCTCCCCTCCCTTTTGCACTGACACTCACACCCTCTCTTTCTCTTTCTCTTTCTTTACTCCCTCTCACACACTCTATCCCACACATTCAAGGTGTCCTTCCAATACAAGTCAGTTAACATCAAGAACATGTGCATTTCTCAATGTGGGTCTTTCTGTTTTCCTTGCTTTAGTCCATCAGATTATCATAAAGGGTAATTTGTTCATTTCTCAGCTCCTTTCAATTTTTTTTTATTCTTGGTTTTATCCATCTAATTATCTTTTTTTCCAGTGTTAATATTTCTGCCCAATGGACAAAATTGCACCAAATTTTTTTGCTGTACTTTGATTATTGCGTTGCATTTTTTGTTAGATGAGATGATATGCTACAACTAAATCGGTGGGTTTTGTCTTCTATTTTGGTTCTTTAATTCTTCAAAATTCTGATAATCTGTAAAAAAATCTATCTTTCCTTTTCTTTTCTTTATTAGTCCATATGCAATTATGGGATTTGTTAGCTGTATTCTAAAGAAGGGAATGCAAGACTTGCTAAAGTTTTTTCTTGTTTTGTTTGGGTTATTTCGGTTATAGTGCAAGATCTATGAATGGAACTAATGCAATTTCAAGAAATGCACAAACTTGATATTACAAGGCAAGTGGGCTTGTACTTATCTTTTTTTTGGGAGATATCAGCAATAATTAAGTTTTTGTTTTCCTTGTTTTAAGCATTAATCTACTTGCCTCTTGCTTTTAGTTAAAGTAATAGGAGGACCATGGATATTTTGTTTCTTGGTTAAATTCCTTGTGCTTGCATTGGTTCTCGTCTGTTCTAATTTCTATGACTTGTGGAATCTTTATGCTTCACTTTCATAGTCTTTTTCCGAAGCCATATGAGTAATATATAATCTTTGGAATTCTGTAGGTGAAGTCCTGACCAAGCTGTTAGAGATTTTTTTGTTTGTTTAGGAAGGATGTCAAGCAGTAGGCATACCCACTGGTGTTTTAGTTGTAGGCAACCTGTAACGCTTCAAAGGCAAGACGCTGCTTGCTCGGAATGTCATGGAGGTTTTGTTCAAGAGCTTGATGAGATATTGAGTATGACATTTGAAGATCAAAATCACAGGCCAAGACTCATAGATGCTTTCTCAAATTTCTTGAGACAGCAGATATCAGCAAGGACTAATAACAGTTCTAATAATCGCGGGATCGAAGGTAATGCGTGGAATCCGTTACTGATATTTAGTGGTGATATGCCTGTAAGGATGCCTGGTAATGGCGGGATCCTAGAGTTTCTTAACGAGGCGTTGGGATTTAGAAGGGAAAGCGGTGGGGATTATTATGTTGGTCCTGGTGTAGGTGAGTTTTTTGAACATATTACTAGTACTGATCAAAGTGTACCTCCTCCTGCATCAAGAACTTCCATTGATGCAATTCCATCTGTCAAGATTTCGAAGAAGGATGTTCGTTCGGATTCACACTGTCCGGTTTGTAAGGAGAAATTCGAGTTAGGTTCTCAGGTTAAAAAGCTGCCTTGCAAGCATTTGTACCATTCAGAATGTATCGTCCCGTGGCTAGAACAACGTAGTTCATGTCCGGTTTGTAGACAGGATTTGACACCACAGTTGACTAATCAGAACTCTAGAGGAAGAAATCACAGTGGCGGTTCTAGGCGGTTTAGTGGCGGGGAAAACAGAAGTGAGAATCCGGGCAGGCGTAGCCGGTGGTCTTTCTTGTGGCCGTTTGGTTCGTTTCGGTCTCGCCGTCAGCATAGTCGAAGCGGTGAAAGTGAAAGCAGTTATGTGAGTAACCATGAGGAGAATCATCAGTATACAGAGTACTCTTATTGGCCTTATGAGTAGCAAAATGTTTGATTCCTTTGTGTTGGGGATCTAATCTATCTACTTTGTTCTGGGTAGCAAGAATGTTCTACCTTTGGTAGAATAAAGCAAATATTTTCTTCTTTAGTGGGAATCTTTAAGCATTCTTGTATCCATGAAAATGTTTCATGAAACTTGTGTTCAGCAGAGATCTTTAATGCCAACATTTGCTTTCTTACACTCCATTTTTCTTTTTATGGTGGTCCATTTATGTGTTGTTATTTTTATATGTTGATCAGATCGTTTTCGGTGAACCATAATTGGTGCACATATTGCCAATGGCTAACATCCATGATAGATGTGCACCAAACAGCAGGAAGCCATGCACATAATGTGTCACCACTTCACAGCAAATAATATCATCCATAACCAGCATGAACCTCTTTCCAGAATTCACAACGCCAACCACAACCACCTTAAAAACACAGAATTTATCATATTCAAAGCACCTCGAATTACTGATTTCAGATTTAGACAAAGCTGTGACTAGAAAACTGCTCAACTCGCTACCATCCGGTCAGTCATTGTAAACAAACTGCATGTAGATAATGAAATGTAGTGAATAGTGATCATAAATAGGCCCAAGGTTTAGAGGACATGCCTGAATATAAAGCACACCGAAAGAAAAGGAAATAAAGTTCCAAGATTGAAAATAACAGGCCCTTTGTTTAATCAGTCTCAATCAACCACATATTGCACATGAAGAGGAGGGGGGGGGGGGCGGGGGGGCTCTAATTTGTAAGTTCCATGATGGCGGAGACAATATCTCCATCAGCAGCCTTGAGAGCTTTGACAGCTTTTCCTCTGGACACCCCTGCTTGAGTCATGACTAACTCTATGTCTTTTGGCTCTACTCCTGTGTCATCAACATCTTCCTCATCCTGAGCAACAACCGACGGCTCAGGCCTTGATATCACATTGCTGAGGTTAGGAGCCTTGAACTGCTCTGCAGCTTGTGATTGCAACTGTGAGCTTAAATCCTCGATCTTTGCCTCCCCAAAGATAACATAAGTGTCCGAGTTGGGGCTTTTGAAAACATCAGGTTTTGAGATGACAAACAGAATCTGAGAAACAATGAACCAAAAGGAAAAGCTTTTTCATATACTTCTAAATATATCAAGTTAAAAGGAATAGACAAAAGTCATGAGAAGGGCTTTAGTTGGAAACTAACATTCTTGCTCTTCTTGACAGTGACCCGGCTAACACCGGGGATGGGCTTCATTCCCAGTTTCAGCATAGCCTTTCTGCTCTTCTTTTCACTTCTACTTTGCTTTGACCTACCACTTGCATCTCCAAGTCCTGAAGGAAGCAAACAGACAAACCTTTTGAACTTTCCAAAAAAATAAAGGCCTCAATAAGTGAAAAGAGAAAACTTCTATATTCATCAAACTAAAACCACAATCATCTACTACGATATCCTGCTTAAATGTCCAGTTCCAGATTCAAGTTTTGTAAAACCAATAAACTACATGGAATCCCGACTAAAGGTTATTTCTGGACAGACTGTTACTTAGCTTGACGGCAACTAGAAAAGAAAGCTAGTCATGATTCTCATACATCATTAATAAAAAGAAAAAACAGCTCGATGAAAAAAAACAACCACCCAAGCAAACCAAGGGAAAAAATCAGATGCAACCACAAAAACATATCATTTGATGGCTATTAAATCATGCATTCACTCACACTAATAATATAATCGTGCTTTTAGTGAGAAAACCTGAATCACATGGAAGTGCATTAACATCTTTTATGTTCCCAAATAGCAATCTCAACTTGAATATATGAAATGATATGTAAATAAAAACAGTATGGTACCATAAGAACCTTTCCATAACACATACCATCAATATCATCTTCATCTTTGTCATCATCCTCATCATCATCCTCGTCGTCATCATCATCCTCAATCGTTGGCTCCTCTGGCTGCAACACATGATCCATACAATTTTGGTAAGCATACACAGGTCATAAAGAAGAGTAGATACAAAAGGAGTTACACACATCAGATCACATTCCAATTTAAAGCCAATAACAGTCGATTTCTACATCCTCCAAGGACACCTGGCTCCAAGAAAAAGGCACATAAAAAGGTACCAATTTGCTAAAGTGGCCTCTAGAAATTGTATAATAACCATGTAACAAACACTGATACGGATATTTTGGAATGATGGCTTAATTGAAGAATCGGCAGGAAGAAAACAAATGGCCGGCCGCTAAACTGAAGAATGTTATATCAGGGGATGATGATAAAGCATGATCATGTAATTTCACTGCAGATATGTCCTGCAAGAAGATGATGTGATAATTCAAAGAGTAAAATAGCACCAGTAAAATGAGAAATGATCTGCAATCTGCGAACATATCTGGCACAAAAAATATTGTAAAATTATAGAAATTATCCAAACACCGGTCAGCACACAAAATGTATGATGATAACAACAGTTAAGTGCTAAGACGTTACTTTCGTACACAACAAAATGTAGTGTAAGCCTACACATTAAATTTCTACTGATGGTTCTTTAAACTGAAAATGTTACTTCAAGACAAAAAAAAAAGCAATGCAACATAGGAGTATTACAGAAATTTGTCCACCCACTACTACTAGAGTGTGAAAACCCATCCAAGAATCTGGAGACAAATGAAGCAAAGCCTCTATGAAAGATTGCATCTTTTTTCATTAGCTATCCTTCAATACCTCTCTCATTATAAAATAAAATTCTTAGCCGAACTTTATGTGCCAAAAACTGCGAAATTCAAGCATTAACGATTGGGACTTACAAGAAGAAAGGAGTAAAAGAGAACATTACTTGCATTTTCTCCTCATATTGCATAAAGAACATTCTAAGTTTATATTTAGTCGCTTCCTTTTTTTTCTTTTTTGTCATGTAGATTTTGGTTAAGCATATGCTGTAATGATGCTTTCCATTCTCTCTCACAATTTGTAAATTAGTCCAGATATCGGGAGCAGGAGCTGCTGGTATTCACAAGTTTAACATCTATGGCATTTTTCGAAACCCCTAACAGTTAAATCTATCATATTTAGGGAAGCTTTACTTCAATGTTCTAGCAAATACATCGGGGAAACAATAACTACAATAGGATCATAATGACGTGACAACCAATTCTTATCAAAAATTTCAATCTTTATAAGTTATAAACTACATTATTAAGTCCCAGCAAAAAAATTGATAAACTCTGCTACCTTAGTGGGTAAAGGTGAAGTAAAACACAAACAAAATAAAGGAATCCGAAAGAAAATAGAGCTCATAAATCGGGAAAAGAAAAAAAACCATAAAAATTCAAAAATCGAGAGATAGTACAGAAAGAGAGAAATTACGTCGAGCTTTTGCTGTTCGAGATGCGCGGCTAGGAGTTCTTCTTGGGACTGAGCAGTCATCCTGATTTGATTTGAGAGAAAAGGATGGAGCGAAACAACAAAATCAATCTAAACCCTAGCAAGCAAAAGCAAGCAGCTAGTAAATTGAGTCGACCTTTACCCTACTGCCGTACTTTTTAGATTATTTAGAGACGGGTACGGGCCTTTACTTTTCTCACATTTTAGGGTCAGGCTATGTAAGAGGGAAAATTTATCACAGTGACTTTACTCTTAGTGGAGCTAGCCTACGCAAGAAGATCTGACCACACAATTTCACACACAAGACCATTGTATTCCACCTGTAGAAATCACATGGCCTGTATCTCGCCACGCAGGCAGCTTCCCTACAGTGAAAATCCTACTGAGAGAAATCACTCCATGAAGAGGCTGGACTTATTTTTTGTTTAATTTTTTTTTACACATTTGTAAATCAGGTTATTCATTAAAAAAAAAAATTATACAGGATGTGTAACACAGGGTGCAGGGTGCAGAGTTCATATCCGAACATTGAGTATTCAACATGTGACATTTAAAGTAATACTTAATTTTCACGTAAACATCATGTTATATCAAAATTAAAAAAAACGCGGAAAAAATGGAATTTATAGGTATAGGAAGAAGTTGTATCAAATAGAGATTTTTTCTGTCGACCATAAAAAACAAGTAAGAGAGTATCGGGAAATTGACCCTTGTGACCTTCTATTAACCAATTCAATTGATTACAAATGCTTTCAAACAATAATCATAAATAAGTGCTAACATTTATTATAACTCAAATCGACTAAAAAGGAAACCGGTGAAACACAAAGAACTCCATGACTTCATTCATAAGACTGTTTTTCATGTTCACCGTCCAACTCGTCTTCGATCAACTTGGATTTCTTCTTATTCCAAATAAAGGAGTGAGCACCAACCGAATGTTTTGTCATATGTCGAGAGACGTGGCATGATCCACTTCATCTAGTTCACAAAACAGTTGGAAACATAGACTTTGAGCATAAAGAAAACTACTTTAAAAGTTTAACTTGTGAAATACATAAAATATCTTTAAAAGTATATATTGAAATATAAGGAATCCACTTTTAATACCACATTGAATAATTCAAAAGAAAAATACATATTAACTACGTTCAGTTCATCTTGCACGTACGTGTTCGTTTTATTAGTTACTTACCTACTGTGTTTAGCCTGGTGATCAAATTTACGTAAACTATCTAATAACACTTACTTTACTTGTCAATTAACTATAGCATGTTCGTGTCTTGTCTGTCATATTAATGTTTCCTACGACATGAGGGCTTGGTGCAACACGGGTAATATAACTAGTCATACATCCAACGTGGGTCTGGTCACGATACATCTTCTTAGGAACGACATGAGTAATACAGCTAGCCACACATCCGACATAGGACTTGATGTGATTCCCGTTGAGATCAGAAACTTATTAAATTTATTTAGAGTTTTATTTATTTATTTTTAGTTATTATTTATTTTATTTTAGTCTTTTATTATTCCACATTAATTTGATAGTCTTTTATTTTTGCTATTATTTTTATTTAGTGTTATTTTGTCCCGCGTTGCTAAATTAGCAATTGGTTTTGGAGACTGTAGTCTATAGAAAGACATTCGGTGTCGTTGTAATCATCAGACAAATATTGAGATTGATATTTTTTATTTGAAACTTTAAGCTTTGGTGAGTTTTCTCACCTGGGTGGATTCTCAACGGACTTATCAAGGTTGTGAGCGAACCTCAGAAGGTGTCCATTATACCAAGGTTTTTGGTTACTGAGTTAGCCAAAGATCGATGTACACGCTTTATTGGTGCATTCGGTCAAGTCCTCGGGCTTTTTTGGATCAGATTCGTCCACGGATCACATCAGGACTTCTAATGCCCAAGGTACTCCGCTCAGTAAATCGTAGTGTCACTAACTATAAGCACATAGTAGCATATAAAGCACATAGATTTCGCGTTAAAGTCCATATCTAACCTACGAGAACCTACTGAGGCCATAGCAACACCGAACTCTCATCATATCTCCACAACTTGTAACCAATACGTACAAACATTTACAACAAAAAATATCTACAAAACCATACAACACTTTGAATCAATATTACAGTTACCTGGAAAACACATAATCATGCCCATATTCGTGCAATTTTACGGGATTGCAGCTCCCCACATAAAATTTCTACGGAATTAATGCTCGCCCCGGAGAAACTCAATACTATTTATGTACAATACCTACCACGTCCATCGAGAATTCACAAATTGTTAAGGCCATATTTATATGATTATTAAGGGTGTATTTCATTATTATTTTCCCACATTTGCATAATTTATATAAGAATTAAGGGTTTAAGTGTAATTATTTAGTAAGGATGATTTCAATATGGTTATTTGCAAAATTGGTTATTTTAAGTGTTGGATTGATTGATTTATTATGATTTGGACTTTATTACATTTTTGCAATGATTATTTATCATTTAGGAGGCTTAATTCGAGTGCATAAAGAGGATAAATGAAGCTCAAGTCGAATTATTCAAGATGGAGTTGGAATTGGCTTGAAGGAAATGGATAAAGATGAAGAAATCCGATCCTCAGCATGTCCAGACGAAAGGCCCGTATGAATGGCCGGCGCCCATGCGGCGTCGTAATCGTATTTTACATTCACAGAGTTCGAGACATTTGTCCAGGCAGCGCCCAAACCCCTGTTCGAGGAAGTGGGACGGGCGCCCACATGTTCGAGACAGCGTCCGGTGCCGACTTAAACCCTAACCGACTTAGCACTCTATAAATACAGCAGCAGCCCCAACCCTAAATATATACTTTTTCATAGCCGCGATTTTCACAAAAAAAAGCTGCGCCCCAAAACCACTTTTACACAGAGATGAACTTCTCCAACCTAACAATCATCTTCAACATGATTGTTGGCTAAAAGCCCTGCAGTGAGTCGCCGGAGGAAGCTTATCAACAACAAAACCAACTAGAGGAGTTCGATACTAGATGAGTAGTGAGTAAATTCGTAGTTTTTCATTACTTTGGATCTGTTTTGTATTGTTTAAGTTTTATTGAATTAAGATTTGATGAAACAATCTATGTTTAATTGATGCTTGAATCAATATATGAAAGTATGTTTATTTAAGTTCTCTTTATTCAAAGTAATGCATCTAATCATGTTTAAAGAGATTAAGCATGTTTAGTTGAGTAAAAAGTTTGGAAACGATCTTGTGATTGAGTTTTGATTGCATGTTTAGTTTGTTTGAAAGGATAAACGAAACCTTAGAAATTCGATTGAAGATATTTGATTGAATTCGTGAAGAATCACTACTAAAAACTATGTCTTTAAATCACCATCTAGTTGGGATTGTTGGTTGATAGGTGGAATCTAGTCGCCTTCTTTGTGTTTTCCTTTAATTGTTTTAAACAAATCGTTTAGATTAAGTTTAGTTTAAGTTCTAGTTTTATAAACCCTAGTTTCCTATTTGTTTTCCCGCACTTTTTCGCTTGATTCGTAATCGGACGCTCGTCCGCAATAGCAGACGCTCGTCCATTAGATTTAGTTTCCAGACGCTCGTTCATCAAAGTGAACGCTCGTCCGTCTTTCTGTTTTCTTATTTTCTGCTTGTTTTTTATTCGTGTTTTAGTTTCAATTCTTAGGTTTAGGTTTTAGTTAGTTTCAACCTTAGTTTAGATAGGTAATTGTGACATAATCGATATAGATTTTTACTTGAATTCGATAAACATTCCATTCCCTTAGGACGACCCGATAACATCCTTTACTATAGATCCTTATACTTGGGGTGTTTCGGTTATAAATTGTAAAACGTGTTTTTACCGAACAAGTTTTTGGCGCCGTTGTCGGGGAATCGGTAACGGTTGTTGGATTCTTTTAGGTATAAAATTTTATATCGATTCTAATTTTAATTCGTAGGTCTAAATTTTAGAATTACGTTTATTTTTGTTTTCGTTTTACCTTGTTTTATTTAATTTTATTTTCCTGCAATTAGTTTCTTTAATTTTTGATAGTTATATTAGTTTCTATAATTTTAGATTTGTTTTTCGTAATTTTAGACTAGCCTTTATTTATTCCTTACGTTCTTTTAGTTTCTTAATTATTTTATTTCGCTTTTAAGTTTTAAGACTTAGTTTTAGATTTTGAGTCCGGACGAGCGTTTAATAACTTGAACGCCCGTCCACTTCAATCTTGTTCCCCCGAACGACCGTTCATTTATTTGAACGAAGCGTTCATCTCTCGAACGAACGCCCACTAACACCGACGCCTTGATTCGATCTGCTCAATCAACACCTCTTTTCTATCTCTCTTCTCTTTTCTTTTCTCCTCTAAACCATCAAACCTTTTCTAAACTGTTCTAATCAACCCTAAGGTTGATTTCTTCCTTTTCCTTTCTTCCGGTTTATGCAAACGAGAAGTAAGAAGGACTTCTAATCTTCGATCCCGAGCCACGAACGATCTATTTTTGTAAGGAGGCTTTTTCCCGATTTGGACATAATGGCGCATCAAGATCCACCAATTCCAAATCCCGATCCCCAAGCTCGCTTAAATCTAATTTCGCAACAAATGCAAGCTCTGCGCAAAGTTCAATGCAGAATCAACAAGTCGGGCATAAATCAACAACTTCAACAATTTAGACAAAACCAACTTAATCAATCGAACCAGACCCTACACCCCATATCTAAATCAAGACTTTCTCGATGGGCATAGACTCATTCGCCCTCCCCGACATGGGAGGAGTGAATTTCGATCTAAAGAACGGAGTAGTTGCTCTAGTTCGAATAGCTCTTTCCATGGTATCGCTCGGGAAGATCCGCACGACTTCTTATCCACATTCGCACAAATCTGTGAAGCGAGTGCCATTATCCTGGTGTTGATTACGAGATAGTCAAGTTAAAGCTATTTCCTTTTGCTTTGAAAGGTGAAGCAAGTCGGTGGTTTAAATCGTTGGCACATCATTCTCTCCATACATGGAATGATGTCAAAAGAGCCTTCACTCTTAAGTGGGTTTCACCGAGCAAGATTATGGAGATAAACGGGAAATAGCTACGTTTGAGCGGTTGGAGGATGAGGATGTTGGCAAAGCTTGGGAGAGATTGAATCTCTTGATGAGAAATGCCCCAATCACGGATATGATGCAGATATGAGCTGCTGGAATTGTTCTATAGAGGTGTCTCTCAACCTAATCGAGACTATCTTGACTCACACACTCATGGATCCTTCTCTGGGGAGGTGATGAGATCGCTTACTGAGTGGTCGAGACCATCGCCAAGAACAATATGTGGTCGACTCCCAAGAAGACCAATGTTGTTAAGAAAGAAGGTATCGCAAGCGATCCCGATACAAAGTCGTTGGTTGCTGCTCAGATGGAATTGATAAGCAAGCGGTGGCCAATCTTCGACGCATGACCTTCCGATCTTGGAATGCGGTAGTAACGGAGATGACGGAAGAAATAAATCTAATGGATAATCAAAACCAACCCTTCCGAACTTCAATCAAAGCCGTAACTACTTAGGATTTCAAACGACAAAACTTCAAAAGCCAAGTTACCACCGCCCTTCAAAGAATTCTTTCAACTCAAACTATCAAAGGAACTAACTCCCAAAGGCCTCAAGGAGGACGGAACTAAACTCAAAATCATACCACCCTGGTCCTCAACACAAATTTGATGAAATGGTAGACATGGTGAAGACTGCCTGTTAGGAAATCAACGCTGGAACGCAATGGAATTCAAAAATTTGATTTCCTTTTCCCAAGATCGACTTTCTTTTAAGCAATAAACGAATAAACTAAAGACGGCGGTTACCTTGGTTGATCTAAAAGATCGACGCTTTGACCGCTCTAAGCGAGAGTAGTTCAAAGATGGAGCCGCCAAGTGTTCGGCCTCTACCGCTAGTCCACATGAATGTACTTACCGAATCCCACCATGGATTGCTATCGAAAACCCCGGTTGCTAGATCGACTTTTTCCTCCTCACAAACTCACTCACAGAAGCCCTCTTTCTTACACAAGAACTATGAGTTCTTGCAATTTTTCACAAACAACAATTGCTCTGGAAGAATGGTGTACAAAAGAGCTTGGCAAGCCCTCTTATTTATAAAGTGTAAAGAGGCGCCCTCATTGCTTGGAGTGTGCAGGAGAAGAAAACCTTTTCCAATAAAAAAAGAAAATCAATTAATGTGATTTATCTCTTTCCATAATTTAATTTTCCAATATCTTATATTGATTATAAATTATGTTATTACCATAAATCTATTTTTCTCAAAATCAATTAATATCCAAATAATCAAGCATGTCAATTTGATCAATTGTAATTCACGTGTGTGTCAATTACACACACAAATGTAGCCGCAATATATATTGATATATATATTAATATCTTATATTAATATATTGTGAATACCATTAATTAAATCAGAAAATCCATGTGTATCAATATACACATTAAATTTTTCACATACATCATATATGTATTTTAATTAATCAACATAATTAATATCTTCATCTTATTTATTCATAATAAATAAATACTACCATATTAATTTACCACTATAACCTTTATAGTATCGAGATAAACTTTCCTTATTTGGTTATCGCCTATAACCACATTTTAATCCGCCGATGTTCATATGTGTGTGACCCGATAGCTTCCGAATATGTTGGCCGAGAGACACAAAGTGCAAATTACTTAAAATGTCCTTCATACCTAACGATGGATAGCGCCTCAGCAACACACCGTGGACCCCAATCATCGGAAGAGTCAAATGCAATGACTACTACCTTTCATGTGAAACAGCCATACCGTGGTAACTTACAATCCTATCGCTATAATAATATCCCAACGGTCGACGCGAAAGTGTCAAACATTGACGAATCGCGGTCTTATAGTCCTGATATCGCCTCTCAAGTAACACGCTTACTCCCACTTTGCAAAGATTCACGAGAACGAGACATTTATAAGGCCCTTTCGGATATTTACCCCCGACCGATAGGCACGCGATTCCGGATCACCAATCATGTATACTCCGTGACGCTTCAAGATCACACCCAATCACTACCGCATGATCGCCTGCGCTGTGGAAACCTCAATAGTGTCAAAGCATGACAATCCACACCGTGATGCCACGAAGACTCGGTCCTAAGGATAATTACACAACCGCCACATAGTGGTGACACTTATCCGTAGTGGGTCATTTAACGACGATTTATTCTCTAATACACGCCCACGCATACCCAAATGTCTCTACACTTCGATAGACGAGATCTATCGCCTCTAAAGATAAGACAGACATCTAATACGTGTTAGTCCGCTTATACTATCAATGCCCTGCTTGATAGTACGTCACCCAGTAGACATTTAAGTATCAAACTTATTAAAGTGATTAGAGATCTCATCAACCATAATCACCTATCATGGTTTCTATCACGCTTAATACTAAGGACGTTATCATATAACAATTCATAATTGGTTCTTTAAAAGAACATATATATGACAAATGTAATAAGCCATTTTATATATGCATAAACATAAAGAAATAGTACAAATGATCCGACCCGGTCGGTCGGATCCACCAACCCGATTGGTTTAGACACTATTTCAACACCGCTTACTAGTGTTAAAGCTATTGAGAGACAAGTTGGTCGATGGGAAAAGAAGCGAAACGGTAAACTTCCGAGTTATACCGAGAGAAACCGAAAGTCGATGTGAAAAGCCATTACACCGATGAGGAGTATGGACAAGAAGTGAGTTGAATGAAGTAACGCTGAGAAGTGGTAAAAGGTCGGACCCAAGCAGATGTCGGAACGAAAATGAGTTCGAGGGAAATCAAACCACATGCCAAGAAAGAAGGAGGAGCTTAGTGACAATGCTTCGGAGGACTAAAACCTCGATGACTAAGAAAGGAAGGAAAGAAAAGACTCGACTAAGAAAAAGAAAGAAAAGTTCGTAAGATGGAAGGATAAGGAGGATGAGGCAATAAAGAATCAGCCGCAGGAATGGTAAAGCCCCGCCTTATCCCCAAAAGGAAAGAGAAAGCCCTCACTAATGACAAGCAATATGATGGAGTGAGGAGGATACTTAGAGACACTCAAGTTAGTATGCCCTTAGCCGAGGTATTAATCGAAATGCCTAAATGCTCTAAGTATCTTAAAGAATTCTCGTGGGAGTAAGAGAAAGCTTCTGGGGATGGTGAAGAAGTGCTACGCCGAAGATTGCGCGATGGTTTCACGTAAAGTCATTTGTTAAGCGAGGTGACTCGCGCACCTTCAATCTCTGTGAGATCAAGGCCATTTATTCGAAAATGTCTTATGCGACTCGGGGGCCTCTATTAATGTGATGCCATTAAACGATGCAAAAAGCTCGGGTTAGATAAAAGGATGCGGAACGCCCGATTTTCTCTTCGATGGTAGATAAATCTAGCCGGATCGCAGCCGGTTGCGTAGCTAATGTGCTCCTTCAAGTTGAACATTTAGTCTTCCCTACCGATCGGGTTATTCTAGACTATCCACCGATAAGGAGATGCCTCTAATTCTAGGCCGAACTTTTAGACACTTCTAACGCCTCATTGACTTCACGCAGCGATGATTACTCTTAGAGTCGATGACACATCCGTCACCTTCACACGAGGGACAAGTCCCGAAAGAACCATAACGGATGAAATATCATTTGTTGAAGCAATTTACGAGGATGAAAAGATGCCTACTCAAGAAGAAGCGAGAGGAGTTGTGAGAGAGATAGTGTTTTTGAAGTCATGGACATTGAAGATCAAGTCGATCGCGGACCATCTTCTAATTCATTTCAAGCCGTAGGCATTGACGAAGTCATCTTCACTCGCCACACCGAGCCTCATTAGTGAGTTAGAAGCATGGAGATGCCCAAAGAACAAACGATGATCTCAAAGAATCGAAGTCGGAAGACTTCATCCCTGGTGAGGAAGAAGCTCGATGGGTAGTTGGGACGAGGTAGACTTTTGGAGAGAAGCTACTCATTGGGAAGTTGATGATTGGGAAGAAATGGGTCAAGAGCTTAAAGATGAAGAGTTAAGAAAAATGATCGATCACAAGAAAAGGAAGCAAGTGTTGACCGGAGGATTCCGATGGATGATTTGATCCAAGACTTCTACGGGGTTGAGCCTCGGGAAGATGAGTTATTCTTTAGTCAACCACTCCAAGCTCATAAAGAGAAATGTGGCCCGTTAAAGTCTAGTATTGAGCAACCACTCATCGATTTAGAGCTCAAACCGCTCAAACACCTTAAGTATATCTTTCTTAAGGATGGAGATAAATCGCCTTTGATCATTTTTTTCAAACTCGACTCGAGCAAGAAGCACAAATTGATAGAAGTGCTTAAAAATAATATCCTCGCGTTCGGATGGCAAGTGGGTGATATCCGAGGAATCACCAGATGTATGCATGCATAAAATCCGAACGGAGGAGGGAGCTAAAAGGTTAGACAACCTCAGAGAAGGGTGAATCCGCGATACGCAGGAGGTTGTCAAGAAAGAAGTGATAAAGTGGCTTGACATGGGCATCATCTATGCAATCGCCGATAGCGAGTGGGTCACCCTACTCAAGTTGTGCCAAAGAAGGCGGAATCACGGTCGTAAAAGAATGAAAAAGGGAGGAAGTTGCCTTACGACTCGTGATGTGCTACTGAGTCTCAGTATTGACTATCGAGACTTAATGAGGTTACCGCGAATGACCGCTTCCCTACCTTTCATTGACCAACTTATTGAACGACCGAGTGGTCATAAGTATTATTGTTTCCTTGATGGCTATTCGCTACTTCCGGATAGCCATTGATCCTAATGACCAAGAGAAGACAACTTTACGTGTCCATCTGGTACTTTTGCTTTTCGAATGCCATTCGCCTATGCAATGCACCCGCGACTTTTCAACGGTGCATGCTAGCCATTTTTTATGGACTTGTGGAGCAATGCATGGAGGTCTTCATGGATGACTTTCGCCACGGCGATAGCTTTGATGAAATCTTAAAGAATCTAGATATGGTACTCCAATGGTGTGTTGAGAAAAATCTGGTGCTTAACTGGGAAAAATGCCATTTTCTAGTAGACGAAGGAATCGTTTTGGGACATAAGGTGTCCAATGCTGGTATTCAAGTTGATAAGGCTAAGGTCGAAGCCATTGAAAGGATGACATACCCTAAGACAATGAAAGAGGTACGAGGTTTTCTAGGTCATGTTGGCTTCTACAGGCGTTTCATTAAAGATTTTTCTACCATCGCTAAGCCTTTATCAAATCTTTTGAAAGATGATGTAGATTTCTTGTTCGATGCGAAGTGCAAAGAAGCTTTCAATTGTCCGAAAGACAAGCTTATCGATGCCCTATTTTAGTTGCACTGATCGACCAAGCCTTTCGAGTTGATGTGCGATGCCTCTAATTACGCCGTGAAAGCGCAGCTTTTAGGTCAAAGAGTTGATAAAAGGTTCAGCCCATTTATTATGCGAGCCGCACCTTGAACCCGGCTCAATGCAATTATACCACAACCGAGAAGGAATTCTTAGCCGTCGCTTTTGCTATTGACAAGTTTAGAAGTTATCTTCTAGGGTCTCAAGTTGTTGTATGGGACAGATCATGCAATTTCTACGCTACCTTATGGACAAAGCGGATGCAAAACCAAGGTTACTTGATGGATTACGATTTTACAAGAGTTTGACCTTGTGATTAAAGATAAGAAAGGTAGTGAGAATATTGTGGTGATCATTTATCTCGCCTAGTAAATGAGGGTGCAGAGAATCACAATGATATAGGCATTGATTTTCCGATCGAGCAATTGATGAAGCTTGAAACGGTTAGGCCGTGGTATGTCGACTACGCCAACTATTTAATGAGTGGTCATTTAGAGGACATGACGATCAGGAGAAGAAAAGTTCTTTCTCGATCTTAAATATCTCGTATGGGAAGATCCTTATTTGTTCGTGAGTCTCAGAAAGACGGATTGCTTCAAGGTGTGTTCCGGAGCATGATCGGTGGGATATCCTAGAACAATGCCATAGCGGTCCTACCGGAGGTCACTATGGAACACCGAAGACGGTTGCAAAGATCTTCTGCAAGTTGGATTCTACTTGGCCGCCGACTGCTTAAGGACGCAGGCCTTTTGTAAAGGTTGTGATAGTGCGAGAACTCGACGGCAGAGTAGTAGGATGGAAATGCCACTTAAGCCCATTCTTGAATGCGAAGTTTTCGACGTTTGGGGCATAGATTTTATGGGACCCTTTCCATCTTCGTATGCGGTAATAAATATATCCTCGCCTCAGGTCGACTATGTTTCCAAGTGGGTTGAAGCCATAGCTACCCAAACTAATGATCATAAAGTCGTGAAGAAATTCTTGCAAAAGAATATCTTTACCGATTCGGTCGTCCGAGAGCACTCATTAGTGATGAGGGTACCCACTTTTGCAATGCGCCGCTTGATAAAATCCTTGAAAAGTATGGTGTCAAACACAAAGTTGGTTCACCATATCATCCCCAAACCAAGTGGCCAAGTCGAGGTAAGCAACCAGAGCTTGAAAAGAATTTTTAGAAGACCGTGAACAATAATCGATCTAATTGGAGTCTTAAGTTGGATGACGCGTTGTGGGCTTATCGTGATCGCATTTAAAACCCGATGGGCACGTAACCCTTCCAAATGGTCTATGGCAAAGCTTGTCATTTACCTGTCGAACTTGAACACGAGCTTTCGGGCAATTAAATTCTTAAATTTCGATAGCCAACTCGTGGGGAGAAACGGTTGTTACAATTGAACGAGCTCGACTAATTCGGACTCAGAGCGCACGAGAATGCTAAGCTTTAGCAAGGAAAGAACGAAGATACTCCATGACGCTAAGATCAAGGACCGAGAATTCAAAGTTGGTGAAATGGCTTTACTATATAATACTAGACTTCACCTGTTTCCGGTAAACTCAAGTCTAGATGGTCCGGTCCCTTTGAGATTCTCGAGGTTAATCCAAGTGGAGTAATTACTTTGAACGGGTATGGTAATCAAGCTTTTAAAGTGAATGGTCATCGACTTAAGAAATATTTTGGGCAACCAAAGGAAAAGCTGAGACTCTTTATTTCCAAAGAAGAGATGAGAGTACAGATGTCCCGATTTGTGAAGAGATTCCATCTTATTTCTTTGAGTCGATGATGACATTCCTACCTCTACCTGTGAGGAACCTTCTCCCGAGACTCTCGAGCATGTTAGCACACCTACGCCTATCATCCGCAAGAACACGAAGAAGAGAGTCGCTTAGTTTGGAGAGAAAAATTTAATGCTCTTATAGCACACTTGACTTGTTGTTGTGGTGAAAATCATTTCCGCCCCAAGATTTCCGATTTCGATCATCGAGGTGGCGGTAGTCAAACCAAAGTGGCCCGATCCGGGTTGATCTTTTGAAATCTGGTCAAGCTATTGACATTAAAAGAGCGCTCCTAGGAGGCAACCTAGTTATTTGTTTTTTAGGTTGTTTTATTGTTTTAGAAGTAGTACTTTAGTTGATTATGTGTTGATGGTTATTCCTCCTACATTCATTGTAAGTGTTTTGTGTTATGTGTTGCTCATATACCCCGTGTACCCCGAGATTATATGGTATGTCGAGTGTGGCAGATACTTTTGAGCAGGTTCGCAAGCTTTTATGTCCAGTGTTGTCTATTCGAGTTGTCGCGGTACATTCATGCTCCGGCCTGACCTCTGCCAACTTTCATCCGACAAACACTGTTGAAACCAGCTAAGTTTTCTTTTTCTTTTATTCTGCACATTCTGAGGACATAATGTGATTTAAGTGTAGGGGGTAAATTGGGTATGTTTTCATGCTATATCCTTTGAAATATGAGTGAAATCCTTTGAAATATGAGTGAATGTTAAATTTCCACGAGATTTAAATTTTTGTTAGTCTCGAGCATGTGGTTGAAACTAAATGCTTGCTAGTTGTAGTTTTCTAACGATGATAGTATGTGACTTAGTGAGATAATTATAGCATGTCTTTACTTTCATGGAGCTAGTATTCATTTTTCACGTTCACGAGAGCCTTTGATTTTGAAGCAAGTCTTTTGAACTATATCCTTTCATTGTTTTAGTGATTTATCTTAGGAAGGTCAAGATAGTAACACCTTAGTTAGACTGCGTGTGTCGTGAATATCATAAAGTTTGAATGTGATAAGTGAGATGTAACTTATGTCTTGAAAAAGAATGAATAAGTAGTGAATTATTAATAAATGCGCTTGTCGAAAGTTTGGTTTATGATTTGAGTGCGGTAGGGTATACCACGATGTCCTATACCACTATGATGACCGTAAGCTCACGCACAGCTAGTAAGAAGCTACCTTATGATTTGAGTAGGTAGGGATTATCTTGAAATGTCCTATTCTACTATGACGGGTAAAAGCTCATTCGATATGCATCAAATTTAAAATTTTTGAAAATAATGAGTAAAAATAAAGTGAAGTCTTTGTTATCATGGATCTTATACCCAGTGAGAACCGCATGATATGTCAGTAGGAATTATCCTACCGAGCACGTGGGAAGGCTTTGAGTGGAGCTATTACGCTTATATCTAGGATAGTCATTGGATTTTTGAGAGGATATTTCTTTGAAAGGCTTGTTACATTTGAAAAGGGCTTGTCACACATACAATCGGATCTATCTCTGTGATGGTATTGTTTGCTATAGTTGTTGTATCTTTTGTTACGTGAGTTGAGATCTATGTGGATTACATGAAAAGTTGAGCTATAGTTTTGATTGTTTTGTCCGAGGACGTACAAAAAGCTAAGTGTGGGGGTGTTGTTAAGGCCATATTTATATGATTATTAAGGGTGTATTTCATTATTATTTTCCCCACATTTGCATAATTTATATAAGAATTAAGGGTTTAAGTGTAATTATTTAGTAAGGATGATTTCAATATGGTTATTTGCAAAATTGGTTATTTTAAGTGTTGGATTGATTGATTTATTATGATTTGGACTTTATTACATTTTTGCAATGTTTATTTATCATTTTGTGAGGCTTAATTCGAGTGCATAAAGAGGATAAATGAAGCTCAAGTCGAATTATTCAAGATGGAGTTGGAATTGGCTTGAAGGAAATGGATAAAGATGAAGAAATCCGATCCTCAAAGATGTCCAGACGAGCGCCCGTAGTGAATTGGCGCCCATGCAAGCGCGTCGTAATCGTATTTTACATTCACAGAGTTCGACGCATTGCCCGCACGAGCGCCCAAACCCCGTTCGAGGAAGTGGACGGGCGCCCACATGTTCGACGAGCGTCCGGTGCCGACTTAAACCCTAACCGACTTAGCACTCTATAAATACAAAGAAGAAATTTCCAACCCTAAATATATACTTTTTCATAGCCGTGATTTTCACACAAAAAGTTGCGCCCAAAACCACTTTTTACAGAGATGAACTTTCCAACCCAACAATCATCTTCAACATGATTGTTGGCTAAAACTTCTCGCAGTTGAGTCGCCGGAGGAAGCTTATCAACAACAAAACCAACTAGAGGAGTTCGATACTAGATGAGTAGTGAGTAAATTCGTAGTTTTTCATTACTTTGGATCTGTTTTGTATTGTTTAAGTTTTATTGAATTAAGATTTGATGAAACGATCTATGTTTAATTGATGCTTGAATCAATATATGAAAGTATGTTTATTTAAGTTCTCTTTTATTCAAAGTAATGCATCTAATCATGTTGTAAGAGATTAAGCATGTTTAGTTGAGTAAAAAGTTTGGAAACGATCTTGTGATTGAGTTTTGATTGCATGTTTAGTTTGTTTGAAAGGATAAACGAAACCTTAGAAATTGATTGAAGATATTTGATTGAATTCGTGAAGAATCACTACTAAAAACTATGTCTTTAAATCACCATCTAGTTGGGATTGTTGGTTGATAGGTGGAATCTAGTTGCCTTGCTGTGTTTTCCTTTAATTGTTTTAATCAAATCGTTTAGATTAAGTTTAGTTTAAGTTCTAGTTTTATAAACCCTAGTTTCCTCATTGCTTTCCTGCACTTTTCGCTTCGCTTCGGTAATCGGACGCTCGTCCATTAGATTTAGTTTTCAGGACGCTCGCTCATCAAAGTGAACGCCGTCCGTCTTTCTGCTTTTCTTATTTTCTGCTTGTTTTTTATTCGTGTTTTAGTTTCAATTCTTAGGTTTAGGTTTTAGTTAGTTTCAACCTTAGTTTAGATAGGTAATTGTGACATAATCGATATAGATTTTTACTTGAATTCGATAAACATTCCATTCCCTTAGGACGACCCGATAACATCCTTTACTACAGATCCTTATACTTGGGGTGTTTCGGTTATAAATTGTAAAACGTGTTTTTACCGAACAAAGTCCATTTTTTTTACCCTATTCATTGTGAGAGAAAATCTTTGTTATAAGAGAGATTGAAGGATTTGAAACAACATATCCCTTTCATCGTAGCTTGGTGTCGTTTACAATGGTCATGTCTTTTTTACACGTGAAAACACTTTATTTTGTGTATCTTTCTTGGAAAAAATTGCTTATTTACAAATATACATGCAATGGTAGATGCCAAATTTTTTTTAATCTACGTTATAGCCGGCAACTAATTCAGCTTCCGCTTTCGAGAGATCAAACGGAGCTCGATTAGTTTCTGCTATGCAATAAATAAATAACATAACCAATACAGGAAACAAGGGAATACCGGACCATAGATGCTTTTGCGCCATAACAATCTCACTCAAATTACGGGGACATACACATATTAGTACATTGGTAATATTTATACAAGGGAATTCCGGACCATAGCTGTGTTTGCGCCAATGGTAATTACTATGGCCCCTTAACTCGGAGTATCCGGGTTCGTCTCCCGGTGGAGACAAAAAATGTGCATGCGTATATTGGGAAAAAAAATTTGTAGATGAAAAGATATAATGCTGTTATAAAACTAAGAAAATAAAAGAGAAAGAACAAGAGGAAAAACAAAGATAGAGAAGAAGACGAATAATGCTTGTGTATTATTCCAATGATATAAGAGGGTATTTATAGTAGATGTTACAATGTGAACACAATAATCTGAATTAATCCCAAATCTACGTAAATCAATCAGAATAATAGATAATCCATCAATGATATTATTTCATAACATTCCCCCTTAGATATTTATTACTAAACATACAACAGATATGATATGCCTCATTAAAACCTTACTAAAAAACCCAGTGGGAAAAAATCTTAGTTAATGAAAAAGAATACATATTTATTTGTTTGATTTACTCCCCTGAACCAAGCATCAATTTAGATCTTTCAAGTGCCGCATCCCAATGATATACACTAGTCTTTCAAATGTTGCAGTCAACAATGTCTTGATAAGTAATTCTGCCAGATTGTCGGTTGACCGGATCTGTTGCACCTCAATCTCCCTATTCTTTTGAAAATCATGAGTAAAGAAGAACTTGGGTGAAATATTTTTGTTAATCCCTGTTAATATAGCTTCACTTCAATTGAGATATCCAAAATGCATTGTCTTCATATATTACCGTTAAATTATATTCTTTCTCACGTAGATAATGTCTCAATGAATAAATGGCTGAATTGATTTTCTCGCTCGTAGTTGCATAACGTATATGTCATGTACTGTTAACTTGCTAGAAAAACCCAGTGGGAAAAAACTAGACAAGGTAAATAGTTAATGCCGTATGCGTTTCTATGTGTTGCACTGACTGCCTCGTTAAAAACCTTTAACTAAGAAAACCCTGTGGAAAAAAACTTACTTAATGGGAAAAATAAATCGTCATTAATTTTTAGAACCATATCCTCACAAAAGTTTTGAAGTTGTCGCTCCTCATGCCGACAACAATCTTTCAAATGTACGCATTCCAGTATTATAAACACATTTCATCCAAAGCATGTACATCTTAGTGAACAAATTTGTTCAACTGTCACTAGAGTGTACTTTTGTATATCAACACTCTTTTAGAGTTCATATAAATAATCAAGTGTAGGGGCTAATAAATGTCATATCCACTACTCACTTGTGCAACATATGCAACACAATCAGCATTGTAATCATCCAAACAATGGGGGAGCTAGGAAAAAATCGTAATTTTCATGCATATATTTTCATTGTCACGCATCGTAATGTTTTAAAACTCATGACATTAAGCATGTGTTACTTATATATTCCTTCCTTAATAGGAATATAATCAACTGGTCATATTACATTCAACATTAATGTTACCGACCTTTTCAATTTAACAATATGCCTGTTGCGATTTTCATATTATTTCATTTTTGAAATATATCAAATATTTGCATATCAATATAATGTCTAACGACCTATTAATATGCTCTCATGCCGTCTATTAAATTATAAAAACTAATAGTTTGATGTCAGAGTTTAATAGCGGAACATAATATTATTTATAACGGGAAACTATAATTTATCAAAATCAATATTTGGTCACTACAAAACAAATTTTTCAAGTCAAACATCAGCCTCTATTGCTTATTTCATCTTTACCCATGTGCTTCCGGCACTCTACTATTGACTTAGGTTCTGGATCCAGATTATTAGTAACTTACGAGGCAAATGTGTCGTCGACGACTATGCTATTTTATTACAAATTTCTCCCATAAAATTCATTGCTATCTCGATATTAGCATAACCAATTCCCCATTAATGTATGGATTAGTTGTTCCGCAACCCCAATATTTAATCATTTGATACACGTGCGATTTTATTTGGGGTTTTCGTCTCCAAGACGAATCTCTTTAATAGTATTCATGAGTGACTGACTATGAATTCATTTACCGCGGATTTTTATCTTTTACACTGATCGGTCATCTACGCTTCAAGGCGTAGAGAAATATCATCAATCAAATTTTATGTTGTGCATTTTATAAATCGTCACTCTTTTATATTCAATAAAGACATCTGACAGCTTACTTGCAAAATACTACAAGTAAAATTTTGCTAGATACTGAAGATTATTTATGTTGTCAAAATTTCTCGGCATTCTTTATTCTAATATGAGGTTTCATTTATCTCCCTCTAATGCCGAGAAATGATCTTCAAGCATATAGTAATTTCACCGAGTTGTTAAGTGATGCTCTACTATTCGCTGCAGCAATTTACACATTTCGAAACACAATGGTTTCGCTAAATCAACATCATCATCAAGTGCTATTTCACTTTTGTTTCAATGATAATAAAATTTATTTAACTATCTCATATCTATCAGATTTATATCATATGTTTTATGAGTTTAGAATGAATATCATCATAGCACTATGTCATTTCAGATTCTTTAAGAATCATTCAAATTATTTTTCACATTCTTTTAGGGGTTTCAATAAAACAACATAATATAATGAACTTCATGTTCATTTTCTCCCCCTAATGAGGCTGACCATACTTTTTGTGTCCCATTTATTAATATGCTATCTAGCTATTTTAGGACATGTCCTTCTAGGACTTCTATATTACCAGAACATTCATAATTGATAACTCTTTTTAGAGCTCTTAATTTACCTGGTAAATTTTGTCAACACTACGTGTATTATGTGATTCAATCACGACTATTCAGATATGAACTTCAAGTTTGTTTGTATTATAATGTTTGGCATGAGATATAATTTATTTGGATTGTGTTTTCCACACATTAATTTGGACAATACTTTTATCACAATCGATATTTAGAATATTTGCAATAACCTGTGACGGATTCATCATTTTAAGGTGAAATCCTCTTATGCAGGTATCAACAAACTTCATTGACATTTTAATAACATGGGAATTCAGATAATTCATTCTATAGATTGATTTCACAACGGTCAATTACTTCATCCGTTATCTCATTATTGTATACCAGGCTATACCAGTGTTCTATAATCGCCAACCACTTTTGGTGGGATTTTTTTTCATCGTGATAAATTCCTCATATACATATGGTACTACCCACAGTAATTAAAATCTCAAAAATAATTTTATTTATGCACGTTCACTCCATGGAACGGAATGATGCATCTTATATGATATGAAACATATATCATTGTTCTAATGATGCATACATTATCAGTCAAAGATTTCTTCTCGGAATGGACTTATCTCATCATTTCCAGGCATATTGCTTATATACATTTCGTCGGGAAAATAGTATTTAATGCAAGCGTTTCAGTCTCGATATGATACCCAATATTATGGATATCTTTAAAACCCAATAAAATTTATTCTAGACTCCGGAGAGCATAGTGCTTTATTTTGAACAATGTTGTCTTCGTGGCTTTTGTAAAGTCTTATATTTATAAAGCACTTGCACATATTGCATTTAACATTTCATTCTCTGTGTAACGTGCGTTCTCTCACTACCAATGATACAAATATTTTCATTATTACTAATCAATATCAAAATTTATGCCTTCATTCTAAATCATAAAGAAACAAAAATTAAGTTATTTTGTAAAAAGAACAGAAAACTACCAAAAATATAGAGGAAATCATAATAATCATAAATGACAATGATTAATGA
This sequence comes from Gentiana macrophylla, assembly GCA_026214975.1. NCBI lineage: Eukaryota > Viridiplantae > Streptophyta > Magnoliopsida > Gentianales > Gentianaceae > Gentiana > Gentiana macrophylla. The sequence goes on from JAOBSW010000553.1 coordinate 119,862, forward strand.
TAAAAAAATCGTGTCGTATCCATTTTTACCATTTTAATCGAGCAACAATTATGTGGATTCATGATTATATATGGTAATAAAATCAATTAACAAACGTTTATTACCGTGTTAAATCATGTCGTTAACACTAATAAGTAAATATTACAATCACTAATGATAAGTAAATCTATTGTCATATTTTGTTTTACCATAATTTGACAATAAATTTAATATAGAGTAAATGCAACTTACAATCAAAGACCATGTACATGGTATTAATTTGTCAAAAGCTGCATGCATGTTGAATATTTTATCTTTGTAATAATCATTATGGATAAACAATCACATTAATAATTTTCACTATTCTTACCATTAATCATGCAAAATAAAATATTTTCATTGAATGAACAAATATGATATTATTTATTAAAATTAATGCAAATACAATTGCCAAAAATAAAATGAATGCAATAATTACTATAATGATCATGGAAATATTGTAGAGATAGAGCACTTGCAGTAGATACTGTAAATCTTTCAAAAACTGTATTTTAAAGATTTCAAATGAAAAAATAACACCTGCAGCAGATACTTTGTTTTTTTTGTAAAATACTGATTATGTATATTTTCTTTTATATCTACAAAGATTTATCAGGATTCTCAGTAAACTACAAAATTCGGTATTTAAAAAGCGTAAAATATAGTATTTATTTAGAAAGATCAGTGTGCAAAGTGCTCTTATGGTTAAAATCAATCCAATTAACTAAATGATATGACAATATCATGTTCTTATTTTTCACACCATATCAACTTTATAGTGATAAATATATTGCTAAAATGTAAAGCAACGTATAAACAATAATAAAATCTCACCCCATATCAAAATCTTACAAGAAAAAACCAATTTATTTACCCACAAACGATGCTTAAATTTCAAATGCATCATATAAAATAATTTCTAAGAATCGCCACTGATTCTGATACGTGGCGTGATCTTCTAAAGATCATTTTATTTCTTATCATGATTATTGTATCAATCGTTTGAAATATTTTTATTAGGATGTACTGTATCAGTAATATCCTCCTCCACGACTATACCAAATATTTCCAAATATTTATAAATTGAGTCACGTTCTTTATATGGAATGGACTCTCATAATTTGGGACTCATTAGTCATATCAATGATGACTCATAGTCTGTTTTCATAATTCCACATCCAGTGGATTATTATTTTTCATTAATGATACAAAATCATAATCAATTTCATATATATTATAAATCACTTTAATTGATATTGCTGCTTCAAGAACATATCATCATGATAAAAAGTGATTTGATTATTTTCTCAACGGTGATCATGAAAATCTCATGATATATTCAGTAACGTATTATATCTGAATATTGGATCACTAGCTCGTAGGGACATGTCTTTTTCAATGGACTTCATTTGCTCGGTTCTTTCTTTAAATGACATGTCAACGTGTATTCAACATGTCTGACATTTATTTATGTGAATTTCATATTCACTTTCATCGTTGTTTGACATGTCCATCTATGTGAATTTCATATTTACTTTTACGAGCTTTTGACATCATAACTGATAGACATAAAGTCCATCTATATGCTTGTTCAAGAATTGATCATCTTCACGTGATCATATATGTTTTCTCAATGACAAAACACGTTTGTCTGAAATACTCAGTCATCAAGGCTCAATATTACTGATGAGTATTACTCATATATTTCAATTTATACGGATCTTTCACCGTTAAATGTTCATATTTCAATCTCTCGTCAAGATGATGGCGGAGAAATATGGCCTTTGCACGGTCTTGGTTTGTCTCAGTTTTATTTATGACAATCGTTTTGCCAAGACACATATATACCAAGTGCATCTCAACATCCATGACCCATGATAAATAATTCTTCCCCGATATGTTTAGGGGCACAAACTCCTGTTTGGTGATGTTAGCCATTAAAACAAGAAGAACGATGAACAAAAATAAAATTTTACCTGAACCGCCAAAGGAACACCAATGGAATCACTCTCTGAAAAAAACACTTATTATTCACTACTAGTTTACACACACACACACAAAAAAGTGTAGCTAATAAGACTTTGTTAGACTCTTACGCTCATGTGGCTAAAAGTAAGTTTATAAGAACATTTTTTTTTTTTTGAGCAAGAAACAATAACAGAAGAAAAGCTTTTCAGTAGTGAATACTCCGTTTGTAGAGTCTCCTGCTAACGTGTTATAGAACTAAAAAAAAAAATAAAAGAGAAAGAACAAGAGGAAAAACAAAGATGGGAAGAAGACGAATAATGCTGGTGTATTATTCCAATGGTATAAGAAGATATTTATAGTAGATGTTACAATGTGAACATAATAACCTAATTAAATTAATCTCAAATCTACGTAAATCAATCGGAATAACAGATAATATTATTTCGTAACAAATATATATATATATATATATATATATATATATATATATATATATATATATATAGTTTTAGTGGAATACCTTTTTTTTTTCCTTACGAAATTGAATATAGAGGAAAATAAGTTAACCGCCTCATCGGGGCACTCATATACCAGCCACGTTACCCGTACTATTCGCTTCATCTCCGTTACTTATTTTGTGCATGTATATATATATGTACGCGAGGTTGTAGTATTTCGCGGTTAGACAGTGAAGATCACCCATAAGCAGCAGCAATTCCTCCCAATTTTGCTCACGTAGAGATTTCTAGGGTTTTTTTATTTCGCAACAAATGGCTGGGAAAAACGTTATCTCCGACGACGAAGGTAATTTTCTGCGTTTATATTAATCGTGAAGTTTGAAATCTGGAAAGTGCGATACCTTATATACACTGCTTGCTTAATTGGCGTGCTTCTTGTAATTGAAATTTGCATGTAGTTATGAAAGTATTTGATCTGATTTTGATGATTTAGATGAGGTTGGAGTTGATGAACTTGAAAGAGACGAAGAAGAGCCAGAAGACGGTGAAAGGATCGACGGCGAAGAGGATGAAGACGAAGATGAAGATGACGGTACGGCAAATTTGCTGCCTTTTGCGCTTTAGCTTGATATTGTTGTTAATTTTGACGTAGTAGGGAAGTGTGCATATATGGTATTGTTATTATTATCATTATTCTTATAATTCCTTTTTCCTTTCTTCTTTGTCGATGGGGTGGGTCAGATTTTAGTGTTGGGGATTTCTTTGATTTTATGTGATTTTTTGATGATTGGTTTGAGTATATATAACCTCAATGTATTTTGGAAACCTGGGTTGGTAGGGTTTGTGATATTGCTAATTGAGTTTCTGATACTTTGAAAAAAAATGGGTTGGTAACGTACAATTTTTTGCTAGTTGAACTTTTTTGTTTGTTTGTTATTCTTATGGGGTAATTACGGTCTTTCTTGCATAATGATAGAGTTACTTCTAAAGTCTACACCATATCTACACCACTATCATATTGTGATTTTGATTGTTTCTATTTATTTTACAACTATTATTCTGTCCAATTTCCATGTTCGACAAAAGGTCCAGTTGTATACAAGTGAAAAATATGTGGTGAGATGATAATGGTTTAAACATGAGATTTCGTTGAGTTTCTTAAATTTTTTTTTTTTTTGAGTAATGAGATACGGAACCGTTGTGCCATTAAAGCCTTACAATGAAGACCTGTTGATGATGTGGATATAGTTATATTGTTCTCACGTGTTATTAATAATGTGAGTACCGTAGGTCATGTATTTTCCTGAATGAGTCCAATTTTGTTGGATTCCCTTGAAACATCTTTGGTAACATTTTTTTTTATGTTCACTTTGTTCAACTTTGAGTAGAGGATGGACAGGATGAATTCGAGGATGATGGGTTTCTAGTTCATGACGATGATGAGCCAGAAGGTGATCAGGATGGCGGTGAGGCTGAAGCTGGTGAAAGGCCAAAGAAACGCAAGAAGAAGAAAAGGTGATTATGTTGCTTTTCTCATATATATATATATAGTTGTTAAGGCGGCGCCTAGGCCAAGGCGAGCTGGTGCCATTTTTTGACAGCCTTTTTCTTGCCTTGTATGAACATTGCCAAAATGGGAAATCCGAGGCTTTTGTTGAACTCACTTAATTACCATATGCATACAAGTCTCTCACTTTCATTTACATGTGAACAAAAACAATCAGATTTGCTATTAGAGAGACATGGTTCAATACCTCTTCTCTATCATGGTTTTGCAAATAGATGTTTGATATTCTACGGACTTACACGTAGGTTTAGCATCATGCAACTTTCCTAGGTTGTTAGTTCGGTGATGAAAGTATACTCTTTTGTATTTCTGGTATTTCCGGTATGTCTAGGATCATAAATATTCAAAAATATTGGAAAGGTATCGCCTGGCATGGCCAGGTGCTGCTTAGGCGATCCTCTTCTCTTTGGCATCGCCTGTTGCTTTAACATCTATGATTTTTCTTGGTAATTTATTGACAAAAAGTATAAGCTGTTTGTGGCTGTGAGGACGGACACTTAAAACTAATGTATACTGCCCTTAACCCACCCCCACCCCTTCTCATGTACAGAGATTCTGAAAAGTTTTACGAGCTTGATGAGGATGATTATGAACTACTTGAGGAGCAAAACATCACAGTACCTAGGCCAAAAACTGTAAGTGTCCTATTCACTGTAAATGATGTTTCTGGGTTTCTACGCCTTTTCTCTGCCTACTCTCTAAACTGTTTTGTCCAATAACTTAGGAAAGCAAGAAGTTCAAGCGTTTGAAGAAAGCTCAAAGGGACACAACAGAAGAGCATTATGGGTTCTCTGATGAGGAAGTGCAGGATGAGTCTGGCAAGAGAGGACGGATAGCCGAGGAGAAACTCAAGCGCAGCTTGTTTGATGAGGAAGGTGAATATTGCTCACTCAATATCATTAAATGTGACTTGGTTTGCTGTTGTATTGCAGTTCTGAGAATTTTGTTTAGACATGACAGGGCAATCCTTGGAGGACATTGACGAGGAACCACAAGAAGAAGATCATGAAATTGATATCAATGATGAGAGTGATGATGATTTTATTGATTATAATTGTGGTCCAGATGGAGTTCCGAGGTAGTCTTTCATGATACACATGCTCATATGTTAAGTAGCAATTACAATAGTGTTACTAACTTAAGTATGCCTTGACAAATCATTAACACAGAGGGAAGAAAGTGAACGGAAAGAAGTCTAGGCAACAACCAGGAGTTTCATCAATTTCCTTACAGTTGGCTGAAGATATTTTTGGTCATCCTGAGGAGTTAAGGAGGCGTCGCGAGTTAGATCTGGCTGAAGGCAGAAAGCGTGACGATCCTGTGGAGCTTGCAGAACAATTTGAATATGCCACTTTGTCTGAGAAGTATATGACTCCGAAAGATGTCCGGATCCAGGGAATAGACATCCCTGAAAGAATGCAGGTGTTTGAACAGATTTTAGAATTTTTAGTTCTTTTTATTTTATTTTTTTTATCTTTGTGCTTTATTGGTTTTTAATTTTATGGCTAGTGTAGATATCAGAGTTAGATACTGGTCCTCCTCCGACTGATGAGTTGAGCATTGAAGAGGAGAGCTCCTGGATTTATAATCAGTTCGTTAATAGCATGCCACCATTGGTTGGCAGAAGAGGCTCAATAATGGAAGACGGGAATATGCTTTTGACCGATAAAGATAGCATGATAAACGACATCTCAAGATTCTTGGAGTTAATGCACGTGCAGAAATTAGACGTGAGTAAATATCTGGATTTGTTTTGATGCTATAAGTGATCAAGTTAATCTGACTCTCTTGTTTGTAGGTTCCCTTTATTGCTATGTACCGGAGGGAGGAATGTTTAAGCTTGTTTAAAGACACAGAGCAGCCTGAAGCTGATGATGAGCAGACCAATTCTGAAAAACCACCTACAGTTAGGTGGCACAAGGTACTTAGGGTTTCAGCTGTTTGCACCCTTGTCTATTGAAGTCCTAGGTTAGTAACAAGGAATATCCTGCAGGTGCTCTGGGCCATTCATGATTTAGATAAGAAGTGGCTGAAAATTCAGAAAAGGAAGGCTGCTCGGGCATCATACTATGAAAAATGTTTTTTGGAAGAGTCGCAAAGAATAGATGATGAGACAAGGCTCATTTTGAATCGTCGGCTGTTTGAATCAGCTAAAAAATCTCTGAAGGATGCTGAGTCCGAAAGGGAGATTGATGATGTGGACTTAAAGTTTGAACTGCATTTCCCTTCTGGGAAGCATGGTGTTGATGATGGACAATATAAGAGGCCCAGGAGGAAAACACAATATAGCATTTGCAGTAAGGCCGGTTTGTGGGAGGTTGCGAGCAAGTTTGGCTATAGCTCTGAGCAATTTGGTTTACAGATTTCTCTGGAAAAAATGGTAAGTTACCTTGTTCCAAGTAAAGTTTTTATGTCTTGTGAGAAAAGCAATATGTGAAAGCTCCTTTTATGCAGGATATGGATGAGCTGGAAGATGCCAAAGAAACCCCAGAGGAAGTGGCTTCCAATTTCACATGTGCGTTGTATAGCAAACCTGATGACGTGCTTAAAGGAGCCAGGTACATGGTAAGTGTTTATGTACTTTTTTCTGCCTATTATCCTCCATGATCATATTTAAAGCATACAAGAAATTTTTCTCTGCCTGATACCGGCTTACCCCAACTCTCCTTTGACATGTTCCTGAGCCATATATGATTATTTTTTTATGCTTTTTTTTTTTTGTACTGGACAGTCCAACACTTCGGAGTTGGGGCACACTTATAAACATCTCTATTTATATAAAAGAACAATTTTTAAATCTAATCAAATAATAATTTTGTTTCTTTTTCTTTTTCTTTTATGTATTATTGTTTTGTTCCATTATGAAATCTGGACATTTCAAGACCTAGAATGTATTCTATTTCTACCTCTTTTTTATACTAAATAAATAAGGAATAAGGATGATAATTTATTGCTGACTTTACATATTTTTACTATTTATAAAGGGCATTCTTTAGCATTTCGCGCCTTGAATATGTGTTTCGCAGATAAGCACATAAGTACTTTTTGGTTCGTTTTGTTTTAACATTGATTTTTATTTTTTTTAAAGAAATAAATATATTATTTAACAAATGTCCTTGCTGTGTTGTGTCCAAAACTTTGAGGGGAAAAAAGGTCTAAGCATGTTTGTGTCTTGTCATATTGCAGTTATGGTATCTAGGCTTCATAGCTGATGGCTAATGCTTAATTACTTCTCTTACCATCATTTTGTTTCAGGCAGCGGTTGAGATTAGCTGTGAACCAAGTGTTCGGAAGTATGTTCGGACTACCTTCATGGATAATGCAGTGGTATCAACATCTCCTACGCCCGAAGGCGATACAGCAATTGATCAATTTCATCAGTTTGCAGGAGTGAAGTGGTTAACGGACAAGCCACTCAGTCAATTTCATGATGCGCAGTGGCTTCTCATCGAAAAGGCTGAGAAAGAGAAGCTTCTTAATGTAAATATTAAGCTTCCAGAACTTGTGCGTGACAAGTTGATCAGCGATTCTAGGGATTACTATCTTAGTGACAGTGTGAGTAAATCTGCTCAGTTATGGAACGAACAAAGGAAACTCATAATAAAGGATGCATTTGATAGTTTTCTTCTGCCTTCAATGGAGAAGGAAGCAAAATTCTTGCTGAGTACAAGGGCTAAAAGCTGGTTATCCATGGAATATGGAAGGCTTTTGTGGAACAAAGTTTCCGTAGCACCATACCAGCGGAAAGAAATAGACAATTCAGATGAAGAAACTGCACCTAGGGTTATGGCGTGCTGTTGGGGTCCTGGAAATCCGGTTACTACGTTTGTCATGTTAGACTCATCTGGGGAAGTTCTAGATGTAATGCATGCAGGGTCTCTTAGCCTACGCAGTCAAAATGCTGATGATCAGCAAAGGAAGACAAATGACCAGGATAAGGTTCTTAAGTTTATAATGGACCACCAACCGCATGTTGTCGTTTTAGGAGCTGCGAATCTGTCCTGCACAAAACTGAAGGATGATATTTATGAGGTCTGCATCCCTCATTATGTTTTTTTGCTTCCCCTCTTTGTAGCGAGATATGGTGTTTCTATAACTGTGTGTAGTGTGTTTTATGTTTCTATAACAAAATATATTTGCTTTTCTTCTCTCTTTTATGTCAATTGATGGAAGGCATTCTTTTCAAAGAATTACTATTCTTCTTGGAGGAGATTTTGTGCGAGAGATCTACATTTCACATCCAAGATTCTTTGAAAATGAACACCTTCCATGTTCTCACCTTAGAGAGAAGAAAATCAAATATCTAGTCTTTTCCCTGCACTGGGAGAGAGAGAAGCATGGTTTTTTTGGTGCACATCTCTATTGATTCCTATCTGGATTGCTTATACTTGAATTTTGGTTAAGTTGAAAAAGTAATTATCTCTTGTGCGGAGATAAAACACCTTCCTATGCTCTTTGTGTTGCTTCGCATTTTAAGGTGTCACTCTATGCTTTGCAATTGCATTTAGTTGGTTATGGTACTTCTCTCTCTCTCTCCTAGTGTATGTATCCACACATACATGCGCGCATACATACACATATAGAGAGAGCAGCAGACCGTGGACCAATTTTTCGTGAGCAGTCTTTTCTTCAGGTTTTTGAACTTGAAATCCTTTTTTTAGTGAAAAAGATATTTCATCCTCGTGGAATCATTGGACTCCCTTTCTCTTCTGTTTCTGGCTTCGCGTTATTGTTTGATTCTGTGTTTTTTCTTGGGGATTAAAATCTTGCACCTTGCCCTGAAAACCTCCCATAAATTGAAATGTCAGATCATTTTCAAAATGGTGGAGGACAATCCAAGAGAAGTTGGCTTTGAGATGGACAACTTAAATGTAGTTTACGGTGATGAATCTTTGCCTCGTATATATGAAAATTCCCGTATATCTACAGATCAGCTTCCAGGACAGCAGAAAGGCAAGTCAATACCCAAAGTAGTTTCAACTATTTTTTATTGTTTTTCTGCTGGTGATTCACTCGCCTGTTTTTTGTAGGTATAGTGAGAAGGGCTGTGGCTTTGGGTCGGTATCTTCAAAATCCATTAGCAATGGTTGCTACCTTATGTGGTTTTAGAAGGGAGGTTTTGTCTTGGAAACTTTTTTCGATGGATAGCTACTTGACTCCCGATGAGAAATACGATATGGTTGAGCAGGTCATGGTCGATCTGACCAATCAAATTGGCCTGGATGTGAACTTAGCTGCGAGCCATGAATGGCTGTTTGCCCCACTTCAATTCATATCCGGGCTTGGACCAAGAAAAGCTGCACATCTTCAAAGATCTTTGGTAAAAGCTGGAGCTATTTATATACGCAAGGACCTATTGAATTCTCATGATCTTGGTAAGAAGGTGTTTGTCAATGCTGCGGGCTTTTTACGGGTAAGGAGAAGTGGATCGGCTGCTAGTAATAGTCAATTTATTGACTTGCTGGATGATACAAGAATACATCCTGAATCTTATGTTCTTGCTCAAGAGTTAGCGAAATCAGTTTACATGAAATCAAATGATGGAGACACATTCAACGATGATGATGATGATATGCTCGAGAATGTGAGGGATAATCCCAATCTAAAATGGTTTAATGTTGATAAATTTGCAGAAAAGTGTAATCGTCAGAGCAAGAAAGAGACCCTGAATCTTATAAAATCGGAGTTGATGCAAGGATTTTGTGATTGGCGCATACCATACGCAGAACCAAATAAAGACGAGGAGTTTAATATGATCTCTGGAGAGAATGAGGAAACTCTCTGTGAAGGCAGAATCATACAAGTAACCGTCCGTAGAGTTCAGCCTCAGCGAGCCACTTGTCTTCTTGATACTGGACTGACATGCATACTAACAAAGGAAGATTATGCCGATGACTGGAGGTTCGTTGAAGATTTAACAGAGAATCTGCATGTAGGAGATATTCTTACCTGCAGAATTAAATCTATTCAAAAGAATAGGTACCAGGTGTTTCTAACTTGTAGAGAAAGTGAGATGAGAAGTAATCACCACCAGAACCTGCGAGCTATGGATCCTTACTACCATGAAGACCGCACCAGCTTACCTAAGAAGCAAGAAAAGGCTCATAAAGAGAAGGAGCTTGCAAAGAAGCGTATCAACCATAGGATGATATTTCATCCTCGCTTCCAAAACATCACAGTGGATGAGGCTATTGAGGTATTAAGCCCGAATTCTTTGAGATTGCTTTATATGCACATTACATTTGGTATACTTTGAGCAACATATCCGTCCTTTTATGTAGCTTGTTGATCAAATGACTTGGGAGTAGTATGCAAATGCCTGTATCTTTGTTCTTGAATCTATTTGAATCCTATATGTCCCCCTTTTTTTTTTTTTTTTTAATATAGTATTCGGGCAATCATTTTGGTTTATATTTCAGCAAGAAAACTTTATAAAAATCCGGTAGTTCTTACAGTGCATGGTATCCTTTGATCCGAGTGGTTCCCTTATTATGTTTTCACAATTTCTTAAAGTTGCGATATGGACTAGGAATTTAGGGCCTGCTTTTAGAATCATCAGACTTCAGATATGTTTGCTGGGATTAGAGCCCTGTTCTGTTGGAACATAGCAAATATATTGGGTAAGAGATAACTTGTGCAATAGACTGTTTCTTTGTGTAGCCAATACACTGTCAATGCCTGAACCTTGTCCTTGAACATGCGCTGATTCAGATTCAGTGCCTCTATGTTCTTTCTCATATATGGGTAAACATTTCATCTAGCATTTTGCCAGAATAAAAGTATTAGTTTACAGTACACTAGCCTCTGGTTCAGTTATGACTTATGCAAATGCAGTCGTTTGTGACAATTAGGATCTGCTTTTGATTTTATCAGACATGAAATTTGGTTGTTTGAGCACATGGTATATGCTATTTTTGGGAGAACCTTTTGTATTACCTGCATTAACCATAAGATGAATTTATTAATTCCCATATTATGCAGTTCTTGGCCGACAAAGAGCCTGGTGAAAGTATTGTTCGCCCTAGTTCTCGTGGCCCCACATATTTGACTTTGACTCTCAAAATCTGCGATGGAATTTATGCTCACAAGGATATAGCTGAAGTTGGGAAAAATCGCAAGGACATCACAAGCATGCTGCATATTGGGAAGACACTGAAAATCGGGGAGGACACATTTGACGATTTGGATGAGGTAATAACAGCTAACAGTAACTCCTTATCTTAAATTGTTTGCCCATGTCTATGGTTTTAGCCTTTTAGGTCCGAGCAAGTGAATGTCATTGGTTCTACTTCCTGACCTGTCCATAACATACGTTGAATGAGGGCAATCTAACAGTGAAAATACTTGTTCTTTTGCCTCTTGTTATGCTGACTGAATTGATATGAAACGGACCACTACATAGGGGAAATTGATGTTCTATTTCTTGTTTTCTCTGAAGCTTGAATCAATTTTGCAAAGCCCTTGAGGTTTTCTTTTCTGGTGGCGTGTTTCTTCCTACGTTTACGTCTAATAGGGCGTATCTCAGGTTGATGTTGGTAATCTTTTAAAAGTATTGATGATATCAAGTAATATAATGGATTTGGCTGGGATTGGATCTAGCTGAGTGAAAAAGGCAGTAATTGATATCAACAGGGTTCTGATCCCCATCCTCTCCTCCTGTAAAAATATAATCCCCTCCCTTACCCAAAAAAAATCTATAAAAAAATCGGATTTGGTCTCTCTTTTTTTTTTTTTTGGCATATCAAATACATTTTGGTATGACTTTTAATCTCGGTAATTTAAGATTTCAGCGCATCAGTGTATGTTTTTTAATATGATTTTGAGAATTTGACGTAAGATATTGTTCATACTGACTGTAGATCATTTCGAATTTGGCTGTACGACATCTCACCTTGCAGATGTCTAAGGCTCGGCTATTTCGAGTCTGAAAATCTTTTCTCTGTAGTCGTAGTAGTAGTTTTTCTTTTTCTTTTTTCACCCAAAGTTTCTTTGCATGTGGCTTTCTGGTAGAGGGATTGTTTTTTCTCTTCCCTTTCATGAGTTTAACAGTGTTTGTTTAGTGTGGTTATCCTTACATAGCTAATCCAAATTTTCTTCTCCTGATTTTGTTTCAACATGAGATGATCGATTTGGATCAGTTGTGCTTGCTTGTTTTTATGACTAACAATCCGACTTTCTTTCTTGTGAATTAATTTTTTTGTCCTAAAAAAAATCAGGTGATGGATCGCTATGTTGATCCCCTAGTAACTAATTTGAAGGCCATGTTGAGTTACCGTAAGTTCAAGAAAGGCACTAAAGCAGAAAACGACGAGGTTTTAAGGACGGAGAAATCTGAAACTCCAATGAGGATTGTTTATTGCTTTGGGACATCTCATGAACATCCTGGGACATTCATTCTGACTTACATTAGAAACACGAATCCACATCACGAGTATATAGGCTTGTATCCAAAGGGGTTTAAGTTCCGTAAAAGAATGTTCAAGAACTTGGATCACCTTGTGTTGTATTTTCAGAAGCATATTAATGATCCTATTGACATCACTCCTTCCATACGATCGGTTGCTGCTATGGTGCCAATCCGAAGCCCATCCACGGGTGGCTCATCAGGTTTTAGCGGAATGTGGGGTGCTTCTCCTAATGGTGGTGGTGGTTGGAGAGATGGTCATCAGTCTATTGACAATGATAGAAGTTCTTTTCCAGGTTATAGGACAGGTGATACAGTTCTATCCCTAATCTTTTTATTACAGAAACGTAATATACTACCCCTTATAGTAGACTAACCACTTCAGGGGATTTAGCATTTTAGTTCTGTTTTTCTTTCACATTTTCTGCTCCTTGATGATGATCCAACAATGTCCCCAATAATTAATTGTTGTCCTTTTTTTTGGCGGTTTCCGCTAATTCAAAGTTTGTTTATTTCTTTGTTTCTTTACCAGGGAGAGGAGGGGATTTCAGAAATGGGGATAGTCATCCAAGTGGCATACCTAGACCCTACGGTGGACGTGGTGGTGGAGGGCGAGGCAGAAATGCAGGCTCATATGGTGGTGGCGGTGGTGGAAGGGGAAGTTGGTTTCACCAGCAAGATTCAAATCATGGTGGTGGTGGTGGTGGTACACAGAGGTGGGGGGAAACCAGGGAAGGTGAGCGTAACTGGGGTAGCTTCCCCGGAGCCAAAGTACAGAATTCACCAGGCAGGGAGGCATTACCAGGAGGTTGGGGTGGGGGTGGGGGTTCTAGTGGCAGCAGAGCAAGTAGCAACGATGGGGGCGGTGGCAGAAGTTGGAGCAGTGGCTGGGATCCTTGAACATTGCTTGTAATGGGGGTCAAGTTGAATTTTGATGTTCCAGTTGGAGTAGCTAAAGTAGTTTTAAACTCTGCGTCTGATGTATTTTTCCATTCCACGAGGTGCTAACTAACATGCAAAAATTGCCTCTTTCAATTATTTAAGAAGCTGAAACATGGATGAAAAAGGCATCTGAGTTCTCTTCCTTTTTTTTTTTTTTTATTTTTTATTTTATCTTTTATTTTTTAATTTTAAATTCTGTTCTTTATTAAAAATTTCCTTACGGCACCCGCCCAACTCATGACAACTGAACATGTTTACCTTACCTAATGCTGATATACTATCATGCATATGAAGAAACAAATAATAATTACAACAGTGCACACAGAGTTGTAGAAACCAAAGAGATACAACTTGCATTGAAAACAACTACTATAACTAGAGCGATAAGTGCCGTGCAAGGCACGGCTGCCCATTGAAACCTTATATCCGAAGGATTATAAGCTGTGGGCTATGCAGCTATTAAATTTACGTTTATTGCAATATTGTATCAGTATAATAATATTTAAGAATAATAATTGTACAGTCATTATTATTACACAGACCTTGGAGTGCATTACAAAAGCCATTACAAAATACAAACCAAAACATGTACTTTCTAGAAGCACAACATGCCAAATTGGTACATATGGTAGTTGCCGGGCGGAAATCAAAAGTCGGGACCTCCTTAAATATATGCCCTTCCACATCTCTTGGTGAGTTCTACAGCAGGGTCGGGTGATAATACTGCAGGAATAGGACAGGCTCCAAAGTTATCAAGATCATCAAATAGACCACTCTACAATAATAATAGACCACTCTACAATAATAAATCAAATCCTAACAATCAATACGTGTAAAGGATAATGTCCCAACAAAATTCTCTAAGTCAAAAGGAAAAATATGAATGCTGGCTTTGGAACTTGATGCATAACAGAAAACCAATGAAGGATCTAGTAATCACCATATTACCACCATTATCAACAAGAGAATTAATTCTTTTTCATTTGAATATTTGGGGGAGTTGGAATTTAACAAGAAAAGAATAGAGTATGAAAGAAGGCAGCATTATGGTGTTAGTGTGGATCAAACTTCGTTATCAAAACGAACCCAAGTGTCCGATACTGGAGTAAATCTACCAGACAAAATGAAAGCAGCACAGATGTAACATGGATGTATAATACCAGATTTTCAGATTGGGTTTCATCGTGAATTTTTCAGTAGCATCAACTCATGTCCTGTGACAGTCACTTTCCATGAGAAGAAATAAATATTGCTTAAAAACACAGTGACAATAATGATAAACCCCCAAGAACTCCCTTGCCCTCCAAAGGATAGCTAATATTTAATATTTTAACAATGCTAGCCCATAAGCTATATTTCATAGTACCTCTGCAACAAATACTACAAGGAACGTACACACCACTTTTCTTTCTAGGCATATTTTTTATATTTTCTATGATATATAGTAACCAAGAAGAATATAACACCTTAAAAAGGATATGCTACCCTAAAACACATGAACAATTGCAAGACAACAACTTTTTTCTTTAACCAAACAATCTATCTAAGTTGATCTTGTTACTGGTTACTGGTGAATAATATATAACCTAAGGAGAAGCACACAAGCTGGTCCACACTCCACACACACTAATACTACACTGAAAGCTAAAGAAGATACACAGATAACAAGTGTTTGAATGAACAAACCTGAGAAGCAGGCATCAGAAAAACCAGGTAACAATGCAATTATCTTTTTGTACTCTTCTTTCACTTTCAATCCTATCAGAACCATGCAATGGACAACACAACAGCATGTCAGAAAAGGCAAAATCAACATAAAGGAATAAAGGTATACTACCCAAGAGGCATAAAATTGGAGCAGACATAACTGAAAAAATGAACACAAACAAAACAAGCAGCCATACATTGTAGCATAAAACATGATAGTGAAGCTGAAAAAAAATGCATAAATCACAAACCACACACCAAAACTCATACATAAAAGCCAACTCCAGGTGCATTCTTCATTATGGAGTTTTTTTTGGTAACCAAAAGCCAATACACCAATGAAGCATTCACAAATATCCTTCATCTAACTTCTCTACAGGTGGGAAAACCAAACAAAACAGCATGGAAGATTCCGTAAATGCAAGAAAACCAGGCAACAGTACAATAATTTTTTTCTACTCTTCTTGACCTTTAATCCTATCAGAACCATTCAATGGACAACACAACATGATGGCATAAAAGGCACAATCAACATAAAGGAATAGAGGTATGCCACCCAAGAAGCATAAAAGTGGACCAAACATGACTGAAGAAATTACTACAAACAAAACAAGAAGGCATACATCCTAACATAAATCATCATAGTATTAGTCAACAGAAGAAATATTTTATATTTTGACCATCAATTGTATTTGTATTTATGGTAGTCAATTATATTTATTGCTATAAATATTTAGGACCTAGAATCTTCTTCCAATTATATATATACACACCCATTGTACTCTGGCAGGTAATATAATATATACACATTTATTCTCAAATCTCTATTATTATGGTAGCAGAGCAATCAGCTCTCCTTGCATAGCGCCCACTCTTCCCACGTTTCTTTCCTTCCTCATTCTCCAAAAATATTGGCATCATCTCTGCTCCTCTGCTATTCACGATCTTCTCCCCCTCTTATCATTATTATTTTTTTTATTTTTTATTTAGTTTTTTTTCCTTTCTATTACCTGCTTCTCCTTCTTCCTACCTGCATACATTCCTCCCTTTCAGCCATCTCAACCAACCGATCTCCATGTCCACCATTTCTGCTGAAAGCTCCTCCCCTAACAACCAACCGGTTGTCTTTAACTCTCTTTCACAAACCCCCATCAAATTAGATGCCACGACCTATGCTGCCTGGGCTTTTCAACTCAAAACGTTGTTCACCGGTTACAATCTTTTTGGCTTCATTGACGGGACCAAGCCATGTCTGCCGGCGACCATCACCACAAATGGTGTTGCTCGACCCAATCTCGATCATGACAACGGAAACGCCAAGACCGGTGATTTTAAATGCTGCTATTGGCTCCTCTCCATCATCGCTTATCCGCTCATTCTCAAAGCCAACACCGCTGCTGAAGCATGGAAAATTCTTGTGGATGTTTTTGCTAAGCCATCGCGTGGACGGATCAAACAAATTAAGACCTCACTTAAATCTATCCGCAAAGGCACTCAATCAATGTCAGAATACCTGTACTCGGTCAAGAACAAGGCTGATGAACTTGCCTTGTTGGGGGCACCATATGATCAAGACGATCTCACGGACTTAATTTTCAAACAATTAGGTGATGGTTACAAGGACATAGCTCGGGCTATACAAGCTCGAGATACACCAATTGGATTTGAAGAACTCATGGAAAAATTGCTTAACTTTGAACCACAAACCACTGAATTGCAGCCTTCACTGTTTGGCCCTGCTTCGGCTCACACTGCTGTTCGGCCCGCTCAGTTTCAGCCCCACTCCCCTGGTCTTCTTCCTCGACCAACACCTCAGTCCTGGCATGGCTCCACTGATAGTTATGGTCCTCAGTCTGCTCCCCAACGTGGCCGCAAGCCCTATTTGGGCAAATGCCAATTATGTTCTACACAAGGACACTCGGCGAAATGGTGCCCACAATTTCGAGTTCAAGCGGTTCAACCCGCTATACCAACTCCCCAACAGCAGCGCCCTCAACAAAATTGGCACCCCCACAACCCCCAGGCACATATGGCAGTCCCACCCTCGTCTCCTTGGCTCTTAGACAGTGGGGCAACATATCACATCACTTCTGATCTCCAGAACCTGTCTCTCCACACTCCGTATCATGGCTCTGACGACATCATGGTTGGCGATGGCAATACACTTCCGATCACCCACACCGGTTTGTCATCCTTACTCACTTCATCCTCTCGTACACTTACTCTTAATAATGTGCTTTGTGTTCCTTAAATTTCCCGTAATTTATTATCTATATCTCAACTTTGTCAAAATCACAATGTGTCAGTTGAATTCTCACCCTCTGAGGCTCCGTTTGTTTTGGCCGGAGTTTTTTTGGGCGTTTTTTTACATCATATCACCAATCATTTCTTACAATTCTCTCACCAATCAAATCTTCAACTACAAATAAAAAATATTAAATCATCTCTCATCATTTCACTTTATCAACTTTATTATATTTTTTACCATTATTTTATTCATTATTCTACTTTATTTCACCAATCATTTCATAATCTACACCAATCATTATTCTACTTTATTTTACCCATTCAACTTTCTAATCATTACTTCAATCACTTTATCAAAAAAAACTCCAAAAAAAACTCCCAAAAAAACTCCAACCCAAAACAAACACAACCTGACTTTATTGTGAAGGATCGCATGACCAATCTTCCCCTGATGCGTGGACCCGTTAGAGATGGACTTTATGAGTGGCCTTCTCGTCCTTTACTTGCATTCGCTGTCAACCGCACCAATCAACACACCTGGCACCACCGGCTGGGACACCCAGCAAGAAATATTTTTCAGTCAATTATTTCTACCAATAAATTAGACGTTGTTTCCTCTACTTTTACGCATTGTCCTGCATGCCTTGAAAATAAAAGTCACAAACTTGCTTTTGGTTTATCGTCCTTGAATTCTTCGCGTCCTTTAGAAATTATTTTTTCTGACGTATGGACGTCTCCTGTGATGTCTAACGAGGGCTATAAATACTACATCATTTTTGTTGATCATTTCACAAAATACATATGGTTCTATCCCCTAAAACGTAAAAGTGACGTCGCTACAATTTTTCCCAAATTTAAGGCCATTGTTGAGAATTTCTTTGAAATCTCCATTAAAATCCTATACTCCGACAATGGTACCGAATATACGGTGTTACGCTCATTTCTCACTACTCACAGTATTTCACACTACACCACACCACCCCACACCCTTGAACATAATGGCTACTCGGAACGTCGTCATCTACACATAGTGGAAACGGGTCTCTCTCTTCTCACTCACTCCTCCACTCCATTCACCTACTGGCCATATGCCTTCGCTACCGCTGTGTACCTAATTAACCGCATGCCTACCCCCACTCTCTCTCCATGAAATCGCCTTATCTATGCATCTTTGGAAAACATCCCAACTACAACAAACTCCGTTCGTTTGGCTGCCTCTGCTACCGCTCCGCCCCTATACAGATCATAAACTTCAACCTCGTTCCACCCCGTGTGTGTTTCTTGGCTATTCCCTCAATCAAGACGCCTACTATTGCTATGATACTTCCACCTCTCGTATGTATGTTTCTCACCATGTTAAATTCATTGAAAATGTCTTCCCCTTTCAAAACCCAACAAATCCAACTCCCAAAAATTCCGAACCCGCCCCCGACCTACGACTACCACCTCCCCCAACCACACTTATTCCACCCCACACCTGAATCTCCCTCAACCACCTCTAAGTCGACTTCATATCCAGTAAATTCCCCCACCCCACCTACGCCTACCTCACCCCCTCCTCCCGCTCATCCTATGCAAACCCGGGCCAAAAATAATATTCACAAACCTATCCAAAAACTTAATCTTCACTCCCATCTCCACACTTCCTATGACGTTGAACCCTCCTCTATTACCCAAGCCCTCAAACATCCTAAGTGGCGCTCTGCTATGCAAGAAGAGTATGATGCTTTAATACGCAATGACACCTGGGATCTTGTCCATTATGATCATACCTTTAATGTGGTTGGTTCTAAATGGATCTTCCGCATCAAACACCTCCCTGGTGGTACAGTAGAACGTTACAAAGCTCAATTAGTGGCCAAAGGATTCAATCAACGACCGGGTATTGATTACATTGAAACTTTTAGTCCAGTTGTTAAACCTACTACTATTCGTGTTTGTCTTTGTCTTTAGCTCTTATCGCAGGGGTGGTCTCTTCGCTTGACTCGATATCAACAATGCATTTCTCCAGGGTCACTTATATGATACTGTTTATCTATCACAACCCCCTGGGTTCACTGACACCACGCATCTAAATCATGTTTGCAAACTCAAGAAAGCAATCTATGGCCTTAAGCAAGCTCCGCGCGCGTGGTATGATGAATTGAAATGATATCTGTTATCCATTGGTTTTCGAAACTTTGGAGCTGATACTTCTTTGTTTATTTACTCCAATCACTCGGTCCACATGTACATATTGGTCTATGTTGATGACATTATTGTCACTGGAAATAATCCAACGGCCCTGGATCAATTCATTCATGCCCTATCTACTCGGTTTGCCCTCAAAGACCTTGGCTCACTTTCATATTTTTTAGGGGTGGAGGTCATCCCCAACTCCGACGGCCTCCTTCTCTCTCAACGGAGTTATATATCTGAACTTCTGACCAAGCTAAATCTTTCAGAAGCCAATTCGGTTGCCACTCCTCTTCCTGCGGATATCTCTACTCTCACAGCTCAGACCGGCACTCCACTGGATGATCCCAAAGAATACCGCATGGTAGGCAGTCTTCAATACCTACTTTTTACTCGCCTCGATATTGCCTTTGCCGTTAATAAACTCTCACAATACATGCATACACCCACGGATGTTCATTGGTCTTATGTTAAACGCATTCTTCGCTATTTGGTTGGCACGCCCCATTATGGTCTTCAGTTGTTCCGCCACTCCCCAAACATTCTCCATGCATTTGCTGACGCTGAATGGGGTGTCAATAAAGATGACTATGCATCCACCAGTGCTCATGTAGTGTATCTGGGCCGCAATCCTATATACTGGAGCTCAAAGAAACAGAATACCGTTGCTCGTTCCCTCCACGGCGAATCTGAGATGCAGAGGCGCCGCTACTCTCGAACTTCACTGGGTCGCCTACCTACTACAAGATCTTGGTTTCCCTATCCACACGATCCTTGTCATTTACTGTGACAATCTCGGGACTACCCAATTCTGTGCTAATCCGGTTTTCCATTCCCGCATGAAACATGTTGCAATCGATTACCACTATATTCGTGACAACATCCAAAATGGCCGTCTTCGAGTCTCTCATATCAACAACAAAGATCAATTAGCCGATTCTCTCACTAAGTCTCTTCCGAAGCCTGCTTTTCTTCATCAGCGTGACAAGTTGGGACTCCGACCACGTCCAACTTGAGGGGTGGTATTAGTCAACAGAAGAAATATTTTATATTTTGACCATCAATTGTATTTGTATTTATGGTAGTCAATTATATTTATTGCTATAAATATTTAGGACCTAGAATCTTCTTCCAATTACATATATACACACCCATTGTACTCTGGCAGGTAATATAATATATTCACATTTATTCTCAAATCTCTTTATTATTACATAGTGAAGCTGGAAGAATGGATAAATCACAAACCAGACACCAAAACCCATACATAAAAGCCAAGTATTCATCATTCTGGAGCATTTTTTGGGAAGAAAACACTAAAACACCCATGAAGCATAAATATTCTTCATTTAACTTTTCTGCAAGTGGACCAAAAGGAACAAAAAAGCATGGAAGAATCTACAAATGCAAGACGCCATTTATGGTATTTACAAGGTGGAAAAGCAACACCTTTTAAGGTATTGACATTTGTATGTAAGCCTAAACGACATGCATCTTAATTGTTGTTTTAAAGAAGCCAAAAGTGAAATTTCCTGAACTTACCATCAAAGGCTTGAACTATGTTTTCACTGTTCCATACAATATCTTCTTCTGTAGCTTCTCTCACAGAGCCAATCTCTGCCAAATGTTGCTCATTGCTTCCACAATAATCCCTAAAAATTATGTAACTTGATGAAACAACATCCTAGATTCCATTATTATTATTTTTATCATTAATACCCATTAAAAGAATCTAAATAATGAGGAGAAAGTATTGCAACTAAGTAGCAGTTTAGACAGAAAAGGCAGTCACTGGACCTTGCTTATGCCAAGCATCGACACTGATTTACTATTCTTCAAACCCACTAAAAAAATTCCTTTTATGTTTGGAAAATAATAAAGCTATGAAATTAGGTATGACCTGACAAGAGAAGCAATTTGAGAAACAACTTCATTGCACATTTTGTTTACTATCTCACGTGCTTTCTCATGCCGCTTCAAAGCGGCTTCAAATGCAGATACACTACATGAAATCAGAAGAAAAAAATCAACAAACAAACAAATACGTGAAGAGAAACAATATTTTGTAAGGTGGCACTATCATCAAGCAAAATGTTCAATTACTGAAGCAAATAGCTCTACCTCTTATACAGAAAAGTCTCCATGCGACAGTGTTTAACAGTAGAGAAATCATCGTTGTCCTTAACATCGCTTTCAGCTTGCACAAGGTAATCCTGCCATCACTTGATGAACATTAGAGAAGAACATAAAACTGGAGCAGACATGAATAAACAAGTGAGTACAAGCCTAACAAGCAGGCATACATTGTAATATAAAACATTATAGTAAAGCTAAGAGAATGCATAAATCACACACCGCACACCAAAATCCGTATATAAATATACAGACAAACTGGATTTGTATTGATCGTTATAAAGCTTTTTCTAGAGAAGAAATGATAAAGGTTTAATACATATTTATTGGTTACACATGACATATCTCTAAGGATTATCATTATCATTACCTAAAGACCTAAAGAGTAACAAAAAAACACTACATAAAGACCTAAGGACTATCTTTAAACACTACATAATCTCCATTCCATCCAAATCTAATATCATGAAGCAATACTACAATCATTTAACCTGCAGGTAGGTGATAAAACAAACAAAACAACATGGAACAAAGCTATAAATGCAAGACACCTTTAATGGTATATTGAAAGCCCCAAAGAAGTAAATAAATAAGAAACACATAAAGTTTAACACAACAACAATAAACACTACCATTTTTTTAAAGACCTAAGGACCATCTTTAAACACTGCAAAATATGCATTTCATTCAAACATGATATTATGAGGCAACACTACAATTGTTCATAACCCACAACAAATTTATGAGGCAACACTACAATTTATGAGAAGCTCTAAACATGTGAGGGGTATTTAAAGCCATTAAAGGGTGTGTAAGTAGTGTAAACACTATCAAACTCAAATATTGTTATACAACGACAACAGAATTGCGACACAATGGGTAATAGAACGAAAATATGCAATTATACCTACCTATATAGATCCTAGGCAGAGAAAGCTGAATTTTTTCGGGTGCCAAACGGTAGAAAGGAAGCATCTGCTCTCCTTTATCCGATAACTCAAAAAAAACATCGGGTATTCGGCCTGCTCGTACCTTTTGGACATCAGCATGAATAAAATCCTGCAATTTGAATTGAATTTCTGTGATTGATAGACCAAATCCATCAGTCGTTTTTGTTGGGAGGGCGATTTTCAGAATCCCCTGTCCAATGGCGTCAATCGGCTGATGTATGACCCAAAACGTTCTATCTTCCACCGGACAAACACAATGAACGACGGCTGATGAGAGACCATGTGGATCTTCTCGGCTGGATAATCGGAAGCATTTTTTTTTATTTTGAAGAAAATAAAAAGGAAAGCAGATATTATTTGGTAAGAGTGTACCAAACACACAGACGTGGCTATCACAAAATGTGCCCAAATGACATACGTGGCAAGCAACCCAAGATTGTGCACTTACTTTAAATATTTAGGTAGATATAATTTGAACATACAAGACTGTTCACATAAAGCGACGCGGTGCTAGCCCTTCTGTTCACGGAAAGCAACCCCATTACGGGGGTGGCGACGCTCACAGTCGACACGGCCGTCAAAGACAATTTTCCTGATTTTGATTGATATTTTTTTTTAAACAAACGATCTTTTTATTCAAGTATCAGGAAAAGTCTCCAACTTTTACAAATAGTTTAGCTGAAAGAAATCGGGAAGAACAGCAAGAACTAATCAACTAGATCCCATGCCAGTCTCAAATTGTTAGCTCGTTCCACCATTTGACTGATGCAGGCGTGGGGAGGTGGACGAGTGTGTTGTTCGCCAAAAGTAATCAGGTTTCTCCACTTCCAAATTCTGTAGCTAATCTCTCTCCACAAGTAACGCCGATTGTTAGAACTTCGGGGTATGTTGAGGCAAAAAAACATACCCAGTCCTTTAAATTACCAAATTGAAAGAATTCCATGTTTGTTGATTCCTCCTTAAATTCGGTCCAAATTGCTCTTGACCAAGGACAATCTCTTAACGCGTGCAAGGTTGATTCCTCCGCCTCTCCACATAAGTTACACATGCTTGAATTCCTCTCCACATAAGTTACACATGTTGGAATTCGAAATTTGTCTGTGATAAAAAAAATCTCATTGACCGGAAGGGCATTATGACATAGGTTCCATATGAAGTGATTTCCTCGGCATAGGCCTTTCAGTCGCCATATATCTTCCCAAATTTGGTCCTCTTTCTCCGTAACGGTATTTGAAGTTGGGAGTAATAGCCGGAGCTTACCGTATAGGTGCCTTTAGGATGATCTTTCCAAAAAGGAGATGGGTCCAAGCCTGCATTAATTATATGGGCAGTCGATTGAATGCTTCTCCAGATGACTGAGGAGCCTTGTCTAGCCGGAGAATGAATGTCTCCATATTTCGCACGAAGTACTTCAACCCAAAGAGTGTTTTTGTTATTTATGAACTGCCAGACAACTTGGCAAGAAAAGCATTAATCATTTACGAGAGACAACGAAAACACATGCCTCCCGGATTTTGATTTAATACTGCAACTTTAGGAACAATGGAAAATTGCGATAAAAGTAACCAAATTTTTAAGTAAAAGAACAAACACATTCATCCTCTAACAACTGTCATAAAACGAAAGGGACCGGAAATAACATTTGGTCAAATCTGGGGGACGATGCCCCAAAAACAATTAAAAAAAGAGAAGTTAAAGAAACATCCTAACATCATGATATCAAATATACGAAGCATAATAGTCATCAATAGACTCTTTGTATTCTATTTGCTCAATATGCTCTTCCCATGAAAAGTGACAAATATAAAAGGAGTGAGCACGACGAAACGAAACAGTGAAACTATATCAAAAAGGGTACCGTGAGAATACGTGGGGCTATTTTCACACAACTTTTGGCTCATGCATATCGGAATATGATCCTCTCAAGTAACTTGAGGAAATATTCTCTCAAGTATGCATGATCCAACCACACACCCCAAAAGTGTAAAACATCTAGCCATTGATTAATTTTTTCAAAACTACGTAGTTTAGTTTATTATATGTAAAAACACTAACTTTAACCTTAAGTTACTTGAGAGGATCTTGGTCCCATGCATATCTATACCGAAAACAAATAGCTACTATCCACTCCGTCCAAAAATATAAGGTATCTTAAGTCACTAATGATTGATCCACAATATAAGTCACTTTATATTATTAATTCAATATTTATTACTTTTTTCTTTATCTTACCCATAATTGAATATATCTTTATTATATTACCATAAATCAATTTACACATGTATGCAAATCTATAGTCATTAATATCTAATATTAATAATACTATTAATTAAATTGCACAATCCAAGTGTATCTTATACACACATCACCTGCGCCCCATATGCCAATATTTTGGCATCAGGAATATTCTTAATTAATATAATACTATGATTAATTAATTTGCAAAATATACGTGTATCAATATACACAAATAATTTTGACTTATACATCAACTATGTATATTTAATTAATCAACATAATTAATATCTTGTATTTAATTTATTCATAATAAATTAATACCACCATATTAATTTGATCACTATAACACTTTATAGTCGAGATAAACTTTCCTTATTTGGTTATCACTATAACCGCATTTTAATCCGGCTAGATGTTCTTATATGTGTGACCCGATAGGATTCCGAATATGTTGGCCGTAGGCACAAAGTGCAATTACGAAAATGCCCTTCATACCTAACAATCATGGACAGCGTCTAGCAACACGTCCACGACCCCCAATCATTGGAAGAGTCAAATGCAATGACTACTACCTTACATGTGAACGGTTACAGTGTAAATAAAATCCTATCGTTGTTACAATATCCATAAGGTCGTATGTCGAGTGTCAAACATCAACGACCGTATCTGATAATCTGGATATCAAGCTCTCTCAAAGTAACTCATTTACTACCATTTTGCAAAGATTCACAAGAGTAAGATAATCCTTATAAGAAGGTCCTTTCGGATATTTACTCATATTATTAGGATACGCGATTTCCGGACGAGCAACATGAATCCTACGCATGCTTCATTATCACACTCAATCACTACCGCATGATCGCCCCATGGCTAGGGGAAACCTCAATAGTGTCAAAGCATGACAATCCACATCGTGATGTCATGAAGACTCCGGTCTCAGGATAATTACACAACCGCCACATAGTGTGACACTTAATAAAGTAAGTGGGTCAGTCTAACGTACGCATTCTCCAATACACGTCCACATACAGTCCAAGTGTTGAGACACTTTGATAGACGAGATCTATCTCTATCTTCAATAAGATAGAAGACATCCAATACATGATAGTCTAATAATACTATTAATGTCCCGTTTGATAGTACATACGACTAGAGATATTTAAGTATCAAACATTTTAAAGTGAGTCGAGATCTCATCAACCATAATCACTATCATGGTTTCTCTTTCACAGTTTGACACTAGGGTCGTTATCATATAACAATATCGTAATTGGTCCGTTAAACGAACAAATATATAATAACATAAAAGCCATTTATTATATGTATAAACATAAACAAATAGTAGAAATGATCCGACCCGGTTGGATCCGGTCCAACCCGATTGGGTTTAGGACACTATTTCAACAGAAAGTTCTATTAGAGATTTCAAGAATTTTGTCTCTCAAAATAGTCTGTGGGACCTTGGCTATCAAGGTCAATTTTGGACTTGGAGAAGGGCAAAAGATGGCTAGATCACAACTCTCGAAAGGTACCCCTTCAGATATGGACATACAATTTGGAGGTTTTGAGAGGAGGATCACCCAAAGCATGAATCAATAGTTGATGAGGGTTATCTCTGAAAATGAAATAAGGAATCAATCTTCAGCATGAAGTCTTTTGCTGCTCCAGGGCCTGATGGTATGACCCCTATAATCTACAAAACAAATTTACCATATTATCAAGCATGACCAGTACAATATGATTAATAGTTTTTTTCATTCGGGCAAAATGCTGAGGGAGCTTAATCACACTTGTATTGCTCTCATCCCAAAGCATCCGCATTCTTTTGAAGCTTCTCATTTCAGGCCAATTAGTCTCTGTAATGTGTCTTACATAATTATCTCTAAAATCTTGGCTACTGGACTTAAAAAGTTTTGCCTAACTGTATTAGTTTCAACCAGTCAGCTTTCATCTCCGGTAGATACATTTCTGATAATTGTATCTTGGCCCATGAATCCCTCAACCTGATAACACATTGCAAGTCCATGAGGTATAGGTTTATGGCCCTCAAAATTGACATGGCTAAAGAATTTGACAGGGTTGATTGGAGTTTTGTTAAGTTTGTTATGCATAAGTTGGGGTTTTTGCTCTGGCAAGATGAACAGAGTCTTTGAATGTATCTCAACTGCCTCTTTTTCCTTCATCATTAATGGAGTCAGAACTGGTTTTGTCAAGCCTTCTAGGGGTCTTAGACAAGGGGATCCATTATCCCTTTATATCTTCTACTTTGTGCTGAGGGGCTTAGTCTCCTGTTAAAAAATGCTGAGAGAAATGCCTGATCTAGGGAATTAGAATTGCTAGATCTAGTCCTTCCTTGTCTCACATGTTTTTTGTTGATGACAGCCTTGTTTTTTGCAAGGCTGATCCTATTCAAGCTGTTAACTTAAAAAACATTTTGCTTACTTACCAGTCTTATTATGGGCAAATGATAAATCTCCTAAAATCTGGGATCTTCTGTAGCACGAATGTTGATCCTCCCTTAAAGGCTGCAATTTTAGAATCTTTTCATGATGTTAATGAGGCTCCTCATACTAGATACCTGGGGCTTCCTCTACTTCTTGGCAGGTCTAAAAAGGAAACTTATGCTTAGCTTAAACAGAAAATTTTGGGCAAGCTCAACTCCTGGAAGAACAACCTTTTAAGCCAATGAGATTTTGGTGGGGCAAAGAGGCATGTAAGAAGGATGGGATCCATTGGCTTTCTTGGAAAATATTGTGTTTGGTAAAAGGTTTGGGAGGCCTGAGATGTAGGGACCTTGAATCCCTCAACCCGGCTTATCTGAGTAGACAGATATGGAGGCTTTTCAGAATCCAGGACAATTGGTTTCCAAGGTTTTGAAAGTCAGGTACTTCCCTAACTCCTCTTTGCTTGATGTTGGTCCCTCCTCAAGCAACCCTTACTTTTAGAAAGGTATCCTTGCCGCTTTGCCTCTCTTCAAAGAGGGAACATGTTGGTGCATTGGAAATGAAGAAAATGTTAGAATCTGGGAAGATAATTGGCTTCCCAAGAACCCAAATTCCAAGCCTTTCTCTCCCCATGTCTACTCCCCCTCTTTGTATTGGGTTAGTGATCTCATTTTTTTTTATGGAAAATGGAATAAAGCCAAAATCAGGGAAATTTTTTGGCCAGTTGATGCAAATTACATCCTCTCCTTGCCTCTAAGTGCCTGCAATGAAAATGACTCCCTTTTATGGTCACCTTCTTCAAAAGGCCAATTAACTCTAAAAACATCTTATGCTTTCTTTTTTAATAAACTTAATGGTGACCTCTTTTCATCATCTGCTAATAAGGCAAACCCCGAAAATTCTGGAAACTATGGGAAGCATTGGAAGGCTCTTTAGGGGCTGGATATTCCCAATAAGATGAATATTTTTTCTGGAAGTGTTTGTTAAATATTATCCCTTGCACAAATAACATCTCTAAAGGTTGAAGTCCCCGCATCTCCCCTCGGGCTGTTCCTTTCGTGAAAATTTTGAGGAAACAATGGAACATGTCTTAGTGGGATGTTTGTTAGCAAACGATACTTGGTTTATTTCTCCTATTACTAGGCCACAATTTTCCTCTACCTCATTTTGTTTATCTGATTGGTAGTCTAATATCACTACTGGAAGTGATTTTTCTTCTATTAAGAAGTGTCTGGAGCAAACTATTTTTATCTTCTGGCAGCTTTGGAAGGCAAGAAATGATTGGGTGTTTAATCGAAAACTTGTTGATCCAACTTCTATTATTGCTGTGGCTGTTAAAGATTTTAATGACTTCTCGTTTGCTAATTGCTCTGTGCTTAGTGATTTGCCTTTTGATGATGCATAGGAAATTTTGACTTCAAATTCTGCTCCAGATTTTTCAGGATTGGATGATCAGCAGGCGTTTTTCATACATTCTGATGCTGCGTGGATTGATCTTAGCAAGCCTGCTGGTGTTGGGGTAGCAATTTTTGATAAAACCTATAATCTAGTTGAAATTTGGGGGAGGTCTTTCACTCAAATTGGGTCACCTCTGTGTGCTAAGGCAGTGGTTCGATGGGTTTTATTAGAGGCATGCAAAAGAGGGTGGAACAATATTATAATTAAAACCGACTCATTGGTGTCAAATGGTTTTGCATATGCAGATTCCCTCCCCTGATGTCTTCGTAATTATTAAGGATATCAAATGCCTACTATCTAGATTTGCTTTCTGTAAACTTGTACATTTCAGTAGAAAAAGTCAATGTTATTAGTCATCTTGTTGCTTCGTTTGCTAAAACTCTTGCTACTCCGGCCTTTTAGACCGGCAGTTTCCCCTCGTGGTTCTTGATGGCTTCTCATGAGGAGGCTTTAGCTAGGGCCAAAGTCCATCCCTTATAACTTGTTTTGCTGTTGTAATATATTTCTTTCGTTTCTCAGGAAAAAAAGCAATATAATATAAGATACGCAAAAATCTATATATGACATATGTATGATCAGAATGTGCGTGTAACTACACGAAAATTAACTCAAAAGAATAATAATAACCCTAAATCTTTTGATTATAACTCCTTACCTATAATCGGCGGATTAGCTCCTACGAGATCAGGAACATATTGTTAATTTGCGATCTAACAATAGTAAAACAAAACTACGATAAGAAATTGGTAGAACGATCACAAATCAAAATTTTTTCTAAAACGATAAAAATGGAATTTTTGAATAGAGATTCTTACATGATTGCAGGGAATTCGTTGCTGGATTAAGATTCACGTCATGAGGATCGTGTGGTTGTTTGGAATCTATGAAATAAAAGATTAAAATGTGTTTTTAACTTGTCTGGAGCGATTAGAGTTCGAAAATAACGACAATAGATTCTATTTTCAAATATTTCGAGGCATTTTATAGCCCCTAAGGCCGATGAGGCCGCAAACACCCTAGGACCGGATGTGAGAGCGGTTCCACTGTTCCTCAAATATGTGAAAAATCCCTCTAGACTAGTTCTAGATCATTGCAATTTATCTCTCATAATGATAATTTTTTTCCATAGAGATTTAAAGACGAATTCGGTTGATAAGTCCAGCCCATTGTACCAAACTTTAAGTATCAAAATCAAATTTTGATACCTTTGGACACTATTCACTTGGGTATCAAATATTAATCTTCAATGGGAGGGTTTAAATTCACAGTATCAATATTTATGTTTTGTTTTTATTAAATATTTTGATGATTTGATAATAATATAAAATATTATTATTGTGCTACTTAATAATTTTAATGTAATTATAATTATTTTAAAAAAATTTATACAATGCTATCGTGTATAAAATCTGATACGGGGTAAAATATCATGGGTGCGGTGTTTATGTTAAACAATGATATCTAGATATGTACTTGTGTGAGTAATTGCTTACAGCTCAAGAAAGAACTATGAAATGTTAGCAAGAACAATATGCATCTGAGAGAGAGTGTTTGTCGACAAATTGGCAAAGCTTGACTGCTTATTTCAATTAATGGTCGATTTGTCTGTCCTTTTTTCAGAGGGGTAGTGCCGCTATTTATAGGGCTTACATAGTCGGTTACAAAATAAGTAGAAAATATAATATATAAAATCTACAAATACGTGAGTCGAGCTCGTTATGTCTTGTACCTTGACCAGAAATGATTATTCATAACCTGACTAGAATGCTTGATGCGGGCTTCGTTCTGAGGGGCGAGCTGGTCGATCCTCGATGCTTCGTCTCGCCTAATACTTGGCATATGAAGGCTATTGGTGCCCTTTGCCTAATCGACTACAAATGTCGTGGTGGCATAAGATGGGCTTAATCGTACTCAGCCCCACTCGTCTTACTATAATGCAAGTTGACAGGACCAAAGACCCTATTCTTGGTGGGTTGACCCAACAAGAATCCGTGGGAGCGTTTACGGGTTTGGCATATCAAAATCCATATTAAAATACACATAAATGAATATTAATTTACAACAAGCTATAGCTAATGGAGTGTTCAGGATGGCCGGGTCTCAGGATGCGGCTTATGGGATTTCACACCTGGTTGCATGGAGTGCTCCCCCATTGGGAACCTGCAAATGTAATTCGGATGCTTCTGTAGCGGATGCAGGCTTGGGTATTGGGCTGATTTACAGAGATTCGTTGGGATCTGTTGTTGCGGCCTTTTCTTTCCATATTGATCCGGGTGATACTCCGGAGCTGCTGGAGATGCGTGCGATTTTGCTGGCTCTAGCGGAGGCAGATTGGCTGGGTTTCACGTCTATGATCTTTGAGAGTGATTGTCTGTCTTGCATTCAGGTCTTATCTCGCTCATCGGATGACCTCTCTGTCTTGGGTTGTCTAGCTCGTGACTGTGTCTTAGCCCCGGCGTTCTTTGCGTCCTGCCAGTTTTCTTTTGTAAAACGGACTAGTAATGTCCCCGGCACACATTTTTGCTATATATGGTGTTGCAGCTGTGGGTTCTATTTCATGGGGAGTACATCCCCCACTTGATGTAATCCCTGCCTCTTTGACGGATTTGCCTTAATAATGAATGTGTTGGTTTTCCTATAAAAAAAAAGCTATAGCTAATAAATTTTTTTATTTAGTAATATTTACGGGTTTCTCTTTTATTTAATAATATTTCTTAAAAAATTATGTACGATCTAGTATATTGATATATTCGATGCAGTATATTGATATACTTTTTTGATCTCTCAAAATTCCCCTGGACGGCTGATTGACTTCGAAATGTTTTCGCATTCTTTCCCACATTGTTGTTTTTCTTTGGTTTATCCCGATTTCGGAATCGCCTCGAATAGTAATCTAGCTCGACAGAGAGCTTCATCTTCTTCTATTTTTCAACCACCGGATCTTGATTTCGGTATCATTTATCAAAATAATAATAATAATAATAATAATAATAATAATATTATTATTATTATTATTTTATAGAGTTTGAAACAGAAAGTATAGAAACTTTCGACATACAAAATGAGTATTCGAATTAGAAAAGAAGAATGAATGTGAAGAAGAAAATATGGATATATTGAATGTAAAAAATCAATCATTTATAAAAAAATAAAAAAAAAAAAGCAATCAGCAAATAGAGGGACAAGAAGGACGAGTGCATGTGTATGTGCAGGCAACAATTTTTTTCACTAAAGTCCATCACTTGCGTGCGTGAGATAAAGGGAGAAGTATTAGCTAATGGTTCAAATATGGTATACTTCCTGGTACCACACCTAATTTTATTACCATCAATTATTTTCATTGGAGATGCTAATATCCTTATATACAGAGACATAGCCAAGTGGAGGGCTGAGGGGGGGGCTAAGCCCACTCAGTTGTTATTTTTGGTACACAAAAAACCTATATAATATGATCCAACACAGTCATTTATCTTAATAAAGCCCACCCGACAATACATAGATAGTCCATTAGCCCACCCAAAAATGAATTCCTGGCTCCGTCCATATATGTATCAAATTTTATTTTTGATACCCACCATTGGACTTGCCCCAATAGGTCTTTTCAGTTACCCTTTACATCATCAATGTAGTATTGTTTAAATTAATTAGTTGGTGCCTTACTATTTTTTACTCTCTCCGTTTCAAAATAATTGATGCAGTTACAAAAAAACGCATATGAAGGATGTAAGTTAATGCTTTAATTTGAATGCCAGAATAACTAAAAAACACATAGTCTATAATTAATGTAATGTTGCATTTCTTCTCTCACTCCTTAATAAATAAGGGTAGATGTAGGAAAAATACAATAAATACTGCATTAGAAATGTAACTGCACCCAAATACAGATTTACCTCCGGATTTCGATTGTAAACCAGATTTGAGGAAGACACGATGGGCCCAGAGATGAGGAACTTCCAGGATGTACCCAGAGACATGCGGATCATAGGAACTAACAAGGCAGACCCACATAGGCGGATCACATGTTCGACATTGATTCTGGCCCAAAGTTCCTCGGATCGCAACGAGGCAGGCGGATCTCGGGTTTACTTGTTCCTCGAAACAATGTTTAAATCTCAATACATAGCTTAAACAACATTTTTTCAACACTGGGGGTCAATAAATGCGCATTCTCAGAATCGCTCGATTATTTCTAAAAAAAAAAAGCTACGCCGATTATTTCAAACAAATATTTTTAAGAATCGTTTTGATTATTTTGAAAATGAATGAGTATTAATTAGTTGGTTTTGTTATAGAAGAAGATAATTACGTCATAAATAAAGTGTAAGAATTAAAAAGAGGAGTGATAGAGTCAAAACGAAAAGACACAACAATATGCCACAACAATGATCTATACCATTGATTATTGTGGGACCTAGATCAATGAATATATGTCCCACAATAATCATCCACAGTAGATCATTATTGTCATGACATCGATTTATGTCTTTTCGCGATAATATCTATCATTTCTCAATTAAAAAAAGAGCAGTGATACATCCACTACTCTTTCAACAACAATATCTTACACAACACAATCAACAACACATATTCTGTTGGGACCCACCAAAAAAAAATAATTGATCCCTTGAATCAAGGACTACTACACATGTAGTGAGGAAAATGTTTTAACCCCGCCCCATCGGACACTCATATTCCGGCCACGTTACCCGTTACTATTCGCTTCATCCGTCACGTATATATATACATAAATATACTCGATTCATTTCGTGGACTGAAGTTAGTATTTCGCGTCTAGACAGTGAAGATCAAATCATTCTTTCCAGTTTCATTCGCTTAGCGATTTCTAGGGTTTTTTCTCTCACAACAAATGGCTGGGAAAAACGTCATCTCCGACGACGAAGGTAATTTTCTGCCTACTTTTTAATCGTGAAGCCTGAATTCTGGAAAGTGCGATACCTTACACTGCTTAATTTGTAATTGAAATTCGTTTGTGGTTATGAAAGTATTTGGCTTGATTTTGTTGATTTAGATGAGGTTGAAGTTGAAAGAGACGAAGAAGAGCCGGAAGATGGTGAGAGGATCGATGGCGAAGAGGGCGAAGAGGACGATGAAGATGACGGTGGGTCATTTCTTATATATGCTGTCTTTTGCGTTTTAGTTTGATATTGTTGTTAATTTGGATGTAGAGAGGTGTACATGATATTATTATCATTATTTTTCCTTTTTCCCTTCATCTTTGTCGATGGGGTCGGTCAGGTTTTAGGTATTTCTTTGATGTTATGGGGATTTTTCGGATCATCGGTTTGGGTTTAGCATCTCTAGGGTTATTTTGACGTTGGAAATATATTTAATGGGCTTCTTTCTTTTGATAACCTCAAGATATTCTGGAATCTTGGGTAGACAGTTGTCGTGATATTGCTAGTTGAGTTTCTGATATTTTGGAAATCTGGGTTTGGTAGTGGACTTGGTCTTGCTAGTTGAACTTTTGTTGTTATTCTTCTGAGGTAAGGTCTTTGTTTGGGATTTTGGTGAGGTTCTAATTTTTTTTGCTCTCCCAATGTGTGTATTACGTGTTCCATTTTAATATAGCTTTACCAGGAAAGTCCTGTTGATGATGTGGATATAGTTACGTTGTTCTCGCGTGTTATTATCAAATGGATAATGTCTGTGTAGGTTCTGTATTTTCCTGAAGGAGCCCAATTTTGTTGGATTCCCTTGAATCTTCTTTTGTAACATGTTTTCTCTTGGTGACTTTGTAACTTTGTGCAGAGGATGGGCAGGATGAATTCGAGGATGATGGGTTTCTTGTTGATGGTGATGAGCCAGAAGATGACCAGGATGGTGGTGAGGCTGAAGTTGGTGATAGACCAAAGAAACGGAAGAAGAAGAAAAGGTGATTATGTTGTTTTTCTCATAGTTGTTAAGGCGCCGCCTAGGTGAGAGGCGAGCTGGTGCCTTTTTTTACCGCCTTTTTCTTGCCACACATGAACAAGGATATTTCTTCAGTCAAAGATGGGAAATCCGAGGCTTTTGTTGAACACACTTACCGTATTGCATACAAGTCTCTCACTTTCATTTACATGTGAACAAAACCACACTCTGATTTGCTATGAGAGCTACACGGTTCAATCCCTCCTATCTCATGGATTTATGGATAGCTGTTTGATATTCAACGGACTTATACTTAGTTAGTTTAGCATTATGCAATTTTCATTGGCCTTTGGCTCAAAGGTGAAAGGATTCACTTTTGTTTCTCTGGTAAAATATCAGAAAGGTTACGCATGGCATGGCCAGGTGTTGCATAGGCGCCTTGGCA
Organism: Gentiana macrophylla; assembly: GCA_026214975.1. NCBI lineage: Eukaryota > Viridiplantae > Streptophyta > Magnoliopsida > Gentianales > Gentianaceae > Gentiana > Gentiana macrophylla. The sequence goes on from JAOBSW010000553.1 coordinate 154,887, forward strand.
TCGCCTATTTCTTGAACATCTATAATTTGTCTAAGTAATTTATTTATTGACAAAAAGCATAAGCTGTTTGTGTGTGAGGAGGTACACTTAAAAGTTATTACTAATGTATTCTGCTCTTAACCAACCCCCACCCATTCTCGTGTACAGAGATTCTGAAAAGTTTTATGAGCTTGATGAGGATGATTATGAATTACTGGAGGAGCAAAACATCACAGTATCAAGGCCTAAAATTGTAAGTAGCCTATACACTGTAAATGATGTTTCTGGGTTTCCACCCTTTTTGTCTTCCTACTTCTTTCTAACCCATTTTGTGCAATAAATTAGGAAAGCAAGAAGTTCAAGCGATTGAAGAAAGCTCAAAGGGACACAACAGAAGAGCACTCTGGGTTCTCTGACGAGGAAGAGCACGGTGAGCTTGGTAAGAGAGGACGAACAGCTGAGGAGAAACTCAAGCGCAGCTTGTTTGATGATGAAGGTGAATACTGTTCACTCAATATTATTAAATGTGGCTTGGTTTGCTGTGGGTGTTGCAGTTCTGAGAATTTTGTTTAGACATGACAGGGCAATCCTTGGAGGACATTGATGAGGAACCACCAGAAGAATATGGTGACATTGATATCAATGATGAGAATGATGATGAGATGGAGGATTTTATTGTGGAGGAAGATATTGGTCCAGATGGTGTTCCGAGGTAGTCTTTCATTTCAAACTTGCTCATATTAGTAGGTAACAATCACAATAGTGTTACCCCCGTTAGTATGCCTTGACAAATCATAATGCAGAAGAAAGAAACTGAACAGAAAGAAGTCTAGGCAAGCACCGGGTGTGTCATCATCTGCCTTACAGGAGGCGCACGACATTTTTGGTGATCCTGAGGAGTTAATAAGGCGTCGCGAGTTAGATCTGGCCAAAGGCAGAAAGCGTGATGTTACTGTGGGGCTTGACGAGGAATTTGATCCTCAGATTTTGTCTGAGAGGTATATGACTCAGGAAGATGACCTGATCCGAGAAGTTGACATACCTGAAAGAATGCAGGTGTTTGATCGGATTTAAGAATTTTTCGTTCTGGTTTGATTTATATGTTTTATCGCTGGTTTTTAATTTTAGCTTATGGCTAGTGTAGATATCAGAGTTAGATACTGGTCCTCCTCCGACTGATGAGATGAGCATTGAAGAGGAGAGCTCCTGGATTTATAATCAGCTTGTTAATAGCATGCCACCTTTGGTTGGCAGAAGAGGCTCAACAATGAAAGATTTGAATATTCTTCCGACCGATAAGGATGGCATGCTAAACGACATCTCAAGATTCTTGGAGTTAATGCACGTGCAGAAATTAGACGTGAGTAAATATCTGGATTTGTTCTCATGTTATAGGCGATCAAGTTAATTTGATTTTCTTGTTTTTAGATTCCCTTTATTGCTATGTACCGGAGGGAGGAATGTTTAAGCTTGTTTAACGACACAGAGCAGCCTGAAGCTGAGAATGATGAGCAGATTAATTCTGAAAAACCACCTACAGTTAGGTGGCACAAGGTACTTAGGGTTTCATCTGTTTGCACCCTTGTCTATTGAAGTCCTAGGTTAGTAACAAGGAATATCCTGCAGGTGCTCTGGGCCATTCATGATTTAGATAAGAAGTGGTTGAAAATTCAGAAAAGGAAGTCTAATCTGGCATCAACCTATGAGAAACGTTTTTTGGAAGAGTCGCAAAGAATAGATGATGAGACACGGCTCCTTTTGAATCGTCAGCTGTTTGAATCAGTTAAAAGATCTCTGAAGGATGCTGAGTCCGAAAGAGAGATCGAGGATGTGCACTTAAAGTTTGATCTGCATTTCCCTTCTGGGGAGCACGATGTTGATGATGGACAATATAAGAGGCCCAAGAGGAAAACACAATATAGCATTTGCAGTAAGGCCGGCTTGTGGGAGGTTGCGAGCAAGTTTGGCTATAGCTCTGAGCAATTTGGCTTACAGATTTCTCTGGAAAGAATGGTAAGTTACCTTGTTCCAAGAAAAGATTTTATGGCTTGTGAAAAGCGATGAAATTCCGTCCTGTGAAAGCTTCTCTTTTATGCAGGATATGGACGAGCTGGAAGATGCCAAAGAAACCCCAGAGGAAGTGGCTTCCAATTTCACGTGTGCGATGTATAGCACACCTCAGGATGTGCTTAATGGAGCCAGGCACATGGTGAGCATTTACGCCTTACTTTTTTCTGCCTATTATAGTCCACCGTCCTACTCCGACTCTTCTTTGACATGTTCCTTAGGCATATATGTTTATTTTTATGTCGTTTTCAATTTTTTTGGTATTGGATAACACTTTGGAGTTAGCTCACCCGTCTAAACAGCTCTATCTTTATTTTATATAATAGAGCAATATTTGAATCTAATTTCTTTTTCTTTATTTATTATTTTTAATATTATTGTTTTGTTACATTATGGTATCTGAACATTCAGTGTTCTAGTATGTATTCTATTTGTACCTCTCTCTTTTTCTAATAACTGATAAGGTATAAGGATGATAATATATTGTTGAGTTCACAGAATTTCATCATTCATAAAGGGCATTTTTAAACATTTTGCACCTTGAATATGCGATTCCCTGATAAGCAAATATGTAATAGTTGGTTCATTTAATTTTAGCATTGGATTTTTTAATTAAATAAATAAGATATATTATTTAACAAATGTCCCTTGCTGGGTTGTGTCCAAAATTTTGAGGGTAAAAAAGGTCTCAGCTTGTTTGTGCCATGCCATATTGCAATTATGGTATCTAGGTTTCATAGCTGAAGGCTAATGTTTACTTTCTCTTACCATCATATCGTTTCAGGCTGCAGTTGAGATTAGCTGTGAACCAAGCGTTCGGAAGTATGTTCGGACTACCTTCATGGATAATGCGGTGGTATCAACATCTCCTACGACTGCAGGAGATACAGCAATTGATCAATTTCATCAGTTTGCAGGAGTGAAGTGGTTAAGGGACAAGCCACTCAGTCAATTTCAGGATGCACAGTGGCTTCTCATTCAAAAGGCTGAAGAGGAGAAACTTCTAAAAGTGAATATTGAGCTTCCAGAACTTATGCTTGACAAGTTGATCAGCGACTCTATGGATTACTATCTTAGTGATAGTGTGAGTAAATCTGCTCAGTTATGGAACGAGCAAAGGAAACTCATAATTCAGGATGCATTCAAAAGGTATCTTCTGCCTTCAATGGAGAAGGAAGCAAGACTTTCGTTGGAGAACAGGGCTAAAAGCTGGTTATCCATGGAATATGGAAGGCTTTTGTGGAACAAAGTTTCTGTAGCACCATACCAGCGGAAAGAAATAGACAACTCAGATGAAGAAACTGCACCTAGGGTTATGGCGTGCTGTTGGGGTCCTGGAAATCCGGCCACTACGTTTGTTATGTTGGACTCATCTGGGGAAGTTTTAGATGTAATGTATGCACCGGCTCTTAGTCTGCGCGGTCAAAGTGCTAATGATCAGCAAAGGAAGAAAAATGACCAGGATCGGGTTCTTAAGTTTATAATGGACCACGAACCACATGTAGTCGTTTTAGGAGCTGCGAATCTGTCCTGCACAAAACTGAAGGATGATATTTATGAGGTGTGCATCGTTCATTATGCTCCACTTTTCCTCTCTTTTTATTGAGATATGGTGCTTCAATAACCCCGAGGAGTGTGTTTTATGTTAGCATTTTCCATATTTGGAATTCTGGATATATTTGCTTTTCTTCTCTCTTAAATATTAATTGATGGAAGGTGCTCTTTTCATAGAATTACCATTCTTCTTGGATGGGATTCTGTGCAGGAGGCCTACATTTCACTTCCAAGAAGAATGGGAATTCTTTGAAAATGAACACCTTCCATGTTTTTTGACTTAAGAGTACCTTCCATGCACTGAGAGGAGACAGAGAGAGAAGCGTGCCTCTTTTTGATGCACATTCTCTAATGATTTCTACCTGGAATTCTTATACTTGAAATTTTGGTTATGTTGAAAGGGTAATTATCTCGTGTCGTAAAAAAACACCTTCCTATGCTCTTTGTGTTGCTTCGCATTCCGAGGTGTCACTCTATGCTTTGCAATTGCATTTAGGTGGTTCTGGTACATCTCTCTCTCTCTCTCCAACTGTATATGTGCACATAAAGGAGAATTATTTTTGTCTGGTTTTCGAACTTGAACTCCTCTTGGTTTAGTTATAAAAGATATCTTACCCTCGTGGGATCATAGGACTCCCGTCTCTGCTGTTTGCTGTCATCGTGTTATTGGTTGATTCTATGTTTATTTTATGGGGATTAAAATCTTGCACCTTGCCCTGAAAACCTGCCATAAATTGAACTGCCAGATCATTTTCAAAATGGTGGAGGACAATCCAAGAGAAGTTGGCTTTGAGATGGACAACTTAAATGTAGTTTACGCTGATGAATCCTTGCCACATATATATGAAAATTCCCGTATATCTATAGACCAGCTTCCAGGACAGCAGCCAGGCAAGTCAATTCCCAAAATATTTAAATATTTTATTGATTTTTGCTGGTGATTCACTTGCCTGCTTTTTGTAGGTATAGTGAGAAGGGCTGTGGCTTTGGGTCGGTATCTTCAAAATCCATTAGCAATGGTTGCTACCTTATGTGGGCTTGGAAGGGAGGTTTTGTCTTGGAAACTTGGTTCGATGGATGGCTACTTGACTGCCGAAGAGAAATACAAAATGGTTGAGCAGGTCATGGTTGATCTGACCAATCAAATTGGCCTGGATTTGAACTTAGCTGCGAGCCATGAATGGCTGTTTGCCCCACTTCAATTCATATCTGGGCTTGGACCGAGAAAAGCTGCACATCTTCAAAGATCTTTGGTAAAATCTGGAGCGATTTATATACGCAAGGACTTATTGAATTCTCATGGTCTTGGTAAGAAGGTGTTTGTCAATGCTGCGGGCTTTTTGCGAGTCAGGAGAAGTGGATCAGCTGCTAGTAATAGTCAATTTATTGACTTGCTGGATGATACAAGAATACATCCTGAATCTTATGTTCTTGCTCAAGAGTTCGCAAAAGCAGTTTTCATGAAATCAAACGACGGACACACATTCAACGACGACGATGATATGCTCGAGATGGCTGTAGAGAATGTGAGGGAAAATCCCAATCTAAAATGGTTTAATATTGATAAATTTGCAGAAAAGTGGAATCGTCAGAACAAGAAAGAGACCCTGAATCTTATAAAGTTGGAGTTGATGCATGGATTTCGTGATTGGCGCATACCTTACGCAGAACCTAATAAAGATGAGGAGTTTAATATGATCTCTGGAGAGAATGAGGAAACTCTCGGTGAAGGCAGAATCGTGCAAGTAAGTGTCCGGAGAGTTCAGCCTCAACGAGCGACTTGTCTTCTTGATACTGGACTGACAGGCATACTAACAAAGGACGAGTACGCTGATGACTGGAGGTTTGTTGAAGATTTAACAGAGAAGCTGCATGTAGGAGATATTCTTACCTGCAGAATTAAATCTATTCAAAAGAATAGGTACCAGGTGTTACTAACTTGTAAAGAAGGTGAGATGAGAAGTAATCGCCACCAGAACCTGCGAGCTATGGATCCATACTACCATGAAGACCGCAGCTTCTTGCCTAAGAAGCAAGAAAATGCTCATAAAGAGAAGGAGCTTGCAAAGAAGCGTATCAACCATAGGATGATAATTCATCCTCGCTTCCAAAACATCACAGCGGATGAGGCTATTGAGGTATTAAGCCTGAATACTTTGAGATTGCTTTATATGCACATTACATTTTACATACTTTGAGCAACATACCTGTCCTTTTATGTAGCTTGTTGATCACAAATGGCTTGTGAGTAGTATGCAAATGCCTGTATTTTTGTGCTTAAATCTATTTGAATCCTAACTGTTCCTTTGTTCTTTTTAGTATACAGAGAGTCATTTCGGTTTATATTTTCATCACATTAGGCCAACATTTAAAAAGGTCTGGTAGTTCTTACAGTGCATGGTATCCTTCCTTTGATCCAAATGATCCCTCATTATGCATTTACGATTTCTTAAACTTAAGATATGGTTTAGACTTTTAGGATCTGCTTTTGGGTTTACCAGACTTGAGATGTGGTTGCTGGGATTAGAGCCATGCTGCAGATTAATCGGAACTAAGCAAACATATTAGGTAAGAGATAAATTGAGCAATAGACCGTCTTTAAACACGGTCATGAACTTTGTCCTTTAACTTGCGCTAATTCAGATTCAGCACCTCTTTGTTCTTTCCAATATTTGGTTAGTCATTTCAGCATTTTGCCAAATTAGAAATTTGTTGAAAATGCAGTAGTGCCTTCGATTCAATTATACTTTACGCGTTGGCAATCATTTGTGACAATTAGGATCTGCTTTTGATTTATCAAACATAAAATTTGGTTGCTTGAGCGCATGTCATATGCTTTTTATGGCAGAACCCTTTGTATTATCTGCATTAACTATAAGATGAATTTGTTAATGCATTTATTATGCAGTTCTTGGCCGACAAAGAACCTGGTGAAAGTATTGTTCGCCCTAGTTCTCGTGGTCCCACATATTTGACTTTGACACTCAAAATCTACGATGGAATTTATGCTCACAAGGATATAGCTGAAGTTGGGAAAGATAAAAAGGACATCACAAGCATGCTGCATATTGGGAAGACGCTGAAAATCGGGGAGGACACATTTGAGGATTTGGACGAGGTAATAACAGCTAACAGTAACTCCTTTTTTTTTTTTCAAAAAATATTGAAAAGTGTACTTTGAAGGGAGTCTTGGCTTAACGCTAGAAGCTGTTGTCATGTACCAAAGGTCACGAGTTAGCAGCAATAACGACCTTCAGAAATAAATGGATAAGAAATGTAAAGATTGGTAGTGTACTACTAGCCTAAATCGGCCCAGCCGTTTCTTGGCCCTTGCATAATCGGGTTTCTTTCATGCACCTTGCTGTGTTTTATTTTTATTTTAAGTGAAAGTTGTGGCTCTGCTACGGTTGTCGTGTGACTAGTTGTCACTCGTCACATGTTAAGTCGCGAGCCTGTTAATAGGAATATCACGTCACAGCTGCATACATATTAGGGCTGTTTCCATGAAGTTTGGGCGGCCCTAATAAGAAGTGTCGCTTTAGTTTTCACTACCTGTTATAACTTATATGCTGTTTTCAAGAAGATTAGAAATATATACATATACAGGTACATGCATGCATACATGTATACATACTACACACACACACACACACACACACACACACATATATATATATATATATATATTTATATATATATATATATATCTATATGTACATGTATGTATGTATGTATCTGTATATGTAAATATGTATATACATGTATACTTTCCACAATTTTTTCTTCTTTCCTCACCATTTGCGTAGGGCTTTCTGGTAGAGGGGAAGAGTTCTGTTTTTCTTTTTCCATTTTATAAAAGCACTGTGAAATATGATTGAGATCATTTGTGCTTGTTTTTATGACTAATAATCCTTATCCGACTTTCTTTCTTGTGAATTAATTTTTTTGTCCTAAAAAAAATCAGGTGATGGATCGCTATGTTGATCCCCTAGTAACTAATTTGAAGGCCATGTTGAGTTACCGTAAGTTCAAGAAAGGCACTAAAGCAGAAAATGACGAGGTTTTAAGGATAGAGAAATCTGAAACTCCAATGAGGATTGTATATTGTTTTGGTATATCTCATGAACATCCTGGGACATTCATTCTGACTTACATTAGAAGTGCGAATCCACATCACGAGTATATAGGCTTGTATCCAAAAGGGTTTAAGTTCCGCAAAAGAATGTTCAAGAACTTGGACACCCTTGTGGCCTATTTTCAGAAGCATATCAATGATCCTCTGGACGCCACTCCTTCCATACGATCAGTTGCTGCTATGGTGCCAATCCGAAGCCCTGCCACCGGTGGCTCATCAGGTTTTAGCGGAATGTGGGGTGCTTCTCCTAATGATGGTAGTTGGAGAGATGGCCAGTCTGTTGACAATGATAGAAGTTCTTTTCCAGGTTCTAGGACAGGTAATACAGTTCGATTCCTAGCGTTCTTTTTACAGAGAGACGAAATATGCCCAACCACTTTGTGCAATACACGAACAGTGTAGTGGACTAATCACATTCTCTGCTGTTTGTATACTTTGTGTGTGTTTTTGGTTTACAAGTGACTGATTTATTAGTTGATGATCTAACATGGTCCCCTATAACGTGTCTTGATGTCCCTTTCTTGGTGTTTTGCATCGTTTTCTGTATATGGGTTATGTTGATTCAAAGTTGTTTCTTTGGGGATATTACCAGGAAGAGGTGATTTCAGAAATGGTGATAGTCATCCAAGTGGAATACCTAGACCCTACGGCGGTGGTGGTGGTGGTGGAGGCCGTGGACGTGGCCGTGGACGTGGTGGGCGGGGTAGAAATGCAGGCTCATATGGTGGTGGTGGTGGTGGTGGAAGGGGAAGTCGGTTTCAGCAGCAAGATTCAAATCATGGTGGCGGTACGCAGAGGTGGGGGGAACCCAGGGATGGTGAACGTAACTGGGGTAGCTTCCCCGGAGCCAAAGTTCAGAATTCACCGGGGCGAGAGGCTTTCCCAGGAGGTTGGGGCGGTGATTCTAGTGCCAGCAGAGCAAGTGGCGACGGCGGTGGCAGAAGTTGGAGCAGTGGCTGGAATCCTTGAACATTGATTGTAATGATCACCATTATGTGTGGTGTTCTTAGTACTTGGTTTTAATTGGGGGGGTCTTATGAAATGGAATGGAATGGAATGTAATGGATTGTTTTACATAATAAGTAAACCTGTCTTGTAATACTAAACCTGTGTGTGTGTGTGTGTGTGTGTACACCATATATTGAGACCCAAGTTCTTACATGGGATTTGTTTTGACTTGATTTCTGGTGACCAATATCACAGGAGCTCACTTTTTTTCAGGAAATTACGTAATGTACATGCTAAGTGACAGAAATCGATTACACCATATTTACATTGTTCATGGTACACTCCCTCCAAACTGTGAAGAATATAATTAGTCGACGGAAATTGATTACACCATGTTCATCAAATACAACAAATCACCCCTTAAAAAGAAAAAAACTCTCTTATTGCATATTGACAAGAATATGATCAACAAAATTTGATTGTTCTACTTCAATTATTGATTTCGCTTTTAAATGTTCTAGAAGGGCATTGCACAAATAATTTTTTGTAATTATGTCGTGTAATAATGACTACAGATTCAAAATGAAATGCTACTGTTAGGGTATCTCCAACAATAAACCTTTTAAAAAGGTTTATGTGTGTGCCACGTCATACAACTTATAAACATTTTCTCTATAAACCTTTTATTCACAATCATAAAACTTTTCATTCTGGCATCATCATCGTGTTATAGCCTTTACACAAACCTTTACAACTCTACAAAAAAACCTTTTCACAAACCTTTACAAAATAAAATAAAATAAAAAAGATAAAAAAAAAAAAAAAAAAAAACATGTCAGAACATAAACCGATTCACGCAGATAAAAGTTTTTGCCCAAAGCTTTGCATAGTCAGCAAAGCTACAACAGTTCCAAGCTTTTGATAAAGCTTTACAAAAAGAAATAAAACTCCCATTGGAGTTCCTCTTAATAATGACTATACATCTCGTGTAATAGTGACTACAGATTCAATATGAAATGTTAATGTTACGGTGTATATGTTTATTTTGCTAGTTTTCAGAAAGATTTAAGGGAAGATGAAACACGTGAAAACTTTTGTACGCCGAGTTTTTATTGTATAACTGCACTCGCGTCAGATACTATTAACAGATATTTTATTATACAATTTTAAATACACGTTCTTCTAATTTACATAATTTTTATTTAAGATGAAATGAATCAGACTTTATATTTACATAATGCGGAAGATATAAAAGAAAATTTACAGAATCTGGATGAATGCGATAAATGTAAAGGAAATTTTACAGAATCTGTAGTTTACGGTAAAAAATAGAGTATATGTTCCAGTGTTATTTTTCATGTTGAAATCTCTACAATAGAGTTTTTAAATGATTCTGATGATCTAATTCAATTCTTCAAGAAAGACTCGATCGAATCTTTCTTAACGAATACTCTATTATACAGTATTAAATACATGTTTTTCTAGTTTACAGAATTTTTATTCAAGATGAAATGTATCGGACTCTCTATTTTACATAATGTGGTAGATATAAAGGAAAATTTACAGAATATAGATGAACGCATTGGATGTAAAAGAAATTTTATGTAGTTTACAGTAAAAAATAGAGTATCTGATGCAGTGTTATTTTTTCTGTTAAAATCCCTACAATATTTTCCTGTTAAAATCCCTACAATAGATTTTTTAAAAGATTTACAGTATCAATTTTAAGTGCTCTAACATTAAAATTTGTGACACATAAGAAAAAGATAAAATATAGGAGAGTTCTATCGGCACATTCAATTTTACTACTGACACACTTTATTTGATTATTTTTTTTTACTTTTACACACCACATAAACTTTTAACACCACAAATATATTAAAATTGAATTTACTACATTTAAGTCCCTACAATGTTTTTTTTTATAGCTAAAGTCCCTACATTTTCAACATTATAATTTCATTCATCTTCTTCCGTTGTCAAACCCTAAAACCTATCTCCCCGCTCCCAGCCGCCGCCGCCATCTCTTCTACAGCTCCCCCGCCCATCCCCACTCCGGCAACACCCAATTTACAGCTCCCCCTCCCATTTTTCATACAACAAACACCCCTATTACCGGCGACCCCCCAGTTCCCTCCTTCCCCCCATTTTCCTGGCAACCTTCCTGCAAATTGCAAAACCCATTCCACCAATGCTTTAAAATAGATCTTGATATAAAAATGTTATGCTTTAAAATAGATCTAGTAATTTCAAGCTTGATTTTCTAATTTCAACCCCTACAAAATCACGCCACCGCCTTGCAAAATCCCGCCGCCGCCGCTGCAAACAATCTGCTCTTTCTTCATTTATTAAACATATATACTGTTCTTTCTTCATTGAAAATCAAAATTCATCCATTCATTGAACAGTCTACCTCTTTGGAAGCTTTGAAAGGTTTGGTTTACATTTCTTCATCACCGGCGGCTGATGCTTTGAAAGGTTTGTTTTACATTTCTTCACCACCGCCCCCGTTTTTTATCACCTTCTAGCGGCTTCTAGCGGATTCACCGGAGGTCATAATTGCTTTACCGGAGCTGCAATGGTTGAACACAAGGTGAGAATGAATCACCAATACTCTTAAACTGAGGATGGATAAGTAGTTCTGGTGCCTTCTTGCTGCGATTTCGTTTTGGGGTTGAGGGTGGCGGTGTTGGGTGGCGCTAAAGATTGGGGGGGAGGGGGTTGGGTTGGGAGGTTGGCCGGCCGGATTGTGTATGAAAATGCAGAAGAGGGAAAAATGGGGGTTTGTTTAAATTTGTTAACAAAGGACTCAATTGTATTTTCTAAAAGTTGCAGCGTAAGAAATAGTTTTCTTGTTATTTTTGTGGTGTGTTAAATACGGAAATAATAAAAACATTCTAATAGTGCCAAAAATAAGTTTTTACGGTGTCGGTAGAATTAGGGTGCAAGAAGTAAAACTGTATGTGCCCATAGAACTCCCCAAAATATATATATCTACTCTTTTTTTTTTTTTGAAACACAATAACCAGTTTTTTCTGTGCTTTCTTTCCCTCTCTTTTTATCTTAGATGTCTTTCCTCACTATTAATTCCAGGGAAAGCATCAAATCATACGCGAACAAATGCGTCAGCCTCTTGAAGGTTTTTTCAGACAAGAGGCTAATTGCTCAAGGAACTGCTTTCCATGGCCATTTAGTTAAAACCGGCTTGTCATCGCATAAGTACATAGCTGTGAAGCTACTTATTATGTACTTGAATTGCAGGAAATCTGTTGAAATAAATCAGATGTTGAAAGAGTTTAATGGGTTTGATGTAGTTGTTCACAACTGTTTGATTAATGCCAGTGTTGAATGGGGTGATTTGAAAGAAGCCCAGAAGCTGTTCCATGAAATGCCACAAAGAAATGAGGTTACTTGGACTACTTTGGTTTCGGGGTTTTTGAAGTACGGGAGAGTGGAAGATGCAATGTCTTATTTTGAGAGGAATCCTGGTGGTACAGTGTTTTCTTTGACTGCAGTGATTAGTGGGTTGGTGCGAAATGGGTATAGTTTTCAGGGGATTAAGGTTTTCTTGAGAATGCTAGAGGCCGGTGTTATGCCGAATGATGTTACATTTACTAGTGTCATGAGAGGTTGTGGTGATTTGGGCGATTTTAGATTGGGAATGTGTGTGTTGGGTTTGATTGCAAAGGTTGGTTTTGAGAAGAATTTGTCTGTATCCAATTCTCTGATATCTTTCAGTTTAAGGCTTGGAGTGATTGATTTGGCTAGGAGAATATTTGATGAGATGGTAGACAGGGATGTAGTTTCATGGACTGCCATCCTGGACATGTATGTTGAGATGGATGATTTGGAAGAAGCTCAAAGGGTTTTTGATGGTATGCCTGAAAAGAATGAAGTTTCATGGAGTGTAATGATCTCAAGATACAGTCAGCGCGGCCAATCAGAGAAGGCTGTGCTGCTGTTTCTTCAAATGGTTCAGAGTGGGTTGAAGCCCAGCATCTCTTGCTTATCCAGCACTGTTAATGCCTTAGCTAACCTGGCAGCTTTACCAGCTGGACAGAGTGTCCATTCGTATGTCATTAAACTTGGTGTTGAGGAAAATGTTTTTATCTGTTGCTCTCTAGTGGACTTTTATTGCAAATGTGCACATACCGAGGATGGACGCAGAGTGTTTGACTCAACAATGGAGAAAAATGTTGTGTGTTGGAACTCAATGGTTACCGGTTATGGTTTAAATGGGCAGCTTGAAGAAGCTAAAGAAATGTTTGACAAGATGCCGCATAAAAACACTATCTCATGGAATGCATTGATTGCTAGTTATCTTGGATGTGACCAATTTGATAAGGTCCTTGAAGTTTTCAACAACATGCTTTTGTCTGAACTCCCTAGCAAATCTAGTTTCTCTAGTGTCCTATGCGCTTGTGCTAGCCTATCCTCCCTTGAGAAAGGCAAGAGCATACATGGGAAAATCGTGAAATTCGGTTTTCAGTATGATATGTGCGTTGGCACAGCCATTCTTGACATGTATTCAAAATCTGGAAACATTGAAAGCTCTCACAAGGTGTTCGATAGAATGACCCAAAGAAATGAGATATCTTGGACAGCAATGATTCAGGGGCTTGCTGAAAACGGTTATGCTGAGGAATCGCTTGCTTTATTTGAAGAAATGCAGAAGTCTTCATCATTCAACCCGAACGAGCTCATTCTTTCATCTGTTTTATTTGCGTGTTCTCATCGTGGGCTAGTTGATAAAGGGTTACAGTACTTCAACTCAATGGAAAAGGTCTATGGCATAAAACCAAATGATAGACATTATACGTGTGTAGTGGATATGTTCTCAAGGGCCGGTCGCCTTTCTGAAGCAGAAGATTTTATATCTAAGATGCCTTATGAACCAGAAGCTAATGCATGGGCTGCTCTATTGAGCGGTTGTCGAACACACAGGAACGATAAGTTGGCAGAAAAGGCAGCAGGAAAGATCATAGAATTGGAGGAGAACAAGGCTGGAGGCTATGTTCTACTATCAAATATATATGCTTCTGTTGGCAGATGGTATGATGTTATGAATACTAGGAGACTAATGAAGGACATAGACCTACCAAAAAGTGGAGGTTGTAGTTTGATTGAGGTGAGAAACGAAAATCATGTATTCTACTCTCAGGACGGAACCCATATTCATTCAACTGATGTTTTCAGGGTTTTGGAGTTGTTGATGTCTGAAATGATGTTATTCTAGAACACAACACACTTCAATACGCCCATTCAAGTGTAGGCCTCATACGAAGATGTTGGTTTAACATGGCACATAAAGACAAATAAAGGGGCCTAAAAAGCCAACAAGGAAGCTCAACACCTGCATAACGTAAATTCATGTGAAAGTGAAGGCAAAGATGTCTGCATACATGACATTATGCTCCGATACCATATTCTGCTCTGAGACATGTGATGTTGGCTTACAATCTCTCTTAAAAAGCTTAAGCTGTTTGGATGGTGATACAATATTTAAACACAACATAGCTACAAACAAGACTTACCATGCAATAGTTTTTGTCATGCATTCTTCACAAGACACTTCATTACCAAGATTGATTCAAGGTAAGTGCTTCTGAAGTTTGACCTTACTTAATAGTATCTTGTACTTGAGGTTTTTATTTTTTATTTAAAAAAAAAAAAAATTTATTCTAGTCATTGAATAGCTTGATATTATGCACTAAAATAGCCTTCATTCCATGATCCCTATAATTATCTTTGATTTCAAAAAGTTCATGTAAATAGTTCTTGATCTAAGAGACGAGGTCCATATCATTGCTGGCTAACACTGTCATATACATACACAAGGCCAGCCGCCAGCAGCAATAAAGGAATTTCCTGACGACTTGGTCAACAAACTGTAATCATGTTTGGACTGTGTGTAACTAGGATTTAGCAGGGCATATGATAATTGTCCTTACGTAGGGAGTTATTACGTGGCGTCATCTGGGCCACGCGGTTTCATTCATTGCAGAGATGGCTGTGTGGTGGATGAATCTTCGCAGGAGGCTCCTACGTAGAAGTCTATGTAAGAATTTTCCATGATAATTTTGAATTCCATTGTCTGCTTTTCTATTTGAGGCCATACAAAGATTTCGTTAATTTGCAAACTTGCCTCTTTTTTAGTGTGAAAACCTGGTGGTGGCTTTCATGCATATAAACTTGTTTAGTCAGATCACCATGTCAGGATGCATTTTTGACATCTATTTGATGTAGGTGTAGACCTTCTGTATTTGCTGTAGCAAGAAGGATTTTGATTGTATTCAGGTAGCTATTATTGTAATAACAAATGTCAATATGATTCGTATTCATATTTGAGTTTATATCTTTAACTAATTTATTTCATGTTAATTTAAATTATGTCATTTAGTAGGCACATGGTAATGCTATCAGCCTCAAACCAAAAGATATAACTTCTTACCTCTAGCACCATGAAGGTTGCATACATTAAAATTCATTTCAACTACAAGAGTGAATACAGAGTAAAAATAACATAAATTTTGTCTCATGAAAACAAAAACAAAAAAATTGTAAAACAAATTTTTAAATCATTCAAATCAATTATCATTTATTACAATAGAATCTCTATATAAAGATATGTAAAATACAAAATCTCTAAATTTGAACTTCATTTATTGTACAAAATATTTAAATTATATGTTATGGAGATTCTGTGAAATATATCTTGCGTTACAGAGATTTTGTAAAATAAGTAAAAATTAATATGGTAATAGTTTATGTTGCAACAAAGCCCTATGGCATTAGTTTTATGGTGGTTCTAAATCAACTAGTCATACATATTTTCATAAATGAATTTTTTGAGAGGAAGGGAGACTATTTAAATACTAGGAATATATATTTTACAAATAGAAGGTGCATCTATTTATCTAATTTTTCACTGATTTTGCATCATCAAATCATACTTGGTGCAAGACTACCTTAAAATTTGCAATTGCAAAATTGTTGCTCGAAACATTCAATATAGATGTTACTTAAGCTTTACACACATTTATAACAAAAATAAAAAATAAAAAATGATAGGTTTACACCATTTGATATATATAGAAATACAAAATGGTCGAATGGGTGGGATAATTTTATTTTGCTAGATTTTTAAATCGGTCATCACTGCTACACTCTTATGCATATAATAAAATTAATTAATGACAAAAACTTTATTTGAATATATATATAAACTTTCACATCAAACCAACATGACATGGGGACAACATCTATTCAATTCTCTCAAGTAATTAATAGAAAAACACAAAAAGATCAATTTTTTTTTTTTTAAAAAAAAAAAAAAAAGCAGCAAGAAATGAAGAGGGTGAGAAGATTAAAATTTCAAATGCATTCGCTATGGCGAGGTGATATACTATGCTTCTTTCCCCAGCCATAGATAAAACTGACGACTTCACCAATTTGTAAAGGTAGACCATTCTTGATCAGACATATTAATCCATTTCTTGAAACCACATTTGGATCAATTGGAATTACACTGAAGAAATCTGGGCAATTTATCGTCACATTTTTCTTGATGCAAAACCGGCATGGGTTTCTTACATTCACTTTCCATTTTTGCACAGTACCTGCTGTCTCCATTAGCTGCTGACTTGTCTCTATTTCACATCCTGCTGGTTGTGCATCGCTACCTGTTTGTTTTACATTATGTAATTTGGAAAAATTCATTAATCATAAAAAATAAAAATAAAACGACTTGTGAATGATGTAAATCGAAAGTTATGCTTTAATAGTATAGTGATCGGTGCAAAGGGTTGTCTGTATATGTCTTCTTATTACTAATAAAATATTGATCTTTTTATTTTACGGAATCGAACCTTTACACCCGAATTGAACTAACAAAACAAGACCGTGTAAGTATACGGGAAGAGAAAAAGAAAAAAAAAAAAAGGAATAATTATACCTCTGGAAAAGAGTTGGAGAAGAAGAATTAGCGAAACAAATTTGATGATTACAGCCATGATATATAATGTGCTGGAAAATGTATAAAATTATCTTTTGTACATACTCATCTCTGTTTGGACTTTGAGCTATTATATATAATAATTAGATGATGTTGATGGGGCCGGGGCGTGCATGAATATTTATTAACCTTGATTTCCTCTATTAATTGTGAGTGTAAAAGCACTTGCATGAATATTTATTAACCTTGATTTCCTCTATTTTATGGAGTAATTTTAAATACACATTTTTTTATTTTATTTTACAAAATCTCTATAAAAAATGTAATGTATCAGATTCTGTATTATACATAATGAGGTACATATAAAGGAATCTGGATACAGAATCTGTATTTTACGGTAAAATATAGAGTATCCGCTCCGGTGCCATTTTTACTAATTCTGAATATTAAGGTTGCGAATGACAGTTTTAATCTAAAATTGTTGAGAAGGACAGTTACTACATGTATTACTACATTTTGTCCTTCTCAACCATTTTGTATCTTATCTTGTCCTTCTGGCCTCTGGCCCCTATTAGATATAGGTTAATCTTTAAAATACGCTTTTTGAAGGATTTTCATTATCTAGTGCAAGTGCTCTAAGATCACTAGAGAACGTAAATCATTTGAAAACTGTATTTTAGAGATTTCAATATCCAGATTTTGAAAAATATTGTAAAATACATAATTCGTAAACTTTTATTTGCATCTACCGCATTCATTTAGATTTTGTAATTCATACCTACTATATTTAGTAAAATAGATAATATGATTAATTTTATCTTAGATAGAGATTCTGTAAATTAAATAAATGTGCATTTGACACTATAAAATAGGGAATTCGTTAACCGTATCTATGCAAGTGTTAAGGCAACTTTCAAGGCATCGATGAATATATTTTAAATCCATCATTTCTTCACTTGTGTTCGATTTACCATTTTTAGCAGATTTACCGTTAAAAAAATATTTGAATAATAATAAATGTTTGATCCGTTTGATACACCAATAGATATTATGTAAAACCTTTTTTCCAGGCGACATTATGTAAAACTAAAATGACAAATTTGGCTAACAAATTGAAGCCAATAATGGACTCTGTTATCTCATCGATTCAATTGGGTTTCGTGAAGGGTAAGCTAATCATAGATAATGTTATAGCAGCGTTTTTTATTCGGTCGATTCGAGAGCAATGCACTTCCGGCCTCTTATCAATGGTTTTCTTGAGGTGTTACTTTTTTCAAGTATAATCAATGGACAATCTCCAGTCATTCCTAGTAGGGCATACGAATCACCTCTTATTTTTATTAATTCTATGCATGATAGTTTACTTTTTGATGAGGCGACAATCTCTTCGAGAGGCTTGCTCACCTCTTATTTGTGGATAGTTTACTTTTTCTTAGCTCATTACGAGAATCTTTCAGGCTAGAAGATTAATTAGGGAAAATCATTTATTTCTTTAGTAAAGCGATTAATCAACCATCACAACCATCATTATTTTTTATTTCTTTGGAGAGCAGTGTTATAAGTGCTATGGGAAATCTGCAACTTTGTAAAGAACAGGTGTTTAACAAGAATTAACAACAAATAAACAATGTTATGTTTTATTTATAAAAACCCTAAAATGCTATTACAACATAAATGGAAGAAATTGCCTCTCTGTAATATTAGACCAAAGGACCTTTGGCTGTCATGAGTATGGTTTGTACCAGTGACTGAATCATCAGTGTTATTATATGATATAGCAATGGTATTGTCTATGTTAACACTTTCATCATAAATATAAGAAAGAAGTGAAAACAATTTATCAGTATAGTGTGGTAATTGTGCATTGACATATGAAAAGATGAACTCATGGAAAATGACATTCCGAGATATAAAAACTTCTTGACTATTGATATCTAGGAGTACTGTATGTCCTTTTTTATCATCGACATGTCCTAAATTGATGCAGATTCTGGCTCTTGCATCAAGTTTAGTTCTACCTGTAGGTAAGGTTGTTAAAAAAACTAGACAACCAAAGACTTTCAAGAATACAATATCTCCTTAAACATTATGGCATGTGAGCCTGAAAATTTAAGGCTCTTGCTACATTAAGTATATATTGATATTTTCTTTCAACTATATCATTTTGTTGTGGATTGTCTATACAACTTGTCTGACGCACAATTCCCTTTTCATTATAAAAGACATTTTACTTGAACTCACGTCCAGTATCAGACCTGATTATCTTAAAGGACTTACCAAAGTGATTTAAGGCATAGTTGTGAAAAAAAACATATAATCATCTTTAGCTTTTAGAAGGAAAATCCATGTGAATCTAATGTGTTCATCACCATGGTTAGAAAATATATATGACCGGCCCTCAAATATCCATATGAACTAGATCAAATATACAACATACAATAGAATCGCGCAACTAAAAGGACATTTTCTTTTGTTTAGCTAAAGGGCACACACATCAAACATAATCTTTATTATTTTGAATGTCATTACAACTGTTATGTAACATGACTAATCTGTTCTCTGATAAATGGCCTAATCAGTTTTGACAGAAAATAAAAGCTTGAGTGCAGGATTCAATGGCTTACTTTGTTGTCTTGTGATATGATCTCAGAACATATAGGCATTTTTCATTTTTTAGCCGATACAATCATCATCCCATTGATTTGTCCTGTATCAAACAATAATTACAAGTAAATACAACATGCATACAAGAATTCCCAGGGAGTTTGTTAAGATACAACATATGTAACTAAATCCCTCCGGGGAACATAGACACATAAGACTTGTAGCACGTATCCACTCAAGGCCGGCCCAATAATGAAGCAAAGGAAGCGTGGGCTTAAGGCCCAACCATCCCGAGGGTCCGAAAATACTTGTTTAGCAAACAAACGATAATTAACAACAATAAATATTATATGCTCAAATATTTTTTAATTATCTATTGTAGTCTACTTGGTTAAGGTGTTTTGTATTTCTTTAAGAGATCTGAGTTCAAGTCCTGGCAATTACATTTTTTTTTACTCACTTTTTTTGCCCCGGCAACGTCGGATTCTTTTTTTTTTTTTTTTTTTTTTTTTTTTTTGACTTCTTTTGACTTCTTTAAATCATTTTGGGTCTTTTTTTTTGTCCCCGCAATTCCAATTAATTTATTGATTCTCTTAAACAACTTTGATTCTTTTGAACCCTGATATATTAGAACCCTCCAATACATATGTGGTTTCTATCTATTGCCTCCACATAATTACTACTCACACCGTTTTTTATTTTGTATTTATTATTCCAGCTAATTCATTAACTCGTTTAAACATCTTTTGAGTCTTTTGGGTCTATTTTATAGGTATGTTTTGAGTCTATCAATAAATTGAATTTTGTATCTACGGATGTTAAAAACGTGATAATGAAGTAATATTTTATAAATATGTTTTTTCAGAAAGAAAAAAAATTTCGAACTAGAAGGCCTAATTCACCGATTTGCTGAAGGCCGAAAAATTTTCAAGGCCGGCCCTGTATCCACTATGTGGCCATTGAAACAACAATAGATAGGTACATTGTACCTTCTTTCTATTATACTATTTTATTGCTATCTATATCATCCTAGTCTCTTTCTTGTAATACATTGATGCTAATTATGATCTTTGCTGCTATATTCATGCGCACCGTTTGTTCTGTATCATGGCATGACCATCAGCGCAACAACAGCTTGTTCAGGTGGCTCATATTCATGGACCTTTGCCGAAATACCATTATTGAGGCAATGCAATTTCTGGACTACCATTCCGTTGTCGAAATACCACTCCGTTTTTCGCGTTTTAGGTGTTTTTGGAACCAAACTAAACCCTAATTGGGAAGGGGAACCCCAATAGAGGATTTGTGTATCTTAAGATCGTGCACATTTGTGAAAAAAATGGAAGAAAATCGCGAACCAAAATCGTGAAAATTGCACTAAAGTGATATTTCCACATTTAAACCACAGAATGGGTGGCGTTCCAGAAAAAATCCCTATTCATGTATGATGAATCATCATATTCGAATATATATATATATATTTTAACTAATTTATTTCATTTTGATTTAAAATATGTCATTTAGTGCTATTAGGCACACGGTAATTAATGCTATCAGCCTCAAACCAAAAAAATATATATTTCTTACCTCTAGCACCACTCGGAGTAAATACACTTAAATAATATAAATTTGAGGAATAATTTTACGTTGGGTGTGAATCAACTAGTCATACATATTTCATAAATGAATGAATTTTTTTAGAAGAAGGGGGACTATTTAAATACTAGGAATATATATATTTACAAATAGAAGGTGCATCTATTTATCTAATTTTTTACTCGTTCATGAATCATCAAATCATACTTGATGCAAGACCACTTTAAAATTTGCAATGGCAAAATTGTTGCTCGAAACATTCAATATAGATGTTACTTATAAGTTTTGCATAAATTATAACTCTTCGTAACACACAAAAATGATAGGTTTACACCATTTGATATATATAGAAATACATAACGGTCGAATGGATGGGAGAATTTTATTTTACTAGATTTTTATTTGTTTAAATTATAAAAATACATGGTCCAATTCCATTTTATGTAAATAAAAATGAGGTAGACGTATCACGCTCATCACTGCACTCTTATGCATATAATAAAATTAATGACAAAAACTTTATTTGAATATAAACTTTCACATCAAACCAACATGTCATGGACAACATCTATTATATATTCTCTCAAGTGATTAATAATAGAAGTACATATTTTTTTCTTTGAACGGAAAAAGCAGGATAATTTTTATTAAAAAAGCAGCAAGAAATGAAGACGGTGAGAGAAGATTAATTTGGGGGAATGCATTCGCTATGGCGAGGTGATATACTATGCTTCTTTCCCCAGCCATAGATAAAACTGACGACTTCACCAACTTGAAAAGGTAGACCATTCTTGATCAGACATATTAATCCATTTCTTGAAACCACATTTGGATCAATTGGAATTACACTGAAGAAATCTGGGCAATTTATCGTCACATTTTTCTTGATGCAAGTGCGGCATGGGTTTCTTACATTCACTTTCCATTTTTGCACAGTACCTGGCTCTATTAGCTCCTGACTTGTCTCTATTTCACATCCTGGTTGTGCATGGCTACCTGTTTGTTTTACATTATGTAATTTCGAAAATTGATTAATTAATCATAAAAGGAAAAGGAAAAAGAAAAAGAAAGAGAAAAAGGTTGAGCCCTAATCTAGCTAAACGGCTTTCATCGAAAATAAAAGACTCGTGAATGATGTAGATCAAAATTACATAATGGTATAGTGATCGTGCAAAGGGTTATGTGTGTATATGTCTTATTACTAATAAATTAAGATTGATCTTTTTATTTTACGGAATCGAACCTTTACACCCGAATTGAACTAACAAAACAAGACCGTAAGTATATGGGAAAAAAAAAAAAGAGGAAAAGGTATACCTCTGGAAAAAAGCTGGAGAAGAAGAATTAGCGAAACAAATTTGATGATTACAGCCATGATATATAATGTGCTGGAAAATGTATAAAATTATCTTTTGTACATACTCATCTCTGTTTGGACTTTGAGCTATTATATACTAGCAAATTTACGGCTTAATTAGATGATGGGGCCGCGGCGTGCATGAATATTTATTAACCTTGATTTCCTCTATTAATATTGAGTGTAATAGCACTTGCATGAATATTTATTAGACCTTGATTTCCTCTATTTTAGGGAGTAATAATTTTAAATACACTTTTTTTTTTTTTTTAGATAATCTCTATCAAAAATGTAATGTATCAGATTCTTCACTGCACATAATGCGGTAGATATAAAGGAATAATGATACACAATCTGTATTTTACGGTTAAAAATAGAGTATCCGCTCTAATGTTATTTTTACTAATTTTGAATATTGAAATCTCTAAAATACGGTTTTTGAAGGATTTTCATTATCTAGTGCAAGTGCTCTAAGATCAATAGAGAACGTAAATCATTTGAAAACTGTATGTTAGAGATTTTAATATCCAGATTTTGAAAAATATTGTAAAATACAGAATCTATAAAATTTTATTTGTATCTATCGCATTTATTCAGATTCTGTAATTTATATCTACCATATTTGCTAAAATAGATAATATGATTCATTTTATCTTAGATAGAGATTCTGCAAATTAAAAAATGTGCATTTGAAACTATAAAATAGGGAATTCGTTAACCGTATCTATCCAAGTGTTCTAAGGCAACTTTCAAGGCGTGGATGAATATATATTAAAACCATCATTTCTTCACTTGTGATAATGTTGTAATATTCAACATGCGATTCTGCGATTCTTTAGGTTTGTCTTAGAAAGAAAAAGGTAAGGAGAAGAAGAAAACAGGAAAACTAGATTTCATCCGTTTGTGTTAGAAAGAAAGAAGTAAGGAGAAGGAAAAAAAGGAAAAAAAAATGGAAAAAAAGGAAAAATGGATTTTCATCCGTTTGTGTTAGAAAGAAAAACATCAGGAGAAAAAAAAGGAAATTGGATTTTCATCCGTTAAATCAATACATTCAGAAAAGACTATGGTCTGATTTACCGTTTTTAGCAGATTTACCTTTAAAAAAATATTCAAATACTAATAAATGTTTGACCCGTTTGATACACCAATAGATATTATGTAAAACCTTTTTTTTATTAGGCGACATTATATAAAACTAAAATGACGAATTTGGCAAACAAATTGAAGCCAATAATGGACTCTGTTATCTCATCGATCGGATTTCGTGAAGGGTAAGCTAATCAAAGATAATGTTATAGCACCGTTTGAAGCTTTTCATTCTATGAAGCTTGGGAGGAAGGGTTTGTATAACAATCATATGGCCATAAAATTAGACATGATGAAAGCCTTTGATCGAGCGGAATGGGGTTTTATTCGGTCAGTGATGAGAGCAATGCACTTCCTAGACTCTCTTATTAATCTGGTTATGTCTTGTATCAGTTCTCCTACGTATCAAGTTATAATCAATGGACATCCATCTCCTGTCATTACTGTTAAAGCTCAAAACAACACAAGAGGAGTGCATTTTTAACACATGGTTAATTGAGGAGTTAGTTACAACCGACACAAGTTAGTTACAGCAAGTTGGAGCTTCTAAACTTATATAAAGTGTAATTAGAGTAGTAATTATGATCAAGAATGTAGAGTATTCATTCTAGAGCTGTTATTGAGCAAACAAGATAGTTTTATGTTTTCCCCGCCTTTTTCTGTTTTGAAATTGGGAAGAAGATCTTCATCTTCTTCACTTCATTTTTCTGGAAATCGATTTGATTCTTGTTCAGATTCTTATTTCTGTTCTGAATTTCAATATGGTATCAGAGATAAAAGCTATCCGCTGATCATTCTCAGTTCAATTCCTAGACAAATTGAATTTCTGTTATCAGGTTTTTAGTGTTCATCAATGGCTGAATGTGTTAATTCCAGTCTTGATAATCCATGTTTGGTGATCGTTCGTCCTCTCTTGAAAGGAGCTGACAATTATAATCACTGGAAAAGATCAATGACCAAGGTTTTGTCATCTCGTGGTAGATTGAATCTTGTTGATGGCTCATCAACGATTCCAGAAGTTAATGATGCAGGTTATGCTGCTTGGATGCAAGTTAATGATCTTGTTCATTCATGGCTTATCAATTCCATGGTTCCTAATGTTGCAGAAAGTGTCATGTACTTTGACACAGCAAGGGAAATCTGGATTGATCTTCAAGAAAGATTTGGTCGAGGTAATGCTTATAGAGTTTCAAATCTTGAAGAAGAAATCGAAAAGACTAAGCAAGGAACACTATATGTTACTGATTATTACACAAAGCTTAAATCTCTTTGGGATCAGTACTTAATCTTGAAGCCAATTCCTCCTTGTGTATGTCCATCATTGCAAATAATCAGGGAGTACTATGATAATGCATATACAACCAGATTTGTAAAAGGTTTGAATGGCAATTTTAGTGCGGTTAAATCTCAAGTATTGATGACCATTCTTTTGCCAAGTGTTAAAACAGCCTTTCTAATGGCACTTAATCATGAGCAACAATTGGATTATAACTCTGTGTCTGCTGATTCTGTGGTTCTTGCTACGCAATCTGACAATAAGCCTCAGTTTCCTGGTAATTCTAATGTTGCTATGCAATCTAAGTTTCAAGGCCAAGGAAGGGGTCAAGGCAGAGGTTATGGTTCACAAGGAAGAGGACATGGTAGTTACAAGAAGACCCAATGTTCATACTGTGGAAAGGAGGGTCATACAGTGGACAAATGTTACAGAAAGTATGGATTTCCTCCAAAATTTGGCAGTGGCAGAGGTGCAAGAGGTTCTATGGCTAATTATGTCAATCTTGAAGATATTCATGATGAACATGATACTGAATTTTCTGGTCAGGAAGTGTCAAATTCAGGCTCCATTGGTGGAATTTCAAATTCTCAGTATGAACATTTGTTGTCTCTCATCCAGGGTTTGCAGACTAACCCTAGCCAGTGCAATTCTGTAATTTCAGCTGCCAACAATGTCTCACAAGGGCCAAGTATCCTTGACAGTAATCTCCAATGGATCATGGATTCATGAGCTACTGATCATATAACCTTTTCCTTACAAAACATGTTTGATATAAGCCCTGTGCATGACTTATCTGTCAGATTACCTAATGGGATTTCTATTGTGGTCACACATATAGGAAAAGTCAGAATTAATCCTTCCATTGTGTTGCAAAATGTATTTTGTATACCTACATTTAAGTACAACTTACTTTCTGTCGGGAAATTAGTGTTTGATAGTGGTTTGTTGGTCAGCTTTTCTTCTAACTTTTGCATTGTGCAGGACCAACCAACTTTGAAGAGGATTGGTATAGCTGAATTGAAAAAGGGATTATACATTCTGATGGCAGATCCTCATATCAGTTCACAGAAAACTCATGTTTCAGTGTCTAATAATGTTTGCCAAACCTATAATAAGACTGATACATTGTTATGGCATACTAGACTAGGTCATCTTTCTTTAGACAGAATGAAGTGTTTGAATATGATTGATAGTAGCATCAAAGTGCCTACTCATTCTTGTATTGTATGTCCTTTGGAAAAACAGAAAAAGCCAAAATTTCCAATAAGTACTTATGTTTCACAATCTTGTTTTGATTTAATACATGTAGATATATGGGGACCAAATAGGGATGTAAACGAGCCGAGTCGAACCGAGTATTGCTCTAAATGAATCGAGTATTTTAAAATATTATCGAGTACGAGTATTTCGAACTCGAGCTCGAGCTGAGATTCAAGGAAGTTTTACAAACTCGAGCCGAGCTTGAGTTTTGTATCGAGTTTATCAAGTCTAATAGGTTATGAAATTTAACTAAAAAATAATTTAAATATCACATGGTAAAAGCAAAAAAATGTCATTTTGCGATGTTTATTATATGAATTTTCTTATTAAAGATGCAAAGAATAATTCATTGAGTCGTAAATTAGATTATTAATGTAAAGTATTTGAAGGACAACATGATACAAAAGATATAAAATCAACGAAAACAATAGAATTTGACAACATAATTACAATCATTACAAATATAAAGATATATAAACATTTTATAATAATATATATGTATGTATATGCGTATAAATATTCATATATGCTTATATCAATATATATTCGAGCTTGCTCGTGAGTAGTCGAGTCGAGTATTGCGTTGCTCGAGTATCGAGCGTTTAATCTTCGAGTCGAGTCGATTTCGAATTCAAACTGATTTTAACCGAGTCGAATTGAGTTTTAGCTCGAGTCGATCGCGAACTACTCACGAGTAGCTCGGCTCGTTTACAGCCCTAGGACCAAATAGGATTCCTACCATTGATGGTGAATATTATTTCTTGTCTATTGTGGATGATCATAGTAGATTTACTTGGATCTTCTTGATGCATGCTAAATCTGAGGCTAATCAGTTTTTGCAACAATTTTGTAATATGGTACAGACACAATTTGACAAATGCATAAAAGTGATTAGGTCAAATCATGGTGGTGAATTTAACATGAAATTGTTTTATAGAACCAAGGGCATAGTACACCAGAAAGCATGTGCTAGGACTCCACAGCAAAATGGTTTAATAGAAAGAAAACATCAACATATTTTGAATGTAGCTAGGGCTCTAAGGATACAATCCAATGTGCCTATACCTTACTGGGGATTCTGTGTTTTGCATGCTGTTTATTTGATCAACATTACCCCCACACCACTCCTTGGTGATATCACACCTTATCAGGTGTTGTATAGCAAAACCCCAACTTATGACAACTTGAAAGTCTTTGGCTGTCTTTGCTTTGTTTCTACATATTCACAGGGAAGAGGCAAGTTTGATGAAAGAAGCAGTAAATATGTTTTTTTAGGATTTGAAGATCATATGAAAGGATATAAGGTTTTGAATATTGAAACCAGGAACATCTCTGTGTTAAGAGATGTTACATTCCATGAACACACATATCCTTTTATTGACAATATGAACACACAAGATCATAATGATCTGTGCCTGCCTTTACCTATCTCTGACACTGATATTTCTCTGAATTTCACACCTAATGGTTCTGATCATCATGGTAATGCAGCAACTGAGAGTTCTGACACATCATCTAACCAACACACAAATGATGTTGGAACATCAGTTCAAAACACTAGGAGGTCCAACAGGATCAAGTCCACTCCTACATACTCAATGATTATGTGTACACTAATCCCGCACACAGAACATCACCAAACTCATTAGATCATGTTATTTCTTATGCTAATGTCTCTCCACATTATCAGGAACTTATAAGTAGCATCAACAAAGAAACTGAACCAGGTTCATACAAAGCAGCTGCTCAAAATCCTAACTGGCAAGAGGCAATGCAAAAGGAACTCCAAGCCCTAAATCAAACCAACACATGGTCTTTAGTTCCTTTACCAAAGGGCATTAAACCAATAGGATGCAAATAGGTATATAAGATCAAAAGAAAGTCTGATGGAAGCATTGAAAGGTACAAGGCAAGGCTTGTGGCAAAGGGCTTCACACGGACTTTTTCACCAGTGGCCAAACATACCACTATCAGATTCTTTTTTGCCTTAGCAGCACTCAGAGGATGGAATTTACATCAAATGGATGTAAATAATGCATTTTTGCATGGTGACTTGGATGAAGATGTTTATATGAAGCCTCCAGAAGGTATGAATACCAATGGCATGGTCTGCAAATTGAACAGATCACTATATGGCCTTAGACAAGCAAGCAGACAGTGGAATGCCAAGCTGACACAAAAGCTTCTGGAGCATGGAAACAAACAATCTTAGAATGATTATAGTCTTTTCACCAACGGCAAGGACTCAAACTTCATAGCACTTTAGTATATGTTGATGATTTTATAGTTGGAAGTCTGAATATGCAAGCTATACAACAGTTAAAGGACTTGCTTCACAATGCATTCACAATCAAAGATCTAGGAGAGCTCAAATACTTTTTGGGGTTTGAAGTGGCAAGGTCTAAATATGGAATTGTGATCAATCAAAGGAAATATTGTTTGGATTTGCTTGAGAGAGTTTGGATTTCTGGAATGTAAGCCTGCCTCCACACCTATGGATTCTACACAAAATTTAACAGAAGTGCAGGCTCCTTTACTACCCTCCAACACTGAATATAGAAGTCTGGTAGGCAAACTCCTATATCTTGGCAACACTAGGCCTGATATAGCCTTTGCTACACAACAACTCAGTCAGTTTTTGGACAAGCCAAATGAAGCTCACATGAAAGCAGCACATAGACTCCTAAGATTCCTAAAAACAGCACCTGGTAAAGGTCTATTCTTTCCTAGTGAAGGGCATTTTACACTCAAGGCTTTCAGTGACTCTGACTGGGCAGCATGTACCAAAACCAGAAGATCAGTCACAGGCATTTTGGTTTATCTAGGGGCAGCAATGATAGCTTGGAAATCAAAAAAGCAACCTACTGTCTCAAGAAGTTCCAGTGAGGCTGAGTATAGGGCCATGGCACTCACTGCTTGTGAGATACAATGGCTCCTATATCTACTCAAAGATTTTCAAATCAACTACACAAATCCGGTCCCTCTATATTGTGACAGCTCTAGTGCCTTACATATAGTGGAAAATCATGTTTTCCATGAAAGAACAAAACACATAGACATTGATTGTCACTTTGTAAGAGAGAAATACCAAGCCAAGCTACTAAAACCTCTACCAATTCACACAAATCATCAACCAACTAACATACTAACCAAACCTGTCAGTAAACAGATTCTTACTACACTTCTTCAGGCCTTCCCTTTCAAAGATCTCTATGCAACATAAAACAACACAAGAGGAGTGCATTTTTGCAAGCTGTTCTTGGTGCAACACCATTCCAGCTTGAGGGGGGGTGTTAAAGCTCAAAACAACACAATAGGAGTGCATTTTTGACACATGGTTAATTGAGGAGTTAGTTACAACTGACACAAGTTAGTTACAGCAAGTTGGAGCTTCTAAACTTATATAAAGTGTAATTAGAGTAGTAATTATGATCAAGAATGTAGAGTATTCATTCTAGAGCTGTTATTGAGCAAACAAGATAGTTTTCTGTTTTTCCCGCCTTTTTCTGTTTTGAAATTGGGAAGAAGATCTTCATCTTTTTCACTTTATTTTTCTGGAAATCGATTTGATTCTTGTTCAGATTCTTATTTCTGTTCTGAATTTCAATAATTACTCCTAGTAGGGGCATACGACAAGGAGACCCGCTCTTTCCTTTTATTTATTTATTCTATGTGCAGAAGGATTTTCAGCCTTTGATTCGTAGGGCTACAGCCTCTCAATCTCTTCGAGGTGTTACTTTTGGGCGACAAGAATCTTATGAACTGAATCACCTCTTATTTGCAGATGATAGTTTACTTTTTGATGAGACGACCTCAGAGGCTTGCTCCACTATTATTAATATCTTAGCTCATTACAAGAATCTTTCAGGCCAGAAGATCAATTTGGGAAAATCATCTTTCCTCTTTAGTAAAGCGATTAACCAACCATCACAACCATCATTTTTTATTTCTTTGGAGAGAAGTGTTTTAAGTGCTAAGGAAAATCTGCAACTTTGTCAAGAGCAGGTGTTTAACAAGAATTAACAACAAATAAACAATGTTATATTTTATTTATAAAAACCCTAAAATGCTATTACAACATAAATGGAAGAAATTTCCTCTCTGTAAGTTTACAATTACAGGTCTTGGCAACACAATAGCACAAAGACCTGAGGGCACAAATATATTTTTTACTGAAAAAAAGAAATAAAAAAAAGAAAAAAAAAAAAAAAAAAGGAAAGGACAGCAGCATGCACATCCCTTTTCCAGCTATGTAAAAATGATTCTATCAACACATTAAGTGATTTCATATGTCTGATTAGTTTGTTGGGTAACTATATATATAGAGAGATGTATAATACATATACAGGGGATTACCTATCATAAAAACACAATCCTTCAGAACTCACAAGAGTTTCCTAACCTTTCTTTTGACATGCACAGGCCCTTTTTTGCTTCGAAAAACTCGGATAAAACCTGTTTAAAAAGCTCAAGAAACGAGTCCCATTCGTCCCGAGTCAGTTCCCCGAATGAGATTCCTGCACTGTCATTACTATGATTTGGAACAGCAAAACTCTTGCTCCTCATCAAGTTCATAACTTTGGAGTTACGGTTGTCGTCGTTGTTTTCTTTATCACTATTATCTTCTCTAATGTCAGTTGAATCATCCTCGCGGTGGAATTCATCATCATCATCATCGAGGAAATCAGAATCACATAGTTTATTCATCGACTTTTCAGATAAAAATCTTGAAGGTTTTAGTTGCTGATGATGATGATGATTACCTGATGTGAGAGAATTTGGATCAATGTCAGTATCATAATCAAACTGGAAAACGTCGTCTTCTATGTCTTCTTCGTCTACTTGATTATTACTACTGCTAATATCATCGTAAGCTCTAATGCTGCTTACACTTTCCATGGCAACTAAACAGAGATTCTCTAACATACTCCAATTCTCTTCTCCTCCGTTGAAATCTCGAGTCATCATTTGGCCTATATCAGAAAGGCACATCCCGGATTTGGCAGCCTGCTTAAGGAAGATGTTACAAAGCACGAAAACACGAATGGCTGACTCTTTTAAGGATGGAAGCTCGATTCTGAGCATTTCTGCGTCTTTGAATGGATCAAGGTTTGATATATACTCGATTTCAGTTTCAGAAAAGGGAATTGAAGCCTGTGGCCAATGTAGCCATTCGAAATACGGATCATCAAGTGACTCGGGTAAACAAAACCCGTGATCTATAGGGACGAGCTCAGCTGTTTCAATGGAATGACTACCTTGCCCTTTCTTTACCAGGAGATTTCCAGCATGCCTGTCAAGGTTAAGCAGTCTAACATCTACTATACCTATCCGGTGAATCGAAGCAACAGAAAAACCAGAAGGGCCCAAGTCTCCAGCATCAGAAACATGATCGACAAAACGCTGAAGAGAAACTATCTTACAAGGAATACCAGAAAAAGAAGATTCAGGAGAATGTACATAGAATTTTGTGGTGAACATCTTCACTAGTGCTGTAGGAGGGACCCCTGCAAAACCACCATGATCAAGTAGATAAGCAGCCAATTCACGGATGCCCGTTTCACCAACCATTATGGATCGTTTCATCCCGGGTTGGCCTAACAGCCTACCTGCAAAGCCTTTGGGATTATTTAAGGCAAGGGGTTCCTCATCCATCGGTTTAGCTACAGCAACGATATCCCCGTTTTGTGACTTGAGGAAATAGGCGCCACCGAGTCCAGTTGAAACTGGCTCAGGAAGAGCTCCAGAGGCCATAGCTATTCCAACTTCAACAACAAGGGCACGAGCCCTTGGAGCTCGATGCCCACCAATAATCTCTATTCTTGAATTAGATTCGAAATTTTGGTTGTCCAGTCTTGAGGAGTTAATAGATAGGCATGGAGTGGATAAACTTCTGTGTAAGGATTTGAGTTCGCATGAATGATGCTTGATTGTTTGTGATGATGATTCCAACATAGTGTAATCCAATTGAGAATAAGAAGGAAGTTTACATCTTGGAGGTTTAGAAAAAGGCTTGAACGCATGATTTGGATCAACAGCCACTGCCATCTTGAACAATTCTACACGGCTTTAAATGACCACAACACATGCTAAGGGTAGCTCTTCCTAAAGGATCCCCGGAGGGTTAGTCTTACCTGGGAGATTAGCCATCATTTATCTGTAATTCAAATAATAGAAGCCTTCATTTCAAAACCATAACAAACAAACAAAACAAGGACGTGTAATAACGACAACGAATGAACATATGGAAAGTCATGGAATCTGTCTTCTCTAAAAAAACTCGAGGAAAATGAGTTTTGAATTTACTTTCAGTTTGTCAGAAAGATGATATTATGTGCCAAAATCAACATCTTTCATCCAAAAAAAAAAAAAGTCTGAAACAATCACTTATTCCAAGTAATAAATTTGGGCAGAAAGAGCATGAATGAAGAAAATTGAGCCACAGAAACAGACAGCTTACATGTAATTCGCTTTCTTCTCTTTGCATAACCATGACCAAACCGAATCGCTAATCTCTGAACAACTGTAAAAAGAAAAACTCTTAACTATTAACAATATTCTGCCATGGTTAAAGGCAAAGGGAAAAAGCAAAGGATCGTAGTATATATCAAGAACGGTCACATACCATCTAATCTATCGCTCCTCCGCTTAATAGTCGCCAAAATTGGCTGCAATGTATAGCATCGTTACCATGACATTTTATAGAAATCATCAGAACAAAATTAAACAGATACTAAATATTTCTTAAAATCAGAGAATGGTGGTCACAAATATATTCTGATGTCTATGTTAAAGACACATTTGCAAACTGATTCATAAAACCTTCAAGGTTGAGCCAAAACTCTTGATATTTCATTGTGGTTTAGACCATCCAGATTTACAAAATACCCATCAAAGCATAGTCTCCATAAAAACCAATACGTACAAACCACGCAATTTAGGGGAAAACAGAAACAGGAGGAACTTTAAATGCAAATAATAGTAACACCAAAATGAGCCACATTTCCTGTGCAAAAAATGCATGTAATTGCAAGAATCAAAACTGCATACAGGAAATTAATTAAAAATGAAACGCAAAAACATCAAGACACAGGGTATTAGGCTGTTAAATTAAAACAGATAATTTTGCAAATCTGTCACTACAAACAAGGGAATCTAAAATCCTAAGGATTAATTATGACAATATCTATTTGGGAATTTCCGTTATGAGACAGAAAAACAAACTTTAAATCACACAAAATGAACAAATTTTAAAAAATAATAGCATGAATTCGAAACAAAAAAAATTGAAAAAAAAAAGAGAGAAGGGGGACAAACCCTGAACACTGGTGAGGCATCCAGGGGAGACGAACGGCAACGGGAGAGCGAATAAAATCCGATTAATCTCAAAAGAGACAAAACCCCCCGTTCTCCTTCTCTCTTTTTTTTTTTTTTTTATTGTAGTTTTTATCTGTAAGATAAATCCCCAGCCTATGGGGACAATACTTTTTCTTCCTTTTTATTAATGGTATCTCCTTCTTCTTCCTTCTAACATTTCTCTCAAAATGTTTTTATTTCCTTTCGTTTTGCCGCGTTTATTGCTAACCGTTTTTTCTATTTTTACGGATTCTTCTGTTTTTCTTCGTTATACAACTGTAAAACATTACGTTTTTAAAATAATAAAAAAAAAAAATGATGTAATGGTTTTTCGTTTCCCTTAAAAAGAAAATCGTTTTATTATTATTTTTTTCTTTGACAAAAATGTGTTGTTCACATTATTTTTTATTTGAGTAATGTTATTGTCATAATTCGTATTGTTAAAGATATTATATGATATGATGCATGTTGCCTTTAGTACTATAATCTATTTTGAAACGTGAAATAATGAAATAAAACAAATTTCATGATAATTTTTGTTATCGTTTTTTTAACCGAACAATCGACGTGTGATGTCATCGTCAGAGATTTATATACACTTTGATCGTACAAGACCGTGACTGATTTAATATGAGTATCTCACGTAATTCCGTGAAGCAAAACCTACTTAAATCACAAAGATGAGATCATATATAGATTAATTTTAATACGGAATTGATTATTGATCATTGACTTATTTGAGAGCGGTGTTTATGTGATCATCGAATTGAAGAATGCTATGTGTCATGATTTTTAAACATTTTCTCATTTTGCCTATTATTTTACTTTTTATGTCCTTTTGGACAACTCCCCTTATATTTTATTGAGATGAATTAAATTCACTCATTCTTATAAAGAAGCACATATTACGATTCTTACATTCAAGTTCCTCGTGTATATATATAAAAACGTAATAAACATGTTTTTAAAAAAAAAAAAAAATTTAATTGCCAAAAAAAAAAAAAAAAAAAAAAAAAAAAACACTCTGGAACACAAGTTTGGCCATCTCTACTTTATAGTGCAATGAATCAGTGTGTAATTAACTTTGTTTTGATCAACATTCAACAGTACTTGAGACTTGAGAGGACATGAAAAACCTGCAAATTAAAATTGAAAATTAATTATTTTAATCAACTCTAATTAGTATAAAGTTTTTGTGTGGTATATCCACACGCACCTAATTGACCGGTAAACAATACACGACTGACTTGGTACAAATAGGTTGTACGCGTGACAGAGTTTTTGTATGGTATATTCACATGGACCTAAAAGTGTACAGTTTGCCACATGGATGCACTCTGTATATGGCAGGTGAACCCAATAACTTCCCGACGGAGAGTATAAAAAATGAATATATTATTTTATTTTTCTAGCCCCGAAAGGCTCCTATTTTTTTAATTTTAATTTTATATAAAAGCCTAATAAACATGGAACAAACTCTAACGCAAATACATGTGTCTGAGAACGTGTTGGCATCGGAGAATGATCGTAAAGACAATGTGAGACTGAGAATGAGTTGGCATCAACTGAGAATGATCGTAAAGACAACTAAAAGAGGCTTATACTCGCCTGGAGTTGTTTTTTAGGCAAATTTAATGAATAAATTAAAAAAGAAACTAGGAAAACTGATTTAAAATCCTTTTTTATCTGTTCACATGAGTGGTATGAATTACATGCGAGGGTGTTTTGGTCTTTTTCTTATTGGTCTGTGCAAGTCATTTCTTCGTAATTCAAAATTCAAACTGTCACTATTGACAAGAAAAATAAGTGTTCATCCATAAGAGAAACATTGAAACATAATGTCAGACTCGTTCACTCAAACCACTGGGGAGTGGGGGAGGGAGGGGGAAAAATCAAAATAAATTAAATTTTTGATAAGGTAAATTCCAAATTAATCATAAGCATCGTAGTCAATGTCCTCGTCTTCAAACTCGATCTCTGCATCATTAGATCCACGAAGAAGGGAAAGAAATACTAAAACTGCAACCACTTGGGTTAACAAGAAGTATTTAGCTTTTCTCCTGAATTTCTTTTCTTCCTCTGTTTTCTCCCTCTTGGGTTTGCTCCGGGGTTTTGATCCTGTACCCATGGAAATCAACTTTTAGCTTTCTGAAATATTATATATTGTGTAGACAATAAACTAAATTAAGGACTGGAATTTTCGCTAATAAAAGTTGGAGGGTACAAATACAAGAGGATGAAACCGTAACATCTCTAAAACAAATACAAAATTTAACCTGGCTAAATGACTCTAATCCCATGAATCAAGGGACTGTCTAAGCAATAAAGGCACGTTTATACACGTGCCTTTATCAAACCAAATCAGCTAAAAATTACAACAATTCAAATTAACAAACAATTACAACAGATCACAGAGAATAAGTCATAACTAAGCTAACACTCCCCCCTCAAGCGTTTTGTAGTTACTCCTACAAACCAAGCTTGCTGGAACATAACTCAAACATACGATTTAGAAGCACCTTAATGAAAAGATCTGTCACTTGCAGATTTTAAGGAACATAGACCAAGCAAACAATCCCCAACTTTTAATTTCTCCTTTATGAAGTGTTCATCCACCTCTACATGTTTAGTCATGTCACGTCGAACAGGATTATGAGAAATACTAGTCGCGGCTTTACCATCACAGTAAGCACCAGTTTTAGTTCTTTAAGAATCCTTTTCACCCATATTAACTCACAAATTCCCAAAGAAACAGGTTGAAACTCTGTTTCTGCACTACTTAGTGCTACTACTGATAGTTTCTTGCTCCTCCAAGAGATCAAGTCTCCTGCTAAGTAAATGCCCCAACGTGAGGTGGATCTCTGTCAACTGCCGAGTCTACCCCAGTCAACATCCGTATACCCAGTCAATGTCAAATTTCCTTCCATTTCAAAGATGAGCCGTTTCCCTGGATCCCCTTTCAGATACCTAAGTATCCTTAGAGCAAGTTGAAGATGGTCTTTCTTAGGAGCGTGCATAAGCTGACTAATGACACTTACAACAACGATATATCTGACCTTGTATGAGAAAAAAACCAGCTTGCCAACCAACTTTTGTAATGCTCCTTGTCCACCCCTTCCTCTTTTAGCTCATCAATTCACATATTTGGTTCCAAGGGTGTCTTACTGTTTTGCTTTACAGCATACCAACTTTCTTGAGCAAAGTCCACTGTATACTTACACTGGGAAATCATAATTCCTTCTTTGTATCTTGCTATCTCCATAAACAAGAAATAACTCAGTTTCCCTAGGTCCTTACTTTCATTTCAAATTAAATGGACAATATCTGCTTCAATGGATTAATTTCAAGTGAATCATTCCCAATGATGATTATATCAACATAGACAGCCAAAATGGTAATCCCCCCTCATTGGAGTGATGGTGGATGTTTCCAGCCTTAGAGATAACTTCGAAAAATTTGTCAAACCAGACCCAGGTGGCTGCTTCAACCTATATAAGGATTTTAGCAGTTTACATGCCTTCCCTTCTCCCATTTGACTGTCAAAACACAATGGCAGCTCCGTGAAAATTCTTCCTTGAGCTCTCCATTCAGGAAGGCGTATTTAACGTCCATCCGGTGGAGGGTCAATCATAAACATGTGCAACAAATATCAGAATACGTGCATTATTCATCTTAGCCACAGGTGCAAATGTCTCTACATCTAGATAGTCAATTTTGTATGATTGAGTGAATCCTTTAGCAACTAGTCTGGTCTTGAGTCTCTCAATAGTACCATCTTCTTTGTACGACAGTAGAAACGGCACTTACACCCTATACAGGTTTAAATCCTGAGAGTGAGTCCACAATTTCCCATGTTCTTTTTTCTTTTGTAATGCATCCAGCTACTCCGATACTGCCTCTTTCCCCCACTAAACCTTCATAGCTTATGTAATGTCTTTGGGAATATTTGGCCATCCTAGATTAGATTCATAGGAGACGATTTTTTCAATAGGGTGACGAGTACATGCTCTTGTACCTTTTATGAGAGCAATAAGAATAGCAAGGTCCTGATTCTCCCGAGTCCCCTGACTCTGCTACTCTTCATGGGCTTCAAAATATAAGCAGCACAAGGGCTTCCCTTCCTTCTTCTTGTATAGATTTGAATCTCTGTCTAAGCTCCTGCAGGCTTAATTTCTTCTGGCTCTGCCATAGGCCATAGCCCATAGGCGCCAAAGAGGGACCAGATTCAGAAGGTTCAATGTAATTGGACCCAGAATTAGGCTCAAAGTATGTAGGATTTGTGTAGGTAGGACTGGAATGCGGAGTAGCTGAATAAGTGTCCTAGAAATGAGCTCCTTCATCCACATTCATCCCCCCGGAGCACATTCCCTTTGAAGTTTGAAGTTTGAAGTAAGGCTAGTTTTCAAAAAAAAAATTTAACATCAAAATCTTGAGCCAAAATCCTCTCCCTGCAGCAACAAACTCTGGGTTGAGCCCACAAGGAAGTCAAAGAGTCCCTTTCTGAGACCTTTGTCTTGAATCAGGGGGGGCAATTCTATCTAAGGACTGTCAGCCACAACCCCTTGAGTTGATTGAAGTATATAGTAATACTTCTGGATCCTTGTCATATATCTTTCAGACTGGATCTTACAGCAAATGCTTGGGCATAATTACCCTTATTCGAGTAAGTAACTGCACTGCATCACAACATTCATTCGCAGATGAGTGAAAGAAAAAAACTTATCCAATTTTTGGATCCATGGAGTGGATTAGCCATGAATAATCATGGCATTTTCAGTTTCCCATTGGAAAGAAGCTTCAACATCAACGGGATCTGGAGCCTTAAGAGTGCCTATTATGTACCCTATCCATTCTCTCCATTTTATGGTTGCGGTTTGAAGTGAGGGATTGTTTAGGGTTGATTCAGGATTTCTGGTCATGGAGGATGTTTGGGCATTACTGTTCTTGCTTGTTGCAGTTTCATACATTTGTTAGGAATATTGGTTTCATGTGTGGCTCTGATACCAATTGAAAAAGAGTATATGTCAAAAAGTGTGTTTTCAGATATATTAAAAATGTACGAAAGTCCATCCTTATATACAGAAGAGGATGAAATCGCAGGATCTCTAGAGTAAATGCAAAACTAGCCTAAAAAGGAAACCTGTTAACTTAGCTAAATCAATCTAAATCCCATACCAAGGGATCTGTCTAGACAATGAAGACACATTCATACACGTGTAAAACTAACCAAACAGCTAATAATTACAACAAACCAAATCACCTAATAATTACAATAAATCACGGAAAATAATTTAACTATGCTTACAAGATGAAAGCCATAAGATACTATCAACAAAAGCATAGGAAGTTTCATAGCATTTAAGGCAGACAAAAAAAAGTTATTAAGGGTACATTTGCCGATTTGCACCTACTCCATTCAGTAACTAAAACTTCTAATCAAGCCTCAACAAATGTGAAACAATCAGAAAACAGTAAAAACTTCAAAGTTATCACCCAACAATAAACTTTGGAAGGATTCATGCAGAGAAATCTTGAGTCTTTTTACAAATTGTACTCAAGAAAACAGCACAAAAGTCTTGAATGAGAAAGCACATGCATATTAGTGCTTCAACCAGATTCAGTAGCAAATTCAAACTTAATGTTTTGGGATAGGCTTCTCAGTCATTATCTATGTGATCTGGAGGAGAGACAAGAGATTGCTCCAACAAAAATCCTCCCCTGTTTTTGTGATTGAATCTGAAATCTTCAACTTAAAAAGATTGTGTGTCCAAGTGGAAGAAAGTGAATAACAAAATTACATGGAAGAGATCCAAATGTGCTTTGACTACAGAACTTTTTATATCTGAATATCATTTTAACGTCGTTTTTGAATTATTCTGTCACTATTGTTTTGAGCTCTCTTGGCAGATCATTTGGAAGAATTGTTCTTATTTAC
Organism: Gentiana macrophylla; assembly: GCA_026214975.1. NCBI lineage: Eukaryota > Viridiplantae > Streptophyta > Magnoliopsida > Gentianales > Gentianaceae > Gentiana > Gentiana macrophylla. The sequence continues at coordinate 193,994 of JAOBSW010000553.1, forward strand.
CAAAAAATAAAAAAAGAGAGCACATGCATTACTATCATCATTATACAGAGACATTGAGGCCGTGTTGAAAGGAAAAAATTATGAAACTTACTCCAACTGGAAGGACCTTGTTTGCTGGTAGTGGTCGAAGGATCAATACTAGGTTGTGAGACTGAAGGTGAAGAAGGATCACCATCTACAAACTCCACTTTGAGAGTATCCGCGTACCTCACAAGATTAGAATGTTCCAACATCTTACTTCGCAGGACCGATGTCTCCTATTTATGCAAGTTAGTTCAGCTAGAAGAATGAAAATAGACGATGGAAAGATAATGCACATGCAATTAAAATTAAAACGAAAAGGTTCGCTTATGGGTAGTATTGAAAATCTAGGGAAACAAGATAATCAATCATAATGAGCTACTGTCTTCCACAATATCCATAACTGTGAGAAAAATCAAACATGGCAACACTACAGGAAAAATACGAAGAAGATAAATTGCAAATAAAAAAGAAGCCGGTGTGGCTACTTGTGACTCAAAAAATGAAGTAAAACAAAGATAATTCTAAAGCAGCAACTTGAAATACCAAGATGCTAAACCTAAATGGAAATCTTATAATGGAGTAGAAAGCAATCTTACAAGACTGAAATTATATCATGCATTAAGCGAGAAAAATGAAAATACGAGACTAAGGATGCAGATTTCTTTCTACCATTGATGCCCTCCTTTTTCTATTGGGTTGCTACTCCTGGCAGAGAAGAATCCAAAACTCGCAAGAAATTAAAATTGTGTTCTCTTTTCAACGACATGTATGTATCATAAGCATGCACGCTTTGGACTAACACATTCTGAGATTCTCCAATAATAGATTTGTCAATATCCTCCTATTCATGGTTTCAGAGTAGCAATACTGAAAGGGGCCCCTCTGGGAAATGTGACTAAAGAAAACTGCAAACTCCTGTTACAGCCTACAGGGGTAGACATAGTAATACTACTAAATATTTCTCCCATCCACTGAATGAACAATATATTTTATTTCTTGAGAGTTTTTGAGTGACATTCATATCTCGCTTCTCAATTTACGGACTACGTAATTGATACGCTTACAACACTCTCACTCATGCTCACTTAAAATATTAAAGCACACATAATATCAAGATATAAAACCACACTGAACATTATTTCTAGTTAACTGCTGCAGAGGGGAGGGGTGTAAAGCATCAAACACTTCAACAAAACCAAGAGATATACTCACAGGTAATGCATGAAGAGTGAAGAGCGCATGCCCAAGGAAAACTGCATCCAAACTTGTTGGCCTATAACATAGTAGGAAGGAAAAAGCATGAACAAGCATTCACATCATTTAGTCATTAAAAAAAACTATGACATAGACAAGCTAACTTCTGATGCAAAAGATAATAATCAAGCCAAATTGGAAGATCACCTGTCCTCAAAGAGAAAACGTTGACCTCCTAACCTAGTGGACAAAGCACTATAAGCAATAGTAGCCCTTCGATAGATCTGTTAACTTGAACAAAAACAATCAAAATAACAAAAAAGAGATAAACTGCTCAGCGTGAAATAAGGTGTCTGCAATTAGCAGATCTGTGTGAGTAAAAGACGATGCCTTTAGCATCAAATTTGATGAAAATTAACAGTGTGAAGAATGCCAATACCTCCTCCTCTCTCCTTTCTGCATTTTCTTTGGTTATTCCTAGCAGTTGCTTCACGGCGAATGTTTGCTTATAGCATAAAATTTTTCCTATTGGCCACGGGAGATCAGAAAAATAAATTTTATGTGCAGAAATCCCATCCGACCCCAGCCACAATTCATACATGATGGCATCTGATAGATATGAATCAACCATTGCCTTCATTGACACCCATTCAGGGATACCCAGGACTTCAGAATCTAAATCAGCAATACGATCCTCCTTAAGGCTCTCAATAACTCCACCTTTCTCATTGTTGTAGGCCACATATGTTCCAGATTCGACATATGGTAGTTGATCTAGAAAACAAAACTACACCCAACGTAAATATATCATAGTAAACGGAGAATAGACTGAATAGTACTGCGTTCCAGATATGTATAACACCGAATGTAACACAATTTAAGCGCATCATACCAGATTACATACAACACTCCAGATATGTATAACACTAAATGTAACAACATTCAAGCGAGCAATACCAGATCACACCAAACAGAACAGGTCTGCACAATAGAATAATAAAAACTACCGCCATGTATTAACCTCTAGACCGAAAAGGAGACATAGCAGCTTTGACATTTGCTCTAAACAATAAGGTCACAACATGCATAAAAGGCATAAGTAATGCAACATAGATAAAATACAAAATTTAAGACATGATGGCAGCTGCAATGTAACCAAATGAAAATAGTACTTAACTCCCACCAGGAGCAACTGGGTATATTTTTACCAAATATGTCATTTTCTATCAAAGTTCCCCCCAAATCTTTTCACTTTTCAGTCTCCCCAGCCCTACTTTAGCATGTTTACTTTCTTGGATCCACAAAATCAAACAGGTGCATCTGAAGTTCGCCTTTGCACATGAAGAAACCATCGCAACCATACTTCATTTCCTCATACCCTATTGTTATCTTATAAATCTTTCTACTTACTCTTTTTTCCGTCTTTCTATTTACTCTATTATTCTGGTAACAGACTAACAGTCATAGTTCATTACCCAACATTGAAACTCCCGGAGCACAATACCTACCCAAGTGAACCCAAAACTATTTAATCCAAGATTCCGAATCAGATGTTCAGAATCACATATTGATTTGCAAAATAGCTATACCATTTTGACACCTAAGCAACAATAAGAACCCAAAGTATCCAGAAATTAGATCAAAACAAACGACAGACTCCCGCTATTTCTACAATCAACACTGACAAGCAAAGGATGCTAAACATTTAACGAGTTGCATTACTATGATTGAAGGCTATATGCTCAAACAGGATCACTCCACATGGAGGCATACAGATCGTCCAATGCAGTTCAAGAAAATGAAACATAAAAGTACATACAAAACATCTGAACATATCTACTAGTAAATATATACAGGGGTTGAACTTAGCCTAATGATCATTGTGGTCATTGCATCTGGTATCAACCAAGGTTCGAATCACCATCCCTAGCCCAATAAATTAAAATCTCCAACCCCTACTCCCAAATATATATATAAAGTGGACAAGCAAACCAAGATTCAATTTTTTTTGGAAGGGTAAAGATTTTATTTCCAAAATACGGTTGCTTCACTGTTCATCCAAAATGATGACATTGTATCAGACTATCAGTATAGTTCCTTTCCATTAAACCAACTATTAATATCGGAAATTCAAGCTACAACACTCCAGTATGTATCACAATATAGCAGCAATACTTGAAAGTAATAGCGCTAACTCAAAAAGTCGTACCGGAATCAGGAAAGATGAGATTGAACTGAACATCAAAGGAAAGTCGAGCGAGTCGGAGATATACGTAGGCAGGCAAGCAAATCGGGCAGGCCGTGGGTAGTCCGAAGCATGCCTTTCGGATCACCAGCGTTAGCTTGTCGTTGTTCTCTTCCATTCTAGTTTTCTTGTATCGACTTGAAACTACGCCAAATGAATTGTGCTGAAACTCAAGTAATAAAACCCTGGGTCGGGTGTTTTCTTCTTCTTCTTTTTTTTCCCCCAATAAAAAAACCCTATGGTGAGACCTTATTAAAAAACAATTCCAATAGATGCCTATATGAAAAATAAATATTAAATGGAAAAAAAGGAAAAAAAAAATAATGGTTGAGAAGACAAAAAAAAAATTGACCAAAACTATCCAATAAATTGAAACGTTCTCTCTAAATATTCTTAAAAGACTTTGTGTTTACAAACAATATTGTAATTGTTCTATTGCATAATGCATGTGAATATGCCAAGTATCAAATGGTTAAATGTGGATTAGAGTTTAGTTCAAGGCAAGTCCATAATGGCTTTGGATCAACTCAAATAGATCAGAAAAGACAATGCAATGACAGAGTGATCAATTCAATAACACTTGTAAGTGCTGATGAACTTCTGATGTGAAATGCTTGTATGTGTTGGATAACACAATGTAGCATAAAGTAAACATTCACAACAATCATACTGACAGCATGAAAATTGCATAAGGTAAAGAACATAAGTGTTTAGACAAGTTCAAACAAGTATTAAAAACATATCTTGCAGTCAATCATGTGCAAAGAGTTACCTTGGATTTGAACATCTCTTCAATGAGATTCTTTTATTTCACAAAAAACAGTATTACACAGAGACTTACAACTCTGAGCAATCACTAAGCCAGAGCTTGATCACCAATAGAGTGTCATAATTCACTCAAACAATGCAATCATGTGTTTGTATTGAGCTGAATATATACTACACCTCTCAGTTGATCACAAATTATGATTTTCATAGTTCATTTAAATCACATAAGTTGTTTGAGACTTTACCATAATCTCAAGCCAACTTTGTAACAACTATAACTAAACAGCAGCACAAAGAATAGCTTGTTTACTGATTTTCAAATGAACACTAAAGAGGTAAGTCTATTTCAATAATTCAGAGAGGATTAACAAAGCATATGCTTCGGCATTAAGAACATTAACCCCTCATAATTCTCACGTTAACCTCTTATATAAGAAGTAGCTTGCTTGGGCTAGAAAATAGTAAGTAGTCGTTGCAATTCAAATTGTGGTCCTAGAATTTCAACCATTTGAGCATTTGGAAGCTTCATATCTTCTTCCTCTTGTCCTCAACAGATTTTATAGACTTTTTTTTCACTTCAAATTGATCAAAGAACCATTGAGGAGAAGCTTGGATAGTTAAGTGTAAAGCTTGACAATACATTGTACTTTCAAGTACCAAGTGGAGACATCTTGCATTTTGTTAGCCCTTGGATCACAAATGATCTTGTGGTGATCTATGTCCCCTCCCTAGCTGATAATTCTAAGTGTATTGCATCACGATTGATGATGCAAAAGTGTATCAAAATTGTATTACATGTTGGTATCTTCAACTATACAATGTACCATAGTATTGATTTTTATTCTTGACATTTTTCATATAGTGCTATGATATTCTGGTTTCACATGTTATACAGCTCTTCCAAAGTCTTAATTTCTGTTTGGATCGACCTGATTTCAAAAAAAAAAAAAATCTATTGGAATTAAATCGTATCACAAGATAAAACTAAAAATATTTGTTGTCAACATTAGAATAAAAAACATTTATTTTTGAATCCATAAAAAACACATTAGAATTAGAATTATAGTGAATTCAATGTAAGACACTATGCTGTAACATAACACATTCGGTTTGAATTAGAATAGTTATTCGGTTTGGTTGAATATTTTACCACCCAAAATACAAACTATGTCGAACCCAATGATTTGGTTTGGGATGGTTTATGCATTATTATAAATCGCAATTTTCACCTGAAGTATTTAAATATAAAGCAGACATCATTATGCACACAACATATTCAAAAGCCACTTAATAACATATGCATAGCACAAAAATCACTTAGTTAGTTGTTATTACATATATTACAACAGTGACGACATCATCAATTTATTCATGGCCCTAATTAATACAACAAAATGTACAAAAGTAGCATTAGTACAACATCTAATATACTACTAACTAGGATTTATTTGGATTGAGTAATATTATATATATATATATATATATATATATATATATATATATATCTGTTTACGTTTGGATGACAGGGTAATTTAAACAATGACTTCATTTAAAATAAAAATTCAATCCAAACCGGTTTATTTCGGTTAGTGATGTAGATGCAGCGACATCAATCCATACACATGCATATCACAAAAACTCATGCATTGTCATTAATTCATATAGTGACGTAGCATAAAAATTCATGCAGTGAAAATAACTCGCATAGTGACATTAATTGATTCAGTGACATTGAATAAAAATTCAACGGTACTAGTGCTGTAGTATTAATGAAACAAGTATGTGTGTTAGCGGTCATTTTAATGGTAGCAACATAAATAATTAGAAAATAGATTAACATAAAAATTTATGCAGTGACATTAATATATACATGATATTATATCATGCAGTGACATTAATAAATACATTACTAATTGGAATACAAATTCTCAGTGAAATTAATTCATTATACATAAGGAATGTTCTGTTAAATAGTAAGAAAAAAAAAAAAGATATCAAACATAAATTTGAATTTTACTCCTGCATTGATTGCAGCAATTACTATGAACACAAGTTTGGCCATCCATTCTTTCAAAAAAAAAAAAAGTTTGGCCATCCATTGTCCGCCCTTCAAAATACCAAAAACATGCGATTTATTGTTTCGAAAATTTGTGCAAATTTTTGAAACAAGAAATCACATATTTAATTAACTTGTGTTTAATTTGATCATCATCACTGCGTGGACCGGATAACCTGCAAAGTGAACATTTTAATAAACAATTAATACTCCAGGCATATCCGTATACATTTCGAAAAAAATTTTTTTAATGTAACAAACCAAACCTACTATTCTAAACCTATGTAGTAGAATAACTTTCAAACTTAATTTTGAGGTGAGAAATGATAGAGGCACGACGAAATTACACAACGAATTACCATATCGGTGATTCAAATCATTGATTCAAAGATTAACTTTCAAACTTAATTTTGAGGTGAGAAATTCAAACCGAAATTATCGATTCAAATGATTCAAATCATTGATTCAAAGATTATCTTTGAATCAATGGGAATTTGAATCAATGTAATTTTGGATCATTATCTTTGAATCAATGATTTGAATAGTTGTGTAATTTCATTGTAATTTCATTGTGTCTCTATCATTACTCATAAAAGGAGGGGCATCGATCATCCCAAAATCTAGGTTTAATATGGTGGGTAATAAATATAAAGTGATCAATGTGGGACAAATTTAACACGCTCCTCAAATGTGAGCATATAAAAAACGAGGTGATACAATAAAAAGTGTCCAATGTGGGACAACTTTAACACGCCCCTCAAGTGTGGGCATATAAAGAACGAGGCCCAGCACTTGCACAATAAATGGGTGGCTCTGATACCATGTGGAAAATCTATACTCAAACACATATAAGAAGAGGACACATCCTCAAAATAAGAGGTGTGAGAAGTCATTTTCGTAATACATCAATATATATAAGCAAATGCCACAACTTTAACAATGACAGGTTTGATTTTCGGAGATCAAATATGGACATTTGAATTTCTAAAAAATCGAATCTCACCCGGCGGATATGGTGCCAAGACATTGTAGTATCAGAAATGATTAAGGCACAAAAAATATGCACAGTAATTATGTACAGAAAATGATCAAACGGTGCAGATGTTTTGTTTTTGGGTTTTTAAAATTTTGTTATCTAAATGTAAGGATAAGATAATTTATGTGTACAATTTCTCTGTATCTATCACTATCCTTGTAGTATACATGCTGCCATTAATTAATTAAGAGTAATGATAGAGGCACAATAAAAATTACACAACGGATGCCACAACATGATCTTCCACCCTTGATTTTGATGAGTGTTAAATCAATGGTGGAAGATCATGTTGTGGCATCCGTTGTGTAATTTTTGTTGTGCCTCTATCATTATTACTCATTAATTAAAGGTACTCTCTATAAAATAAAAATAAAAACAAAAACAAAAACAAAAACAAAAACAGCAGCAGCATACAATTAGCAGCCGGAATATTTGATGCAGGGAATGATATTGCAGACACCGCACCCATCCACACATTTGCATTTGTCGTCGCAACATTGAGTTAGCTTGCGGTCGGCACCTGCACTCCGCCTATAATATCCCATTTTCTGTACCACCGAATTCTCTGTTGTTGTTCCGGCGACGACGAGGGCCTTTTCAGAAGCTCTGGCGGCGACCACATCGGAACAATCTCCCATTGAACAGATCAATAAGGTCACCATGATCAACATTAGCATAATGATGTCAACAGAAATTGGTTTTGCCATAAGATAATATATCCTTTTGTAATTAAGTTGAGCCTTTTTTTGTCTTTCAGTTTTGTGGATGGAGATTATAATTAGCTTACAATGACTTCTTCTTTAATATATAGGGAAAGGATTTTTGAAAAAAAGAAGCCAGTTCAAAGTATTGAGTTCTTATTATTACAATAATAATAATAATAAATAAATTAAATAGAATCACAGAATAAAAATAAGGAGGAAGTGGCAGAAGAAGGACGTTAATATATAATAAATTAAAAAAGAAAATTCATAATAAATCGTGCATTAAACGATTAAGCATGTAAGTATTTAGATAAAATGTAATAATAATGACCAAAAAAAAAGTATTATATAACGGTAAAAGCAAGTAAAGAATAACCCATAAAATGTAGTAACATCAAATGAAAATGTAGTAGCAGTATACACAGGTTTTCCGGCGGTTTTATCAAAGAATTACATACAAATAGAAATCAGGGTAAGAAGATTTAATTATGTTTTTATTCTAATTAATAATCGTTTCTTGGGCGCGAAAAATTAATTAATCCGTCCTTCAATTCCCGACAAAAACCAATAAAAATAAAGTTGAAATACTTTATCGTGCACACGGTTTCATCGATGTTTATTGTTTATTAAATTAAGCAGACCTTTTCTTTGATGTTCTGGAAGATACCTGCCGCTGTAAGTGACATGCAGAAGACAGCTGAATATGATTGTGAAATTGCTTATGTGTTTGCATGCAGGAATTGAGTTGGACCTTTTATTTAATTAAACGTGAAATCCTATTAATTGTATTGTATTGACTTGGGATGTTAAATGGTGGTAGTATTTTTTTTTTTTTTCTCTCTCTTTGGCTAAGAGTTTGGAATTGGTATTAATGAAGCATGGCATGGGTATTTATTTGTCTTTTGTTTTGTTTTCTTGATTTCTTGTATTATGGAAAACGATTCAGTTTATATACTATATTCTTAATTCGCTAACCTATTAACTCCATGTCAAACGTAAATCTCTTACCCTTTCAACGGCGTCGTCCTAGAAATTAAGGAAAACATTTTGAACGGTCGAGTACATATCATTTTACCTGGATAATCTTGAGTGACCACTGACCAGAGCCAACCCGTCTGACTGACCAACTGACCAAAGAGTCTGCCCAACCAATCGGTTTTAGAGGTTCCGTTAAGTATAGGGCCGGCCATGCATGGCCAAGAAGTAGTTCATGTAGAACAAATGAGATTATTAAATTGCTAATGTGTTTGCCGGAATGGAGTTGATCCTTTAACATGAAATCTTATTTGAATCGAGTTGGGATATCAAATGGTAGTATTATCTTTTTATTTTATTTTTTTACCCTTTGGCTAAGAGTTTGGAATTGGTATTGAGGCTGCCATGTAATTTGTCTTTTGTTTTGTTTTCTTCTGTTACAGAAACAGATTCAATTTATATTCTAATAAGAGAAGTCTTTATAATGTGGGAGTAAATAAACAAAACAACAAAATATTATTTTTATAATTCAAAAAATATAATTCGAGTCGGGTATTAGACGAGTCGAGCTCGATCTTGCCATATTTCATTAAAAATTAAATGAATTCTAAACAAATAATCGAGCTTACGAGCCGAGTTGAGATTTATTAAGTACTTAGCGAGTCGAGTTCGATATTGTTTTTTATGGCTCGATCGAGCTCGAGTCGAGTTTCGAGTCCGAACTTTTTTAATCGAGTCGAGCTAGAGAGTATCGACTCGACTCGACTCGATTACACCCCTATTGCTGACTAAGTTGAGTATTTAAGGGGGAGTGAGAATAAACCACATATATAAGAGAAAAATAGAAATCAAAATAGTGAAAATACAAAATGGATGATAATGACAATTTCACGGTTCGTAACCGAATCCAATGTCGTTACCAAATCTAATGTTCGTTATAGAAAAATTGACTTCAAATCCACTCTGACAATTCCACAGTTCGTTGCCGAATCTAATGTTCGTTACAGTAGAATTGACTTCAAATCCACTCCAAATCCAATATTCGTTACACTAGAATTGACTTCAAATCCACTCCTAATCCATTGTTCGTTACAGTGGAATTGACTTCAAATCCACTATTTCACTGTTATCTTTTGACGTTTATATCAAAAGATATATTAATTTTTGTAATTAAATATGAAAGAATTTAAATTGTAGTGCAATAAACACATGTCTTTTTTACCAATAAAAAACGCCACCGTCTTATTTACATATTTCTAGTTTTATTTTGTCTTTTTTTCTCAATAAAGCCATACATTTTACTAGGCAAAAAGCCTCTTTTGATCCATAAGAACTAGTAACCGTAAACAATCCGAATCGAATTAAATATTTTGTTATCGGCCTGAGCATACTTTGGAATCTGTCATGTTCGAATTCGGCTCAAGATCGCACTAGCAGGAAATAAAAATGCTCGAGCTTGACTTGAATTAGTTTTAGCATTGTTCGAGTTATGTAATGACCCGCTCCCGAAATTCGAGATTTCGGAAAACGAATTGTTCAACACGCGTCACAGTTGATGAGACTCTATGCATTTACACCTATTTTACTCCATTTTATAGCGTTTTGACCGTAATATCATCATTTAGACACTTAATCTTGCTTATTTTATCACTCTTGTTTCAACATTGCACTTAATAGAAAATCCTGCTTTTTATCGATAAGAAAAATGTAGACATTTATAGCACACATGAGGTACTTATACCCTATGAAGTTACTCGTGTTGGTTTGCTCGTGTGTTATTTTAGGACTTCGGTTTAAATGAGCTATACTGATTATTTTTTATTAAAGAATTCGGGCCGAACCAAAAACATGGGCCATCAATCCAACTACTCACTCAGCTGATTTCCACTGCCTATGTGCTTCATTTGGTAGGCTTACAGTAGAAAACTTTTTTTTTTTTTTTGAGGGCTACAGTAGAAGACTTAATATATAATTTATGTAATTTTTTTTTTTTTTTTTTTTTTTGAGGAAATTTTATGTATGTAACATATTAGTTGGACTAAATTTTCCTGGGAAAAGAAGAGGGAAGAAATTATTATTATATTAAATATTTGTTTTCAGTTAAAAGGCAATACTGGGCATTGTTTGAGCCGAAAATTAGTATCCCAAGCTCAAATCTCAGTCAACTAAATTTTAGTTAATTAGTGAGATTAATGCTTAGGTTTTAATTATTGATTTTTATATCATCGGTTAGATCTTCATAGAATCAAAAAGCTAAGATGAAAACTTTCATGAGTTTTTTCCAACTGAGGTATAAATTTAGTTTTTAGCTTAAGTACTTGTTTTAATGGCTTTAAATAGTTGGTATGAATTGTTTGGCTATTGCATTACTCACGAGTAGCAAAGTTAATTGTGACTTGGTGAGAAAATGAGCTAAATATTTTGTAAATTGTTTGGATTCAAATTGTGTAGTCTTGTATGTTTTAAATTAGTTCAAGTCATGATGATTGATCTTCAAGGTGTGAGTAATTCGTGTTTGGAAAACAAACGACTGCAATACTACACATATCACCAATACCCACAAAGTCTTCCCAATAAGTGGTATCAGAGCGAGATGTTAGCTGATTTGGGTTTGAAGTGTTTTTGGTGAACAAGTGTTTTGAAGTGTTTTATTGGTGAAATGGAAGCCAACTTGAATAAAATGATCACTTTGAATGAGTCTAACTATGTCATATGGTAAAATAAAATGGAGGATCTTTTGTATGTGAATAATTATTTCTTGCCGGTCTTCAGTGTTGAAAAACCTCAAGATAAAACATATGAAGAGTGGAATTTGTTGCATAGGCAAGTTTGTTGTTATATTAGACAGTGTGTTGATGATAATGTTTTCAATCACATTAGTGAGGAGCAACATGTTAGGTCTTTGCCGTAAAAACTTGAAGACTTGTATGCCCGGAAAACCGAAAACAATAAGATGCTTTTGATGTATAAATTGATGAATTTGAGATATCACGAGACACAAACATGGGAGTAGAGATAAAAGCTATGCAAGTTGGAGTTTCTGAATGTGTGCGACAAGGATACCACCATATATGGATTGAAACAGACTCTGAAATCTTTTTAAAATGATGACTCAACATACTCAGATTCCTTGAAAGTACTTGATGGAGATTCATTACTTGCAGCAGTTATTTCAACAGTACCACTTACAAATTTCCCATGTTTACAGGGAAGGAAATTCTGTGGCTGATCACTTAGAAAATATTGCCAGCTCTACACAGGAATCAGAACTTCTCAATTGTCTGCAATTAAATGAAACTATTGGTCTTTTGATTTTAAGAGACTCTTTACAACTGCCAGCTTTGAGGGCTCAAAAAAGAAGCAAGTAGACATGACACTTACAACCGGACGCACTCTTCATTTAATAATGAGGAGTGCAAACATGTTGTATTCTTTCTATAATTCAGTTATCTATTTTTTCCTTTTTTTTGGTAAACCTGGGAGCTGCAAACTTTGACCATTTGCAGACCATTCACTCTCAAGATGCTGCATGGATCAGTCTGGTCGGGAGATAATCTGGGGGGATTTGAATCTATAAATGGAGATTAAACACTGGCTTTACACTTTAGATTGCACTCTTCATCAATATGAAGAATGCAAACAGGTGGTTTGCCTATCCTGTTTTAACTGTGTTTTTCAGTTTTTTTAGAATTGCTGACGTGTGCTGTTCATGTAAATGCCAGGAGTCTAGAGGAATGATGGGGGAACTCTTGGAGTTGATGCCGGTAGCCTGCATAAATACTAGGATTGGATGGGGCCTGCCTTGAGCTGTTGTTTCATGAAGCTGGAATGCTGATATTCTCTGTTGGTTTTTTTTTTTTTTTTTCATATTTTTGTCATGCTGGTTGTTTGGCATGCTGATGTTTAGAGTTTGGCATAGTTTTTTTGCTTGATGTTTGGGGGTTATATTTGCTAATGTGTTTATGCCCATACTCTTTCCCTAGCACCCGTTTTTTCCCACATCGGGTTTTGCGGACTAGGGTTTTGAGGAGGTGGGGTGGCACATTGATGACATGCTGGTGTGAGGTGGCCATGGTTGGCATCAAAATCTGTAATTTTTCATTCATTAATAAAAATTATAGTTTTTGAAAAGAAAAAAAAAGAATTTGAGATATCATGATGGAACTCCTATGGCTGATCATTTGAATAAGTTTGATGATGAAGTGCACAGATGAATGCTTCTTGTCTCTTTACCGAAATCGTGGAAATTTTTTCGAAGTTCTCTATCTAATTCTACCTCAGATGTTGCTATGACCATTGATCTTGCAAAGACTAGTTTGTTGGAAGAAGAGACAAGGAGGAAGGCACACGGTGTTTCCTCACAGTCGGATGTCTTGGTTACTGAGGTAAGAGGGAGAAGTCAAAACAGAGCTCCCAAAGATAGGGTTCGGAGTAGAAGCAAATCAAAGGGCAAGTACAAATTTTTTGAATGCAATCACTGTGGCAAGAAGGGACACATCAAGAAATTTTGCTTTAAATTAAAATAGGAGAAAAAGGAAAACATTGAAAAGAAAAATGATGATAAGAAGGAAGATTAGTTAATACAACTTCTTCTGATGATTTCCATGTGTTTCAAGTGGTTGATGATGTTATTCTTGGTGATGATATGACTAGTTGGGTTGTGGACAATGGTGCTTCGGTCCATGCTACTTCAAGAAGAGTGTTTTTCACATCTTACCCTCCAGGTGACTTTGGTGATGTGAGAATGACTCATGATTCTATCTTAAAGTGTGCAGGCGTTGAATATATTAGTTTGGAGACGTCTAATAGTACAAAACTGATTCTTAGACGGGTTAAGCATGTTCCGGGGATCCGGTTGAATTTGATTTTTGCTGGCAGACTGTGTAATGATTGATATAAAAGCTTATTTTCTTGTGATAAGTGAAGCTCACAAAAGAGCTTTCAGTTGTGGCTAGAGGTACAAAGACACTCACACTTTCCTGACTCAAGCAATTCATTAGCCGGGCTAAGCCCACCCGTAGGTAAAAATATTATATTACAAAATTATGTAGAATCCGATCTAATTACCAATTAAATAATTCATATTCAGTCCACTTGATCGTATTGTATTCTTCTTTAAAGACTCTAAGAAGCTATTTTTAATTTTATTTGGAGAAATGATTGATATATCCGCTCCTCAAATGCATTCCCCAGCTGCACTTCATTGCTTTTCAGCATTATTTTGCCAACGAATCATTTCATTTTATCCACAAATTTTTTTTTTATCATATGGATGTAATTAATAATTTGTTTTCTACATTTTGCTAATAAAATATATAATTAATCCACTTTATTCAATGCTATATTCAACGCGTTCCAAACAACATGAAGATTTCTTCATCGAATAAGTAAAAAAAAAAAATTCTTCATCGAACAAAAAACAAAGGTAAAATATGTTATGTTCTGTTGAAGATAAGGCTAAATAAGGACCGTTGGATTAAGTGTGTAGTGGATGGTAGAGATTGTGACATGTGTCACTAGGTGTAACAGAAATCTATGGATAGATTCTGTCCACTTTCCTATTTATTGCTGTGTGTGTAATGTCTGCATTATCATGATCAATAACAACAAATATTCCTTCTCTTTCTTGTTTTTCCATGGTTCTTGAGTTGGTATCGGAGCCATAAGGTCCGGCGATGGAAACTCCGACGTCTGAATCAGGAGCTACAGCAAACTCCACCGGAGTAGACTCAACACCAGTCGGAAATCAGCAGGCTCCTGTCAGCAATGTTTTATCCGGATCCAGTTCACTAAGTTCTGGTGGAACAATCACCCCAACCACCTTCATGATTGGAGCTCATCTGCCTCCTCTCTGTGGAGTCACCACCGGAGTTTCTGGATTTGGTCTGAACACGGGCATGCAGCACAATGCTTTACCATTTCCCACTGCTAAAGTGTCATTACCAGTATAGCCAGCATTGAGATGAAGATTGCTCAAGTCAGACGTCACATGGTTGGTTGCTCCACTATCAAGATACCAAGAGTTGTCTGCTACACTTTGAGAACCAGCAGCATTAACACATCCACAAAACCTTTAATCCTGAAAACCCTCCTACATGTTCCTGACATTACAAAGAACTTGATTAGTGTATTTAAATTGATTTCTGATAACCCCATCACTGTTTTATTTGCTGATAATGTTTGTCTTGTGAAGGACAAGATTTCCAATCAAGTTCTGCTCCAGGGTCTTCTCAAGGATGGATTGTACCAGATGGAAATTCCCACTAGTCAACTTCAGAGCTCTCCCCACTCCAAAAGTAGTGACACATCCTGTCTTAGTGTGTCTAGATCATCTAAGCCTGTGTCTGTTTTTCCTAAAACTGCCAATAATAGTGTGTCCACTGATATCTGGCATAGAAGATTAGGGCATTGTTCTTATCATGTTTTACAACAAGTTATGTCTCAATGTAATGTTGTTTTGAATGAAAAGTTAAACTTTTGTGAAGCATGTCAGTTGGGCAAATCCCATCTCCTACCTCATTTACCTTCTGATTCCTATGCTGAAAACATGTTTGATCTTGTTCACACAGATATATGGGGACCTGCTCCAGTGAAATCTATAGAAGGATACTCCTATTATATCCATTTTATAGATGATCACACCAGGCATACTTGGATATATCCCCTAAAACTAAAATCTGAAGCATTCACCACTTTCAAACAGCTTTAAAACTCTCATCCGTAATCAGTTTGGGGCAACTATCAAATGCATCCAATCGTTGGGGTGGAGAATACTGAGGTTTTTGAATCCTATTTGAAAAATGAAGGCATCTTATTTAGACACCCTTGCCTCATGATCACAAGTCAAAATGGGAGAGTCGAACGGAAACATGTACATACATAGTTGAATTAGGATTGACCCTACTTGCTCAGGCATCAATGCCACTTAGGTTTTGGTGGCACAGTTTTGAATATGCTGTTCATCTTATAAACTGCCTTCCCACATCTGTCCTCAAGAATAAGTCTCCACATGAATGTCTGTTCCATACTAAACCCTCATACAGTTTGCTTCGTGTCTTTGGATGTGCTGTGTATCCAAATTTAAGACCTTTCCAACACACTAAGTTCCAATTCCATAGTCAGAAATGTGTTAACCTTGGCCTTAGTATGAGTCATAAGGGGTATAAGTGTTTGGATGAGTCTGGAAGGATCTATATCTCCATTAATGTAGTGTTCAATGAAGAGGACTTCCCCTTCTGCAAAGGTTTTCTGCAGGGGCCCCATAGGAGTATTGTCCCTGTTCCTGAGTCTCCTAGTGTCACATCCCTGACATTTGATATTTGGCCAACCACTTCCCCTTCTGCTGGTACAATACATCATGAGAAGACTCACTCTCCAATCGATGTCCCAACAAACCAACAATGCCCACCCTGCACTCGGCCTCCTTCTAATGATCCCACACCAAATGAGGGCTCTTCACACCTTCCCCGACCACACACCAGCCCCTGCATCCACATCACCTACACCATCCACACATGATTCTACTTCTCCCTATATTTCTGAAACCCCACCTACAGTGAGTCCCTCACTTACTTCGAACCACTCACTGCTCACTCACTGTTACCTTTTGTCCTTCACACCCTATGCAAACAAGATCCAAGTCAGGGATCATTAAACCTAAAACCTACATTGTCACTTGTGCTAATGTCAGTGCCTTAACATTTCCCACTGAACCTCTAACTGTGGCAGAAGCATTGGGCCAACCTGAGTGGAACATGCCACGGAAGATGAATACAAGGCACTTATACATAATCATACTTGGGATTTGGTTCCACCACCACCAAATCAGAATGTAGTAGGGAACAGATGGGTGTTCAAAGTTAAATTGCATCCTGATGGGAGTGTCCTTAAGTACAAGGCCAGGCTAGTTGCTAAGGGATTTCATCAAAGTTATGGTATTAACTTCACTGAGACTTTTAGTCCAGTTGCCAAGTCTACAACAATCAGAGTTATTCTTGCTGTGGCTGTGTCCATAAACTGGCCCATACACCAAATAGACATCAACAATGCCTTTTTGAATGGCCCTCTAAATGAACCAGTCCTAATGTCTCAACCAGAAGGGTTTGTGAGTCCTGATAAACCACATTATGTCTGCAAATTGAATAAAGCCTTGTATGGCTTGAAACAGGCACCTAGGGCCTAGTTTGAAGCTCTGGCTGGTCAGCTGAAGGCATGGGGTTTCACTCAGACAGTTTCTGATACATCCTTGTTTACCTTTAAGACAACTAAACAAGTACTATATATCCTTGTGTATGTTGATGATATTCTGATAACAGGAAATTCCTCTACTCTGATTCAGAAGTTTGTGCAACAGCTGCACACCAAATTTGCTCTTAAAGATCTTGGACAGGTTTCCCACTTTCTGGGGATGCAGGTATTCAGAAACAGCTCAGGGCTATACTTAAATCAGTCACATTATGCAGTACAATTGCTGAAACGTTTGGGGTTTGAACACCTTAAGGGCTGTCCTACACCCATGATAGCAGGTAAAAGTTTGAAGCCACAGCAAGGGACACTCCTATCTGATCCTAAATCCTACAGGAGTGCCATTGGAGGGCTGCAATATCCTACCCTGACTAGGCCTGACATAACTTTTGCTGTTAATTGCCTTAGTCAGTTTATGCAAGAGCCATATTCTAATCATTGGGCAGCATTAAAAAGACTCTTGAGGTATGTTAGCGGAACACTGCATCTTAGCCTCCACTTCAAACCTTCACATGAATTGTCTTTAACTGGCTTTACTGATGCTGATTGGGCTGTTGACACCTTTGATAGAAGATCAGTTGTGGGTTACTGTGTGTATATTGGTGACTCATTGGTATCCTGGAGTTCAAAAAAACAAAGTGTGGTCTCTAGGTCGAGTACTGAGTCAGAGTATCGAGCTCTGGCTGACCTTTCAGCTGAAATGAAGTGGCTTAAACAGTTGGTGTTTGAAATGGGACTGCAGGTTTCTGGAATTCCTAGGGCTTGGTGTGACAACACTGGAGCTACTTCTCTGGCTTATAACCCTGTTTATCATGCTCGTACAAAACATATTGAAGTTGATATCCATTTTATCGTAAACCAAATCTTCGAACAAGCAATTGCGGAGTTCTCTATGTTCCTTCATCCGATCAGATATTGATAGCATGACTAAAGCTCTACCACCACGAGTCATTCACCTCTTTAGACACAAACTCAATGTAGCAAGTGCACCATTTCGTTTGAGAAAAACATTGAAGATAAGGCTAAATAAGGACCGTTGGATTAAGTGTGTAGTAGATGGTAGAGATTGTGACATGTGTCACTAGGTGTAACAGAAATCTATGGATAGATTCTGTCCACTTTCCTATTTATTGCTGTGTGTGTAATGTCTGCATTATCATGATCAATAACAACAAATATTCCTTCTCTTTCTTGTTTTTCCATGGTTCTTGAGTTGTTCCAACGTCGACGTACTACGTATTCTATATGAATCCAATTTCCTTTTTTCTTGTCCTTCATGTTACACAAAAATTATTGCCTGCACCACCCAATACCCAAATCCGGTTATGTAAATAATGTGGAAACCAAGTCAAGAGCAATATTATTGTTCTTCAAAATAGCAAACAACCAAAATACAAATCAATGGATAAAATAACCATTAATTTCTGGTCGTGGAATTATTTTTAATTTTTTATATATGTGATACCGACGTCGATGTTTCCTGAAACAACTTATTCCTTTGATCGGTGCATGCATATATTTATTTTGCAAATTAAAATTTGGTTATTTTCATCTTCTTTTATATATGATCTGGGAGATACCTGCCTTTGTTTGTGGCACAGAAAAGAAAAGACAACTAAATAAAATCATTATACTGGAAAAAAAAAAATAGAATCATGGAATTGGTCTGTGTTTCCTGGAATGGAGTTTAGCTCATCTGCATGGAATCTGATTTGAATTGGTATTAAGAATTGAGTAATGATAAAGGCACAACAAAAATTACACAACGGATGCCACAAATACGATCTTCCACCCGATCAGAATGAGTGTTAATTGACGTGATGTGGACCCATCAAAATCAGTGTGAGATCGTGTTGTGGCGTCAGATCCGTCAGAATTTTGTTGTCGCTTCTATCACTACTCGAAAGAATTAAGATTTGAGACTAATGTCAAATTAATTTTTTTTGCTATGCATAATTGGAAGTGATATATGAATGATAAATATTAATCACTCTATTACATAATTCAAGAAGGTTTGGGAAAAAAAAACTGAGCGATACCAAATTTACATGGTTTCCGACAATTTGTCGATTAATCCACCGGCGAAAGAGAAAATATTACTATAATGGAGAAATACAAAAAAAACGACTTTCATGAAACTTAAAGACAATAGCCATAATAACTAATGCGATTGAGAGTTTATCTGAATTGAGTATAATCTCAAAATGATAGGCAATATCTACCTATTCTATTTACGGGCAAGGAGAAAGGCTTGGGGGACTGTCCACGTTAGCAACTTCGGCTGCAAAATACGTTTGGGAGGTGTAAAGAATGGTTGCCACGTCGTTTTTTCTTTGCCACATAATTTTTTTATTTATTTTTTGGCGTTATGTTCTATATATCATTTACATAGAAAATACCTTAGCTTTTACTTGCTGGCTTCCTATCAGAAAAGAAAGAGAAAAAACATTCTGCGGCGCTCGTTTGGTATACCGGGAATTTGAGCGGCGTTCCATTGTCCGCCAGTTCTCTTCATCCCTCTCTGGAAATTGGGTATATTCGGCGGTCAATAAAGAAGATCTGTCCTTCTTTCTGAATCATGCTGCCCAACTGGGTTTCTTTTCAATAATGGAAGATTCGTTTATTTTTAGAAGTTGGAAGAATTTCTTCACGATGATGTCATTATTCAGATGAGGAGGGGTTGAAACTGTTGGTCTGCATGTTTTACCGGTTAAAGTAGATTAGTTGATGCTTTTCTACCGTGCAACAACAAAGAAGTGGCTTTCCTTTGTCTATATAGCCTAAATAAGGTAGGTATCATGATAAGTTTTCACTATATTATCTTCTGGGTAATAATATTTCAGTCTAATGGTCTTTAGGCCGGTTTTGTAGATCTAAAATGAGCTTAAATACTCCTCAGTTGTTCAAAGCCTATCAAAAATTCATTGCAGTTCCAGGTACTTTCCATTTCCTTTTCTATTCCCATAAAAATTTACTGCCTTTATGTCTGGTTAATTAATGCATTTATGTCTGTGTTTTGTATTCAGTTAATTTTAGGAGACCGGGTTTTGTGTTGAGTTAATTTTTGTTTTGTTTTGTGTAATTCAACTGATGGCTGTTCAGTTGGGAAGGAAGTTAGTTGAGCAGGTAGCCAAATAAGTAGGATCATTGAATTATTTAGTTTTCCATTGGCTGATAATTTGATTCGTTGGAGAGAACCCAGAATCCTTGGCCTCAGTATATGTGTTATAGTGCCCGAGTTTTACTACTAAAACAGCCTTATTGGTATATGTTACCAATCACTTTGATACCATTGGAAACCTAACCAATCTGTTCAACATACGCTTCCCTGCTTAAATATGTCATATATCGAATCCTCCAATTTGTTTGACATGTTACTAGACCGGGTACCTGCTTCCAATAACTCTGACATAGCTGATCTTGATTTTTTTTAATGGAGTTATGCATGTGGTTGAAATTCTCAATCATGTGAAGTTTTGTTGTAGAGTTGGTAGTTTATCCAACAATGGACAAAGACTTGTACTCACCACCGTAAGGTTAAGAGTACTACAAATGCCAGTGGAGACATTATATCATGCTTCTGTTCTGACATTATTAGTTGATAAAATCACCTTTTTTGTTTCGAGCATGCCATAATGTTGCTAGCACAACATGGTTGAACATTCAAAACTTGGCTGGTCAATAATGTGCATATGGTTTGTTCATGTGTACTATAACAGTGTCCTTTCCTTTCATCAGATGCTTTTATTTGAGGCAGAATGTGTTCTATTGTTTGTCATAGGTTGCCCTCAAATGGGTATGTTATTTCCTTCTCTTTTTAGCCTAAATGGAGTGTCCCTTCCGGCCTTCCCTGTATCCCGAATAGGTGGGATACTTCTACGCACCAGGTCAAACCTGCAATTTCTAACACTTGGTGGTTCTGCTAAGGTTGTGAAGGTGGAATTCGGATACTAAGAGTAGCGGCGGAGGCAGCTTGGTGGTTCAGTTGAGTTTGGTCCATAGTTATCAAAGCGCTAGACATAACAGGGGAGTGATTCATATATTGATTGGTGCCTTCACACAAGGCTGCCTGATCTCTGCTTGATCTCTTTACATGCCATTTGTTTGACTTGGTTTGTAACTTGGGTGCTTAAATAGGGGTTTGGTTCTGTTGATTTCCAGTGATTTACAAACAAATACAAACCACCTAAATTACAAACCAAAACAAACCACTGGCTGCCGTGGTTTCGTCCGGTGGGTAATGCTTTGTAATTTAAGAGCTTAAATAGGGGTTTCCAGTATTCTTTAATGTATATGCATGGTATTCTTTTTTCGTAATGCATGTTTAACTGAATATTTTCCCTGTTCCGGATGTTTGTAAAACTCACTAAATCTCATATATTCGATCGGGAACGATTTGAAGACTGTCTGTATTTACTGTTGCTTCTCATATACTGGTGCGTTTTTACATAATTGCTTATGTTCTGTTCATTTAAAACCAAGGATTTCAATGTTAGGCTTATTAATGTATATATATATATATATATATATATATATATATATATATATATATATATATATATATGATACATGTCATGCATATCATGTAGAGATTGTGTGTTTGCTCTATCTCTTTTGTGCATCGCATAAGTTATCTGTATCATTTTCAATGTCAAATAGAAAGATTAAAAACGTTGCACACATTTTGAAATATATATATATATATATATATATATATTATGTTGGTGTTCATTCAATATGCATTATTTGTTAAGAGGACTTCCATTTATAATGTATATGTTGAAGTGTTGAATATATCTCTGCTGTGCATAACACAGGTGCTCAGTACATTGGTAAACTCCTTTTATGTATATATATATACAACTCATTGATTCTTTTAGGTTCGATTTCTTTTATGTATTTTTTTGGTTATAGAAGGTCTGCTTAAGTTACTTAACTTGCATATGAGGTATTCATTCTCTGTTTTTATAAAATGCCTTTGCCCATCACATCCAAAGATTAAAATCTGTACATGTTGTTGGTTTTTCTTTTTGGGTAATGTAGTAAGTGGATTGTTGTTTATCATTGTTCATGTAATCCTATACAGATGACATGTAGCAACTAGCTTGTAAAGAATAAAGTAAACTGATTATATTAACAAACATACACACACTTGATTACATGAACATTGACCGACAATGTTTTATCACAGGTAAATAAGATGCACTAGAATTTCAATTTTTCCACAGTACATTTTAGCACTTATGTGTATCTGTATTCTCAAAGCTACAAATGCTAGGATGTTGTGGTTTACATTGTAATCAGGGCTTAACCGGTTTATGTCATGCATGTTTACAGCCATAAAGAAGTTGCTTAAGTTCATTGTTGAAGCCTTATGTACATAAAATTATTTGATGATAACCTATACTGACCCCAAAAACTATATTTATTCATACCGTTGCTTAGCTATTCATTGTTAAGCCTCACCTGTAGAATATGTACTTTCATAATCAAATACCACTCAAAAACTAATATAAACATTTATTGCTTGTTTGGTAACATTATAGGTTTCATAGACATTGGGTTAATCTAGGGACGTTGTGTGGCATGATTTATTTTACGATTCACTGACTTTTCTTTCGTTTGAATTTTGTTTTATCTATGGATGTTGTGTGACATTGGGTTGAATTCTGCACAGCCACGGTGAAGCTGGAGCCAATTGATGATGACACTCAGCTGCAGTCCATGGTGGATGAAATAGTAGATATTGAAAGTCCTGTTAAAAAGAACAAGGGAAAGTTGGAACAAAGTTAATTATGGCTGTTCATCTAGATAGTGCTGAAGTAAAACATGAAAAAAAAAATTCTATTGTTTGTAAAAATTTTCTTTTCTAATGCATACATGACGTATTTGAAGCCCATAGTTGTTCCACAGCTAAATGGAGGCTAATGGTTACTAATAGCATGGGAACTTGGAAAAATATGCCTCAAAAGCTTGTGTATTGAAAAAATATGCTCCAAAAGTAAACATTTGAAAACTATCACCGTCTCACAGATATGATGACGACGAGGCAGACGCGATGACCACCGAAATGACGCGACGCTGATGATGCATGAGTGACGACGAGGCACGTATGCGTCGAGGCATATTTTGTCAAAATTTTTACTTTTCGGGCATAGTTTCTCAAGTTTCCCTAGCATGTTTAGTTTTTTCCCTATGCTTAGAAATTTTATAACTATCAGCCCTGCATATGACACTGTTTTTGACAGTTCTATAATCATTCTGGTGTTAAATTGTGGATAATGTGTTTTGTATCATGTATATAGATCTTGATTATTTAGTTACCGTATTTTCCGCTTAAGAAGCTTTACTTCTGCTTTTATTTAGGTGCTTGCATTTAAATCTTTACGGCTGCATTATCAACACAAAATAATAAATTTACACAATCATCATAGTGTAAACACCGCCTCGATGGGCATCCGTGCCTTGCACGGATCCATAACACTAGTACTATACTAAGTCGGCAGCACTCTTCCAACTTGCCGATGTGGGATCAACTTGACAATATAACAATTGTGGTATCTAAAGTGGGCTTTGGCCCATTAACTAACGAATCTCCACATTGGAACAAAGACCCACGTTCAGAAACAGTAATACTACTATTTCTCTACAAGCTTCAAAGTCTTCAAACAATGTCAAATAAGTTCAAGCACTGTTTGAACCTAACAAATGAACGACTCTTCGTAATATCTAATTCTGAACGGGGCGGCATAGGGATTGCAGAAGTGCCAATGACTGTGGATCCCTCCAAAACATACAAACCACCATACTTGCAAGTTTTCATAACAACAAGAGCACCTTTAATTACTTTTAGAATTCCACTTTCAGCGGTATACCTTCATCTAAGAGTCTCAACTGCGCCCAAAGAGATGAGATTTTTCTTCAAATCCGGAAAATGTCTGACTTTCTTAAGTGTCTAGACAACATCATCATGTGTCTTGATTAATCTAACCGTACCAATACCAGCAAGCATCCTTGCAAACAACGCCGTTGCCCAACGAAACAACTCCACATTGAACTGAATTATACGTGGAAAAACAATCCCTATTGCCACACACATGATACGTGCAACCAGAATCCAAGATCCATTCATTCGTAGATCTTAATTTATCATCAACAAAGAAGATATTTCCACCACTCTCATCTTCTACGATATTGGTCGGATGACCATACCCTTAACCACGTTATTTCTTCTGTTCACGTTTTTCTTTGTTTTTAAGTCGAAAGCAATCATATTTGATATGCCCTATCTTTTACAATAATTGCACGTCAAATATTTATGTTTGGGATTCAAAACATAATTTTCTCTATCTGCATCCTTCTTATTTGATCTGCCCCGAACTGCAAGCACATTTGCCTGATTACTACTACTTCCCCCATTTATGTCTTTATCAATCTGCTCTTTCGATTTCAAAATCGACTTAATTTCTTTGTAGGAAATAGTATCCTTACCATAAAGCATTGTTTCTTTAAAATGCTTAAACGACCGAGGAAGTGAACATAATAACAACATGGCCTGATCCTCATCATCAATCTTAGCATCTATATTACTCAAATCCATAAGCAGAGAATCAAAATTATCTAATTGCGATAATATAGATGACCCTTCAGACATACGAAGCATATAAAATTCTGCTTTAAATAAAGTTTATACTCCACGATTTTTCATATATAAGGATTTTAATATTTCCCACAAATCCTTAACAGTAACTTGGGTGACTACCTCTCTTAAAACCCAATCAGAAAGACACAAGATGATACTTGACCTGGCCTTCTTGTCGACACCAACAAACTTCTCATCTGACATATTCTCAGGCTTTTTCTCCTTCCCAAGCATCGTAGTATCGAAGCCCTCCTGAATCAGCATTGCTTTCATCTTTAATTGCCACATATCGAAGTTGACGTTTCTGTCGAACTTCTTAAAATAATACTTAGTTACCGTCATGATGATTAATATTTAATTTTCAAAAGCTCAAAAAAAAAACCACCTCGGAAATAGCCTCGAATAACACCGGCTTTGATACCAGTTTGTTAGGAAAAACTAATCGAGCGATAACCCTTAACGATGGTAAACACAAAATAACAAACGAAAGGAAAATTGGAAGGAAAAATGCAAAAAGCCAAATTTACGTGATTTCCAACAATATGTTTTTTTATTGATGAATTAATGCCATATGATACAATGCATCTCATATAATCCTAAACTAAATTTAAAACAAACTATGAATCTTTATTTTAAACTAAACTCGTAGATAAATAGCAACTTTATTTATCTCTTTGACATTTATCTTATATTTTTAATTTATATCTTCTAACAAGATTCACACTCTGCTTCTTTATTATACGATTGATTTTAAGTCAAAGAGACAAATCTTGTTGACTACAATACGAGTTTTTCATTATCGTCGTTTAAAAAAAAGAAAAAGAAAACTTTTACCGACTACTAGTGATGACAATATATGTATATACCATCAATAGTGTTACAATTGATGAATAGCAACTATGAATCTTTATTTTAAACTAAACTCGTAGATAAATAGCAACTTTATTTATCTCTTTGACATTTATCTTATATTTTTAATTTATATCTTCTAACAAGATTCACACTTTGCTTCTTTATTATACGATTGATTTTAAGTCAAAGAGACAAATCTTGTTGACTACAATACGAGTTTTTCATTATTGTCGTTTGAAAAAAAGAAAAAGAGAACTTTTACCGACTACTAGTGATGACAATATATGTATATACCATCAATAGTGTTATAATTCACGTCTTTCCTGATCGTCGTTGGAAAAAAAAATCAACTTTTACTGATTATCGGTGATGACAGTATCTGTATCATCGATAGTGTTACAATTAACGTCTTTCATGATTACCGTTTGAAAATATATATATCCCTTTTATCGATTATTGGTGATGACAATATTTGTATCATCGATGATGTTACGATGCACGTTATATATCCTGATAAATGAAAAGAATGTCTTAGAAGAAAATTATAACAGGGAGAAATGTTAAATACAATATGTGCAAACGCTATATTAAAAGAAGCACTGAAACAAAATTATTCAAAATCAATATTTTTGTAATGCACTATTGTCTGACCTCCCCTTAGACCTTTGAATAAAATATATCATTAATAGTTAAATAAATGGCATGATCGAATTTATGAGCAGCTTGAAGTTAATTAAGATAATACTGCATTTTCATCCCACTTTAGCTGTTCATTAAAATTATCTTGCCAGAAGGTTTTTTCTCTTTTCTTTATTTATTTTTTTGCTAGAACCCCCAAATAAAATAACATTACATTGCTGTTCAAAATAAAAATTCACAATTCCTGGGTACATGAAGCCTGAATTGTATGGGCTTCATCTTATAGCGGAGGCAACCGATATCCCCACCCACTACTACGTGATTCCCATACCTTTAACCGTACCAGATGACGTGCTATGTCGTCATACTCACGTCGTTGACGCCGATGAAGGTTGCTCGGCCGTGATGTAAATTATTGATGTTCTAATAGATACCATATGGTCTATCGTTTACAAGCTTACAAGCATTTTTAAAGAGTTGTCGTCTAATTACCGATTTTTGGAGTTGTCGCAGATGGGTAATTCAAATTCTAAGACAACAACTTTTAAAAAATGCCTGTAGACGTGTGTTTTGTCGAATTGACGAACCATAGACCACACGGTGTCTATCGGAGCATTACTAATTTGCACCACAGCAGATCAATTTTGAATGGCATCAACCGCGTGAGTGTGATGACATAACACGGCCTCTGATACGTTTAAAGGTGTGAGAATTAGCAAGTGATTATAGGGTCAGATTTCCATTGCTTCCATGGGGATGTGATCACTAGAAGTTGACGGCGGCGGCAGCAACCGCAGGAAGGTAGATTTGGTGGATCTGATCGATGAAGGCATCGGCATGATAGAAAACTTCATTTTTTTTTTTTGGTTGTTTCAAGCGGGCTTCTTTCAAAAAATTTGGTATTATACTTTTAGTTATACCTGCACACCAAAGAAGTTATATAAAAAAAAGTAAAATGTTTTGTCAAAATAAATAACTATTTTTATTTCTCATCCTTTCTAAAGTATGAACACTATAACAAATCTGCTGGACAACACACATGCACCTGCAAGTGTCCAATCAAAATTAGAAGGAAAAAAAAAAACGTACCATGAAAATCAGATCTTCAGAACTCACATGTCACCGCTTTTATTGTAATATATATATTTTTTCATAACAGCAACTTTTAATAAAAATAATGGTTTAGCAAGAAGCTAAAACACAGTCCACCCTACAAGAAGACAGTCTCCAAAAATATATCTAACATATATATATATATATATATATATATATATATATATATATTTATGGGGAGTGACAAATTACTTTTAATAAACTGCAATTTTACACCATGGTTTGTTTTTCACTTGTAAAAGAAATTTAAAAATTGAAAAATCACAGTCACAAGATTATGTTGGGAGTAAAAGAAGACAGTGATGAGTAGATCTATCATTACCCTATATATATATATATATATATATATATATTCGAAATTTGATGAAGATGAATTGAATAAGATGGGGAAATAAAATAAAAAAGTGATACTTTTGGAATTTCTACATTCTTTTAACCACAGAGGATTGATGACTACTCCCCAGGTTTAATGTGGTGATACATTGGTAGCCTAACTCCTGTATTTATTTATAGCCCTAGAAATACAGCGGCTACGTGGCCAACATGCAAAACAGGAAGCTCATCGGCATGACAGATTAGAGTTTAATGCCGCGTGGGTTTTTAACTTTTTTTATTAATATATACTGTATGATTTTATATCGAATTCTATTCGAAAACTCGTAATAAATGTTTTTTTTTTCTTTTTGCGATAGTCATATATATTATCACAACAATTATGTTACAGTTGTAAGATAGATGTATTTTTATGCTGTAAGATTAAACAGGATTTGTTTAAATAAAAGATTCATTTGATGGATATACATTTATGCTAGTAAAATCAGATTATCTTTAATTTTGTAGTAGTATATTGAAATTAGCTTTCATCTTAATTGGCATTTGTATAAGAGAAATGTTTATGCCATCCATATGGTTAATAGGTCTACCTCATAATCAATGGTATTAAATTATATCGTGCATGATGTTGTGTCACTATCACTACCCTTCGTATAAAAAGAAACATTATAAGTTTTTAATTCATTTCAATAAAACATACATTAAGAATGGTAAATGTACGCACCATCTTCGACCGTTTTTAAACATTTAATTTTTATTTTTTTGAGTTCATCACCGTTCCTCCATCACAAAAATCAGGAAGTTTTCTCCTATACTCTGTAAGGTCAAAAATTCTGATCAACTATATATGTTTGAACAAAGTTTCTTCAAATTAATTTATTGTAGCAAGTTGTCCCTAATTTAAACAATTTCATTTAATGCATTATCGTGTCTTCCACTAAAAAATCAACAAATTTTATTATGCACCGTATAGTTCCCAAAACGTCCATCACTCTGCGTTTCTGTATTTTTCAAAGCTGTGTTCGTCCATTTCTCTACCGTCCCAAACCCCAATTAAATCTGGAAAATTCTTATCCGCACTCTTCATGTGTGTATCGTTCAGTTGGATTTTCTACATGTTAGCAATGAAACAAATTAGTACTCTCTGAGCGGTGCACGCGAGGACTCTCCTAATTTCTAATTAAACCTCCAATTCAACTGTTCCCAAAAAATAATTAACCATTCACACAATAATGCCACGCGCGTACGGTGAAAAACAGCAGGTGGGATCGACAGCTAGCGAGCTTCAGAACATTACTATTACTGCCACGTTCTATTTTCATAGCTGAGTGGGAATTCCCAAAAAGGACAGCTTATTTAGTGCCCGCCCATGCAGCTGATTTCTTTGCCGCTGTGGATATGTGATTGATGGATATGGGCGGCTCCTAACACTAGATTTTGTTTTGTACTCTGAAGATAGTGATCTCAATCACTTCTTTAATATTGCAGAATCGAAGAAGAAAAAAAAAAAGGGGATATAGGGTTTTCAACAGAGTAAATAGAACGGGGGGATTTTTTTTTTTTTAATGTAATATCTTTTTGTGTACAAAACAACAATGGAAAACCTATTCATACTAAGTAAAAAACTATACCAAAATATACAGTACAGTCAATAATAATAAATACAGCTAAAATACGAAAATACGTAAAACCCCTCAAGGTGGGTTTGGGGAGCTGATGCAAAGTAGAAACCGGGAGAAGCTTCACAAGACCAGTTTGAATCTTTTCTCGGATGAGGTGACAATCGATTTCGATATGCTTTGTTCGCTCGTGGAAAACCGGGTTATGAGCTAAACATATGGCACTAACGTTGTAACAATATAAACGAATGGGTTTAGGATAAGGGGCATGGTAATCATCACCTAAGTAGCACAACCATTGTAACTCACAAACATCAAGTGCTAATGCATGATATTCGGCCTCGGTTGAACCGTGGGAAACCGTCGTTTGTTTCTTTGATTTCCAAGAAATCAAATCACCTCCCAGAAACACACAATACCCCGTAATATTGCGTGTCGTATCCCCACAAGGAGCCCAATCCGAATCCGCAAAACCGGATAAGACAATGGAATTATGAGAAGAATAAAACAACCCTTTTCCAGGTGCAGATTTGATGTATCTCAAGAACTGTTGTGCAGCGTGGAAATGGTGAACAGTTGAAGCATCCAAAAATTGACTCAATTGTTGCGTGGCATACGAGATATCCGGACGCGTGATTGTAAGATAAAGCAGTTTTCCTACGAGGCTATGGTAAAGCGTGTTATCAGACAAAAGAGCATAAACCATGGTATAAGGATTCCTTGGACTTCATAGGAGTGGCTGCACTTTTTACAATCCAACATGTCGAAAGTCTCAAGCAAATTGAGGGCTTATTTGCGTTGAGAAATGACTATGCCCGAGCTGGACCTGGAAATTTCCAGCCCCAAAAAGAACTTTAAAACGCCAAGATCTTTGATTTTAAAAAGGCTATGTAAATGTCCCTTAACCTCAGCTATAAGTGACAAGTGATCACTAGCCAAGACAATGTCGTCCACATAAGCTTAGGCAATGAAAAAATGATTGTTTACCCGTTTGATGAACATATGGTGGTCGTGTTGGGACTGCTCATACCCCAGCTCTTGAAGTGCCATGGTAAGCTTGTGATTCCATTGGCGACTAGCTTGTTTAAGGCCATAGAGGAACTTTCGTAAACGACATACTTGCTTCGAACCAGCCGTGTGGAACCGGGGAGGTAGCTTCATGTAGACCTCCTCATCGAGGTCTCCATGAAGAAATGCGTTGTTCACGTCTAGTTGGTGGAGGTGCCAACCTTTGGCAGCAGCTAGGGCCAATAAACTGCGAATCGTAGTGACTTTCGCTACAGGCGAGAATGTCTCTTCATAATTGATCCCGGGGGTTTGTGTATACCCCTTTGCGACTAGACGTGCCTTAGATCTTTCCAATGAACCATCATCATTGTACTTCACTTTATAAACCCATTTGCAACCAATGGGTCGTTTCCCTTCCGGTAAGTCGACGATTTCCCAGGTCTTAGTGGACTTTAAAGCCTCTATTTCCCTTTTCATAGCGTCCCTCCATTCAGGACTAGTGACAGCTTGGTTGTAAGTTTGAGGCTCGGGAATTTTGTCAAGTGCAGTAACGAAAGTCGAGTGTTGTGTGGATAGTTGACAGTGATTGATGAGGGACTCTAAAGTGTGAGGAGAGACACGCTTTTGGGTGTGAGCACAAACATAGTCTTTCAGGTAAGTAGATGGTTTATGCTGTCTAGTGGGTCTTGACGTATGTGATGTCAAAGACGATGATGAACCATCTAAGTGATTTTCTGGAGGATCACTATCATTGGAATGTGACTCTTGTGTGTCAGGATCAACAGGTACAAAAGATGGTACATCAGCAGGATCTAAAGTGGAATTGAAACAAGGCAATGACAATGAATCAAACTGAGGAGGGGAGTCTTGATCAGTGCAGGTGTGATAGAGGAACACCAACTCATGGAAAACTACATCACAGGAAATGAATACATCCTTTGTAACCAAATCAAGAAGAATATAACCTTTTGAAGTTTTTGACATACCAAGGTGAACACAAGTACGACCCTAGTGTCAAACTTGTGACGGTCACGTGTAAGTGTAGAAGCAAAAGCCAAGCAGCCCAGAACTCTCAAGTTTCTTAAATCAGGTACTTTCTGATAAAGACATTCATAAGGTGTTGAATTATCTAAGACTGGAGTCGGGGTCAGACTTATAAGCCTTACCCCGTGCTGCACACAATGCCTCCACTACAAAATAGGCAAGTTAGCTTGAAAAAGTAATGATCTAGGAACGTTTAAGATATGCTGATGTTTTCTCTCCACAACTCCATTTTGTTGTGGAGCAGAAACACAGCTTTCCTGGTGTACAATACCATGTTCAGCATAAAATTCCTCCCATATAAACTCTGCCCCGTTGTTTGTTCTAAGCACTTTTATCTTATTATGAAATTGAGTCAATGCATAAGAGTGAAAACTTTGAATTAAAGACCTGACTTCTACCTTGGACTTGACCAAAAACACCCAGGTGTACCGACTTAAATCGTCTACTACAGTCATGAAATAATGTTTGCCCATAAACGGTTGACTGCCTATATGGACCCCACAAGTCCATATGCACCAAATCGAAGCAAGATTCTACTTCACTAGTACTCAAAGGAAAAGACAGACGCTTCATTCTAGCGTGTGGACAAATGTAACAAATACTCTAACTATGAGGTAATGAGACTTCATCATGGACCTGCTTTAGCTTGCTCATGCGCTGGTGAAACATATGCCCTAGCCACATGTGCCACAACAAGTCTTTATTAGGAGTGCTAACATTACTGTATATCCTCTTGCTTAATTGCTTCCTCATTTATTTTGTCACAATCTTCAATCTCCAGCAGATACAACCCTCCCTCTTTTCTAGCTGTACCAATCTTCAGCCCACTGCTCTTCTCCTGTATAGAGCACACACCATCCATAAACACAACACACAACTTTGTGTCAGCAGTCAATTTGTTTAAAGAAATCAAATTGAACTGAAAAGCAGGTACACAGAGGACTTCTCTTAGAATCAACTTGCTACTTATTCTTAATGTTCCAATATGAGACACATTAACTATCTCACCATTTGGTAGACTCACTGTAACACCAAAGACTTTATCAGTCTGTTCAAACATTCCAATGGAACACACAACGTGATCCGTTGCTCCGGAATCAACGATCCAGGAATTAATGCCTTTACCTTGCAATTCCTAGTTGCTCTGTCTGAAATTGGCTGTCATGACACTTGTTTGATTCACATGGTGGTTCTTATCTGTCTTCTCATCAAAACTCATTTGATCTAGCAGCTTGTTTAGCTTCTGGAGCTGTAGAGCAGTAAGTCCCAGACTTGTTTCAGAGACCCTATCTGTTGCCTGCATTCCCTCAGCTCCTGCATTGCTATCCCTTTCTGTGAAGTTGACCCTCTTCTTGGCATTCCAATCCAGTGGGTAACCATTCTTCTTATAACAATTTTTATGGTGTGTCCGTTAAAACCGCAATAAGAGCATTGAACCTTCTTATATGTTGTCCCTTTCCGAGTGCCTTCCTATTTGGATTGTCCTTTGTCAGTGTTGAAATCAGTATTGGTTCTGCTGGCAAAATAGTTGGCTGCATATTCTGGGGGTGATTAATAGTGTACTCCAGCTGTCTCTCATGTTGGATGCTCATTGCAAATGCCTTAGCTATACTAGGAGAGGCTTCATTAACAGAATATGAGATCTCACTGGTGCAAAAGATTCATTCAACCTTTTTACAAAACGGATGACATACTCGCACTCAATATATCCAATAAAGGTCGGAATTACCCTACATGTGTATCTAACAGCACATGTGCAACTAGGTATTGGCCTTAGAATCTGAATCTCGTCCCAAACCATCTTCAACCTTGCAAAATATTCTGTAATAGACTGATTTCCTTGCCTAATTTGATTGATTTCTTCCAGTAAGTCGGATAATCTGAAGGATTCCATATTTGAATACCTTCGATGCAAATCTTCCCAAATCTCTTTAGCAGAGTTCATCCACACCACACTTCTAGCAATTGCTGGAATGATAGACTTATTAGTCCATGATATTACGGTTGTATCACACTGATTCTACCGAGTTAGCAACCTTTCATCTTCAACTGGCTTTGGAATCAAGGATGTAGCTATGTAGAAAATGGGCGGGGCTAAGCCCACCCGAACAAAAAAAAATTACATTAAAAAATTTACATAGTCCGGTTTAATCCATAAAATTATCTTACCACAGCCCACCCAATAATTTAAAAATTATCAATTAGCCCACCAGAAATTGAAATCCTGGCTCCGTCATTGTTTGGAATCAAACCGTCAACAAACCCTAGCTTGTTCTTCATTATCAGTGACATTCTTATGGCTCTACTCCATGAATGGAAATTTCTACCATCCAAGGGTGGATCTACCAAAGCGAGGGTCGGATTCTCTCTCGGATGCAAGTAATAAGGACTCGACATAGCTATCTTTGCTGGAACACGTACCTGACGATCATTCGCCATTGCCGATCTCAATCGAAGTTGCGAACAACTAAGAAAAACGAGCAAAGAAGAACTGAGACGAAAAACACACTAGGATCTTCAAATATGCTCTGATACCATGTAGCTAGTGATCTCAATCACTTGAATATTGCAAAATCGAAGAAGAAAGAAAAAAGAGGATCTAGGGTTTTCAACAGAGTAAATAGAATGGAAGATTTTTTTTATGTAATATCTTTTTGAGTACAAAACGACAATAGAAAACCTATTTATACTAAGTAAAAAACTATCCGAAAATATACAGTATAGCCAATAATAATAAATACAGCTAAAATACGAAAATACGTAGCATACTCCTCATCGAATGACGAATCTAGAATTTTTTTTCAGTGGGGACCAAATTAAAAAAGGTTAAAAACCTCACTTGCAAAGTTGAACTAAATAGATTATTGCAATCGTATTTTCCTGAAATAATATGCGTACACAATTTACTATTATTAGAAATGTATATTAGTCAATTCGTCCGGAAATTTAATTGGGGTCCATGGAACCCACCCTCAACATGCTCGGTCTGCCCCTGCCTCCGTCCCAACATATACGTAAGTCATTTTTGCGGTTTAAACACAGATTAATAAAACGGTCGATTGTTGTCAATTTTAAGAAAAAAATATCTACAACATCTTTTTTTTTTTTGAGAATTTACATCATCTTTTGACTACCATTAATGCAACGGTTATAAATGATTGAAAAGTGGTTGTATTGTTAATAGAAGCGATGATAACAAGAATATTACACAACGTATGTAAACACAACGTGATCTCCCACCCTTTATTTTGACGTGTCTACACATCACAATAACGTCATTAATATCGAGGGTGAGAGATCACGCGTTGTGTCACCTTTGTTTAATTTTTTTGTGTGCCATTGTGTCTTTATTGGTTATAGCATGCAACACAAAGGTACAAGTGTTATCATCTCAATCATTACTCTTGTTACTTAATTAAGAGTAAGAAGGCGAAAAGTGAAAAAACAGATTCATACCTTACATAGTCTGCACTTTCATTCTCCCCAAAATTGTTCTTTGCTTCCGCCCAATTCCAGATTTCTTTACATGGAACCCACCCTCAACATGCTCGGTCTGCCCCTGCCTCCGTCCCAACATATACGTAAGTCATTTTTGCGGTTTAAACACAGATTAATAAAACGGTCGATTGTTGTCAATTTTAAGAAAAAAATATCTACAACATCTTTTTTTTTTGAGAATTTACATCATCTTTTGACTACCATTAATGCAACGGTTATAAATGATTGAAAAGTGGTTGTATTGTTAATAGAGCAATGATAGAGGCACAACCAAAATTACACAACGTATGACACAACGTGATCTCCCACCCTTTATTTTGATGTGTCTACATCACAATCAACTAACAGTTATTAATATCAAGAATGAGAGATCACGTTGTGTCACCTTTTGTTTAATTTTGGTTGTGTCTCAATCATTACTCTTGTTACTTAATTAAGAGTAAGAAGGCGAAAAGAGTAATAAATACATTATTGGTAATGTGAAATAACTTATATTCTGGGACAAACAAAAAGAGGTAAGTAACTTATATTCTTGGACGGAAGGAATAGTCTACTACCCTTCCCAATATATAAGTCCGTTTAAAGTTTTTCACACAGATTAAGAAAGTTGTTAAATTGATTATATGTCATTAATTTTGATGAAAAAAAATATAAAATCCATTGATTGTTATTAATACAAAATAGCGAAAAGTGGGTTGCATATAATAAAAGAAGAAAAATATAATAAATTCTTTATTGGTATTCTAAATGGATTTAAATTATAAGACAAAACTAAAAAATTAAATGAATTTAAAGACGGAGGTAGTATTTAAAATTTTACTCATATGTGCACTACAAACGATACAATACTCTTTCACACCATGATTTTGATGGCATCAAAATAAACAAGTTTTAGTGGGACCTACTCATTAATCGTAGTGAGAGTATTTGTTGTTGTACATGTTGTGACACATTTTGTTGCTCACATATATATTAGTTTCCAATTTCATATAATCTATTTGTAGAAGATATTACACATTTTAATTATTTATAATAGAAAACTAATATCGGGATGGATGTTGGGTGAGCTTAGCACCCTAGCCCTCCGTATACCTCTATCATTAGTTCTATATCATAATCAATGTTGTAAATGCATATTATATATAATAATATATTGTTGTTGCAATATCATTTTCCTTTTTTACGGATATTATTTATTGAATGTGTATGTATAGATTTTTTTTTTGAAAGTATATATAGATATTATGAATCAATAAATTAACATGTGATTTTTTTATAGGGGAACATATGTTGCTTTTTAAGAAGACAATTTATATTAAAATTGCATTAGTAAACAACATTAATTACATGTACAAAATAGATGACTTCAGTAAGTCAACTTCACTCACAAGAAAATATACTCTGCACAGAGGAAAATATAATCTCTACCTTAATTACAAGGGAAGAAACTAAAAACAAAATTTTCAAGCATAGTTGTTAATAATAATAGTACCATATTAAAAGGTCTTACGTATGGTCAATTACACACTTTGCTTCCTCCACTGCATGGTAGTACATGAAAACAAGCCTCGATTCACGAGCACAAGTACATCATCAATATAGACACCGTATCGTTTATTGTGTTGGGGTGTACCAACATCCTCAAACGTAAGAGGATTCGATTGAAGCGCAAAAAAAACTATATTGTGTTAAGAAATAAAATAACACATTTATTATCACCAATGATTTTTTAAGACAACGATAAAGACTGATCTTAACAACCCAGTATCGGCGAGGTCACCGGTTCGAATCCCGGCGATAAGATCATGTCAGATAATGATTCCACGGTGTGGTTGCAGATGGTGAGGCAAGATGTCGCTGTAATGATTCCACGGTTGCAGATGTTGGGGATTGTTGGGTGTACCAAAGATGCGTAATGATTCCACGGTTGCAGATGCTGGGGGGTGGGGGGATTGTTGGGGTGTACCAGCATCCTCAAGCGGCTGGGGGGGGGATTGTTGGGGTGTACCAGCATCCACAAACGTAAGAGGATTCAACTGAGGCGCAGAAAAACTGTAATGTGTTAAGAAATAAAGTAGCACATTTACTATCACTAACTGGTTTTAGTACAACGGTAAACGCTTGATCCTAACATATTGTTTGTTGATTCGACAACCCATATGTTTACAAGTTCTTTTTTTAACGAATTTCCATGTAATCAACATCGAGGGAAGGTCGGGGCTGTCCAGGCAGTGAAGGTGGTTTCAGGTTTATGGCGGCAACTACAAACACCGAAAGACTAGATGAGGAACACCGACTTAATAATTACCTACTTGTGACGACTCTTAATCTTATGTCTATAATTATTACACAAGAAAATACTAAAAAAAGAAACTTGCATTTTTGTTGCATGACACAATTGTCAGATGCAACTAGTAACCGCCGGCTCGGATCGTAGAAAACGTGAGAAAGAAGTAATGTACATAAGTTTTCTGCGATCTAAGGTAATGACCGCAAGTTGTACCTAACAATAATGTCCCTAATCAAACAAGTTTCTTCATTTTTATTTTTATTTTAAGAACCAGTTTCTTCATTAGCAATTTAGCATTTTGATTTCCTCTGGAATATCCGGCCTCCGTTTAAGATTATACTACTACGTACCGTTAACATTTAGCTTTCATCCATTGTCGAATGAAGAGTCGTCACAGATCGGTAATTATTTAGCCGGTGTTCGCCGCCTACGACACAATTTTCTTTAGGAGGAGGGGGAAGGGTTTCCTTTTCGGGGCGGGGATAAGAACTGAACTCTGGTTCTTATCAGGAAGTGCACGCAATGACTTCTACCCCACTAGACCGTATTCAATTCCAACGGCACGTAAGCTTATCACGTGCTTTTCATCGTTCAAAATCTCTAGTTTTTGAGTTCCAGTCGACGTTGCTAGGCCCGAAATCACCTTCACCTCCGGAAGAGTCCCAACTTTTCCGTCGCCGATGAGTAGACAACACTTCTTTATGAATAACTTGTAAGCTTGTGGATCTTTGAATCGACGAACACTATTAGACCATAATGTTGACACCGGAGCTTTAACAATTTGCACCACAGTGGAGCAGCCTTGATCAACGTCAACCGTGTGTGTATGATGACATAACACGTCATCCGGTATGGTTATATTAAAGGAAAGGAAATCACGGAGGTGGTTAATATGGAGTAGGGATTTCCATTGCCTCCTTGGAAATGTACTTGGAAGTTTAGGGCGGACTCCATGGAATGACATATACTACTTTCTTTCAGAAAATATATACTGAAATGGGCTAGAATGAATGTATACAGAGAATAAAATGATTGGAAATTGGAATGGCTAGCTACTTGCAAATGGAGCTCAAAATCAAAGGCCCGTTCACTGCAAGTGAGAAGTGTATATATGCTGAGAAATTATTTTTCATTGAATATATGAATGAGAGTACAAGGCCTTATATAGACTATTATGCCTTTTGTTCTCACTTGTAATAATACACAACAACAAATATACTACACCCTCCGGTTTTTTTAACCGTCGGAAAGAGAAGAAACACACAGATTAATAAAATGATTAATGTGTCTGAAATATATTGTAAAATAACAAAATTTCACTTCATTCATTACGTATGGAAAATTGTACTGAAATTTGGGTTATTGAAATGAAGGGTAAATGAGGGAAAAAATAATAAATGCTGCATTGGTAATGTAAAATGACTGATAAATAAAAACAAAACTTGGCGATGAGCGTAAAATTTCTTGGCTCTCTTGGTCATCTATTCTTAAACACAAATCTCAAGGGGGCTTAGGGGTTGGAGGGTTGGGGATTCAAAATGTTGCTTTGTTGGGTAAATGGTGGTGGAGATATAATGTAGAGAAGGGAAGCTTGTGGAGGAGTATTATTCAGTTGCTTTATGGAGATGAGGGTGGTTTTAATTATGAATCTGTGATGGGTAGGAAAGGCAAGGTTTGGGGCAACATTATTAGAAATGTGGATAGAATTGAAAAGAAAGGAGTGAATCTCATTTCATCCCTTAGATGGAAGGTAGGGGATGGAAATAGTGTAAAATTTTGGAGAGACGTTTGGGTAGGGGATGAGTCTTTCAAGTGCCGTTTCCCGAGACTTTATCACCTTTCTAGTGGAAAAGATTGTTTGGTAAAAGACCGTAGGAGGATCTGTGATGGTGTTTGGGAATGGGAGTGGGATTGGCGAAGGGAAATTAGAGGAAGAGAATTGGGCGAACTAGTGGACTTTTATGCTTTTCTCCCAGACACTTCTCTTCATGCAGGTCAACATGATGTTCCCACGTGGAGTTTCAATCCAAAAGGAACCTTCTCAGTGGCTATCTTGAAGGAAAAATTGCTTGAAGCTGATAGATCTACCTTAGAAAATGATACTCCTCATTTTCGTTGGAATAATTTGGTACCATCCAAGGTGAATATTTTTAATTGGAGGGCTTCTCGACATAGGCTTCCCACTCTTTCGAATCTCTCGACGAGAGGTATCATTCTCCCTAGCCTTTTATGCCCATCTTGCTCCTTGGATTTGGAAGATGAAAATCATTTGTTTTGTCGTTGCCCCTTTGCTGTGAAGATTTGGGACAAATTTTCATCTTGGTGGCGAACTCAGTTTATTTCATTTTCGAATTGGAGATCACTACATCACAACACTCCTTTGCATGTAAAGCAAAACAAATTCTGCAAGGTTTGGGATGCTACGAGGAAAATTACATGTTGGAGTATTTGGAAAAGAAGGAATAATCTCATTTTCAACTCAAAAGCCGCGGCAGTGGAGGACATATTTGCCGAAATCCAAACAATCAGCTTTGCGTGGATTAACGGTCGTTGTGATAAGCTTGCTTTAGATTGGAACAAATGGAAGTCGTATCCGATAGACGCTCCTAGTTAGGCAGATTTGACGATCTCCTTTGCAGATTGTAGTTTTCTAGTCTGTTGTATTGTTTGGAGTTTTATTCTACATGTACTTTCCTTCTCTAGCATCTTGTTAGAGAATTCACATAAATAAAATTATTATTGCCGATCAAAAAAAAAAAAAAAAAACAAAACAAAACAAAACAAATTCTGAAAAGTGATAGTTAAAAAAAACCCGGAGGGAGTAAATGATAATGGAAATTGTCCTTCAGACCGGTGAAGCGTTGGTTGCCTAAAAGTTTGGTGAGTAATTAAGTTTGGCTACTGGTATTCGGAAAAAAAACGACTTGAAAATGTTTCTTGACGACAAGTATCCGGACATAATGAAAATCAATTTCAATGTGTTTTAAACTGACATGAAAATAGGATCAGCAGTGAGATAGATGACACCGATATTATCGCACAACAATACCGGCGAGTGAGTTAATAAATTGTATGTGCATTTCAATAGGTGTACTTTGAATCCACCGGAATTCAACGGCTGCATGGGATAAGGAAATGTACGTGTTCAACTTCGGTGCTGCTCTTAGCAACTGTATGTTGTTGTTTGCAACGGCAGAATATGACCAAGAAAAAAACCAATAAGCATCAATGGACCGATGATCATCCGGATCAGATGCCCGGTCGGTATCAGAAAACGCTTGCATCTGAAATTGTGACAAAACAACATCAATAAATCTGATGTAAAGCAATGAAAATTGCTACGACCACAATAAATGAAAAAAAAAAAAAAATCAATGAATCCGGTAAACCTTTGGTCTAATTGAAGGTTTAAACTTCTCAACAAAAAAAATAAAAAAAAATAAAAAAATAAAAAATTGAAGGTTTAAAAGTGTGATAAATGGAGTGAGAATATATATATATATATATTTTTGAACAACAACTTATATATATATAAATATTAAAAGACTTATCTATTAAGCTAATAGATAAGCTACCAAGATTACAGAGGTTGCGTTACTCCAATACAGTAAAAAATCAAACTCCTAACAAAAGTAACGTTAAACCAAGCAATCAACGCCTATATAAAGTTATTTAATGGTTGATCTTTCCAAATATCCCAATCTAAAGAAAATTTCTCGCATCGCAAATTGATCTAGAAAAAACTGAGAGTTTGAATTTCTCCAAGCACATCGTCTACCGAAGCAAGCTTTGAGTTGAAGATGAGATTGTTCCTTCTTTTCCATAAGCTCCAACACGTGATTTTTATGATAGCGTCCCATACCTTTGATAAATTCATTTGTTTTATGCACAAAGGTACCTGCTGTAGAAACGGTCCCCAATCCACAATTGTATGTAATGAAACATGCCACCAAGAAAAAACTTTGTTCCAAGTCAGTGCCGCAAAAGGACATCGTAGGAATAGATGAGTTTCGTCCTCCCGGTCCAACCCACAAGACGTGCAAACGAGGCTAGTAAGACTGATGCCTCTTATCGATAGATTATTAAGAGTGGGAAGTCTACATTTAGTTGCTTTCCAATTAAGAATGTTTACTTTAGAAGGAACTAAGCTATTCCAGCGAGTTGAAGAGACACCCAAAAGGCGAGGAACATCAGTTTCCAGTAGCAAGTTCTTTAATCTGACAACGGAAAAGACATCACGGGGATCAAGGGTCCAAGACGGAGCATCCGAATGATCTGTACCCAAGAAAAGATCGGGAAGATAAGCTAAAAGATCAATAAGCTCTCCTGATTCCCTTCCTCTTATCTCTCTTCTCCAGTCCCACACCCAACTCCAAGTGCCATCGTTCATTTTCCATCGCTCCCCCACTACACACTCCTTATCACTAGCAAGGTTAAATAGTCATGGGAAACGTTGACAAAGAGGCTCATCCCCAACCCAAACATCCCTCCAAAATTTAATATGCTTTCCATCTCTCACCTTCCATCTAATGGACGAAACAAGGTTCACTCCCTTAGTTTCAATCTTTTCCAAGTTCCCTATTATACTACCCCAAATTTTTCCTTTTCTCACGGTCCAGTTTCATGATTAAAACCTCCCCCATTGCCATATAACAATTGAATGATATTCCTCCATAGGCTCTCCTTTTCCGAAAGAAATCTCCACCACCACTTCCCCAACAGAGCAATATTTTGTTCACTCAACCCTCCAACTCCTAGCCCCCCTTGGCGTTTAAGTTTGAGAATACTGGACCATGAGATCCAAGAGATTTTGCGCTCATCCCCTGTCCCTCCCCAAAAGAATCGAGCTCTCATTTGTTCTAAGGTGCGGATTACCGCAATAGGAGCCTCGAAAAAGCGAGAAGTAGTACAAGTGGAAGGTCGCTAAGACATCGATTTGAGAAGGACAAGCCTTCCTCCCCGCCGATAGTAATCGCCTTCCACCCAGCTAGTCTTGATCCGAATCTATCAATCACGGGTGCCAAGCATTGATGCGGTTCATATTTTCACCGATTGGTAAGCCAAGGTACGTAAAAGGGAGTGAGGCTGCATTACATCCTAAGGATAGAGCACCCTCATTTAAATTACCATCAAGGATATTCAAACCGTATATTTTGCTTTTATTCATGTTTATCTTCAATCCAGAGATTAGAGCAAAAGACTTTAGAATCCTACCAAGGTTCTTAAGATTATCCAAGTCCCAACTTCCAAAAAATATGGCGTCGTCCGCAAATTGCAAGTGTGTAAGGTTGATGCAAACACCTTGTTTAACAATATCAATACCTCTAAACTTGCCAATGGTCACCGCTCTCTTGATAAGAACATTAAGTGCTTCAGCACAAAAAAAGAAAGAGAAAAGGAGAGAGAGGGTCACCTTGTCGAATTCCTCTCTCCATCTTAAATTCGCTCGTAGGGCTCCCATTTACTAGAATAGATACAGAGGCCGACGAAATACAACCCAAAATCCACTTCCGCCAAGTAGATCCAAAATTCATCTGATCCAAAATAGAGTCCAAAAAACCCCAATTGACTGAGTCGAAAGCTTTTCAAAGTCAGCCTTAAAGATAAAGGCCTTACGATTGGATTTCTTTACATAATCAACCACCTCATTCGTAATCAACACACCATCAAGGATTTGCCTTCCTTTGATGAAGGCGGACTGGCAATGATCAATAAGAAGAGGCATGACAATCTTGAGTCTCTCCGCAAGCAACTTGGCAATAATTTTGTAAAGACTACCGATCAAACTGATAGGACGATAGTCTTTGAAAGATGTGGGGTTGTTCTTTTTGGGAATTAGAACAATAAAAGAGCTATTGCAGCCTCTTCCAAATCTACCGTAACGTTCGAAATCCTTGACACATCTCATCAGATCATCCTTCACCAGATTCCATTGTGCCTTAAAGAATCCGAGATTGAAGCCATCCGGTCCCGGTGCCTTGTTAGCTCCACAATTCCAAACATCATTCTTCACTTCTTCCATTGAAAATGGAAGCTCAATGGAGGAGCGCAATTCCATACGAAGCTTCTTGAATAAATCCGACTGAAAGGAAGGTCTTTCTCGTCTAGTTTCGCTAAAATGATTACTAAAATATTTCACAGCTTCTTCCTTTATAACTTGAGCATTCTCACACCAAATCCCATTCAACAAGAGACCAGTGAAGTTATTTTTACTCTGTCTTCCTTTAATGAAGTTGTGAAAGTATTTGGAGTTCCCATCCCCCTCCTTAACCCACTTCTCACGTGCTTTTTGCTTCAGCATGCATTCCAACTGATTATCTTTCTCATACATAAGATTAATTGCCTTGATTCTATCTTCCGTTTCTATAGGATTTAGGACCTCATCTTCAGCGCGCTTGTCCCATTCTTCTACAAGAAGTTTTGCTTGGGTCACTTCATCTTTAAGGTTCCCAAAAGTAGCACGACTCCACTCTTTTAGGGCAAATTTAACCCGCTTAAGTTTCTCCTTAAAAGTAAAGAATGGATTACCATAGAGCTCTGTTTCGTTCCAAGCCTTTGCCACTACATCACTAAAGTCGGGATGTTTCATCCAGAAGTCATAGAATTTAAACGGAGTGGGTCCGAAATCGATATTGGACTGTTTAAGGAGAATGGGGCAGTGGTCCGAGAAAATAATGAAC
Organism: Gentiana macrophylla; assembly: GCA_026214975.1. Classification (NCBI taxonomy): domain Eukaryota; kingdom Viridiplantae; phylum Streptophyta; class Magnoliopsida; order Gentianales; family Gentianaceae; genus Gentiana; species Gentiana macrophylla. Next base: position 237,958 of record JAOBSW010000553.1, read on the forward strand.
TCATTCAGTTTAATAATGACTCTCCTTTAAAATTAGCTAGAAAATAATACTTATACAAATGACCTTCAAACCACTGAGGACGATATAAATAGGATGAAAGTGAAGATATAGATGTATGATCTTTTGACTTCCTGCTCTCTCAAGACATATTGAATTTATAAAACCCAATCATTAAATTAATGTCATAACATTAAAGGTCTCTATTCTGGCCTTTTCACCTATTGGCTGAGGCCGTGGTGTGGTTTTTTTAAAGAAGTTTCATTTTGCAGTTCAAAAAAATAAAATAAAAATAAAGGTCTCATTGCCACATCATGACTATAACATTTGTTGTGTTAATTAAACTGATTGAACCAATAAACTATGGTTAGACTAGTAGCTAAGAAAAGGTGGAAAATAAAGAAAAAAATATGGTTAGATTATTAGTAGCTAAGAAAAAAGTGGAAATTAAAGGAAAGGTGCAGGTGTAAATACATAAGAAAACAACACTTTGGCATCTATGTATCTTTAATTTAACCCTAGTGAACGACTCCCTCATTTAATGAGGCTGTACATTGGTATGCCCTAACTTCATATTTATAGCCCTAGTTTGAAAAAAAAAAAAAAAAAAAACCTAGGGTATAATAAATTACTATATACAACTATGATATACTCTTCGGTTACTATAGTTACTCATACTTGGGTATAATAAATTACGATGATCCACATTAATGAGATTTGTTGAATTTCCAACCATCATTGTTCTTTAATATACACCAAAGACCGGTCATGTTTATTGCACACCACACCAACTTTTGGAAACTTGTCAGTTTCAAAACCATGAATAAGAAGAACATGATCCTATGAAAGATTCTAAATCGACACCACGTACTGGAAAAACCTTGAACGCCACACCAAGTGTAGATTTTGGACCACAGGGAAAAAGAATGTGCACAATTCAAGAAGAATGGTGATCGAGGACATCATTCTTAAAAGCATAAGGGAAGGTGCCCACCTGAAGATGATCAACTGTTGGAAAGGAGCATGGGGCTTCTTGGGTTGCCTAAATACCATATTATACACATAGCATGGGCGGATACAAAAATATGTTTCAATGGGGTCACTGGAGGTTTTTGTTCTGAAAATTTGTTTCAGTGTTTAAAACTATAAATTTTTAACTACAAAACGACACTTTTTGACAACAAAACTACCTCGTTTTAATACTTTTTTTTTTTTTCTTCCTCGGATCTCAGTGAGGTCACGTGACCCCATGTTGATATACATACCTCCGCCCCTGACACATAGACGAGACTTGTGATTGAACTAGAGATACAAAGGGTCATTAATTCTTACTCATACATCATAGATTTGCAAGAAGGCACAGCCCCATTTAAAAGCAGACCATACAGATATATATCCACATAAATTAAAGGGTGAAATAGAAGGGATGATTGAGGAAATGTAAAAACAAGGGATCCTCCAACCAAGCAACGGTCCATATGCCTCACTTATACTGTTAGTCAGAAAGAAAGACGGGGATGGAGACTCTGTGTAGATTACAAGAAGTTAAATGATAGTACAGTAAAAGACAGATTCCCAATCCCAGTAATTGATGAGTTGTTGGATGAACTGGGAGATGATAAAAATCTTACCAAGATATATTTGAGATCTGGATTCCAACAGATCGGGATGAAAGAGCAAGATATTTAGAAGACTGCATTGTCACAGAGGGCTACTACGAGTACAAGGTTATGCCATTTGGATTACTAATGTACCAGCTACATTTTAGAAATGCATGAATGGTATCCTCAAACCCTATCTCAAGAAGTTTGTCCTAGCCTAGTATTTTTTATGACATTTTAATTTATAGCCCTAATTTGATTTCACACATTAAGCACATTAAGCATGGTTTACTTTTACAGCTATTAAGGAAGCACATGATGTGTGCCAAGATTAGTAAAGGTTGATTTGGTCAGAATATATAGAGTTGAATATCTGGGTAATGTGATCCATAATGGTGAGGTGCATGCTGAAATAGGGAATATAGAAGTTGAGAGGCAGTGGATAAAACCTAGAAACACCACTCAAAGACAATATGTTAAAATTATGAGGTTTCTACCTATAAAAAAAGGTGTGATTCAACGAATAATTGCCGATTTAAGAACACAAGAACACCACTCAAAAAAAAAACACGAACACCGATATATAAGATTACTGATTGCAGTCTTAGGTTGTCCAAAAAGTTGCAAAAATATAGCTAACCTGTTGCATCCAATGTTGGCATATAATTAAGCTACAAGTTTTTCTGAGAAATTTGCCCAAGTTAATTTGGCCAGATCGCAATTTCGAACTGCGCAGTTTTCATTTAGTAAAATAATTACAAAAAATGGAAATACTCACAACAACAAGATGTTTGAAATTGGGCAATCTTGGACTTCTAGCGTCTTGCTAGACCTCTTAGTAATAATATCAATTGCTGTTCAAAAAAAAAAAAAAAACAAGATGTTTGAAATTATATATGTAAACTTTTGAAAGTAAATTAAACTATCATTTTCCATTGGAACCGTATAGGCAAATCTAGAAATATTCCTTGTGATTGAATAATAAAAAAAAACCTCTCAAATAAATTAAACCTAGAACAAATTAATGAACAATCACGTACCAATTAAGCTAGCAACAAGTATAAGTATTTAGACATCTCCAGGCATTTTTATGGATCACATAATGACCAATGACGATAAAAAGTGATGAGTTAAAGGTGAAAGGGACTATATATAAATGAAGAAAAAGATGTATGATGATCTCTTGACCCATAGATTCATACAAGTCTCAATATGATGAACGTTGTAAAAATGTATAATGTCACTTGTTATGACTATTTTAGAGAGTTCATCTTTTTTTTTTATATTCACAATGCAACACTTAACTCTTAGTCATCAAAATAGAGGAAATTCCATGTTTCAAACAAATGTGGTACATTTGTCATAAACCAAAACGGAAGTGATAAATAAAGATTAAGCTTCAAATCACCTAAACCTAGCACAAGTAAACAAAGCTATAATGTACCACATCTGTTCTAAAATACAAGTCATCCTACACTTTTTGATTTGTCACACAATATAAGCCATTCTATAATACCAATGCAACAATTATTGCTTATTTCTCTATCTTACCCTAATTTATTATCAATCCAACAATTTTTCATTACTTAACAACTATTGCATTAATGTTATTAAAAGGGTATTTTAGACTTTCAACCTTTAAATTTATGACATTCAACCACTTCCTTAATCTGTGTGAAAATTCCTAAAATGGAGGCAGTACATATACATCAACTTAAAGATACTAAAATGTGACAACACACGTTCTATTGTTTAGTTTTAAACCATTTGTTGTCTCCTCATTCATTTGATGCATCTAAACATTATAAGATCATGAAGTACGACATCACTCCCATCATGTTCCGAGGTACCGCGCGCCCCACTCCACTCTATCTTATCCTACCCATCGCACACCCTAACCGCCTCACCCCTGCTCATACCACCCCACCACCCCACCTTACCCTACCCCTTACCATATTCATCATAACCACCCTACCCTACGGTCCTACACCACCCCATCTTACTCACACTCATAACCCTACAATCACCTCGACTTACCCTAACTAGCCTACTCACCACATTCATCCTACCTTAAACACGTACTCTATCTTATTCTCCTTTCCGAATGCTCTACCACCTCGCCCATCACTCTTATACCACTACAACTACATCACCCAACCCACCACACTCATCCTAAACCGCCCCACCTTACCCTATTGCACCATCCTTCTATCACCACCAACAATATTCTTTACAATAAATACAAATATATCCCCTGGATATGGCCTAGCAGTGGTGAGAGGTGCTGGTGTTGTAGTGATGATCCGAACCATGTTTGGAGGTCAGAGGTTCGATTCCCGTAAAAGGAGTTGATTTTCAATGATAAAAACTTCAGTGCAGTGTCTAAGGCAGCCCTTGACTCTAAGCTCTAGGTTACCTGATTAACCTCTCCTCGCATTCCTATGGGATCGGAGACGAGGGGGCCCTCACGGTTAGGGTTTAACCGTTTTTTTACAATAAATACAAATATACACAATATATTTTATATTCTAACAGTCACTGATTATAGAATATAATCTTGTCCCTTCAATTTGGCCACATGTCAAACACAACTGTATTACGCTACATCTATCATTCATTTTTTTAATTTACATTAGATTCATTCAAACTAGCCTTTAATTACCATTTTAACTGCTTCAAATTAAGAAGTTTGATGGTATATTTACTCAAGTTTCCCTTATAATTAAGAGGGGGTGGAGGAGAGGGGGACCTCAGAATTGCCATAAACACGAAATTAGGTAAAAGGTAGAAAAAGAAAAACAAACAAACTTCGCAAAAATCCAGTGATATGATGGTGAGAAAGTGATTTAATTTGTGTTAATCCACAAGGTTAAAAATTTAACTCATAATACATCTCACAATACCATTAGCTACTTCAGGTCATTTAATAACACAACGATTTAAATTGGAACAATTATTGCAGAAGAAAATGGAAAAGAAAAAACAAATCTCAGCAAAAACCTAGGTTATATTTTCCAAAAAGGAGAAAAAAAATCCAAAAAAAATCAGGATTCTAGAATCAGAACTAGAAATTGAAAAACTTACCTTGGGAATTAGATCCATCTCCTCACCGCACTAGAACATCTTGCATTTACAGTGCACCTCTTCCATTTTATTACCCCCTAGAATAATATATATATATTTTTCTTTTTTGAACGGCATAAGAAGAACCAATAATGTTGCCTTCAATTATAAATGTGGTTGAAATTAAAGAATTAAAGGTTTCGCGTGCAAATGCATAAGAAAAAAGCGACACTTAATTTGGAATCTCTGTATCTTCAATTTAACCATATAGTGGAATGAGATGTCTCCCTCATTTAATGTGGCGCCCTAACCTTATTTGTAGCCTTAGTTTTGAAAGAAAAAAAACAATTCAATAAGCCGAGAAAGAATATACTCCATCCGTTCCACAGTTGCCAAAAATTTTGTTTCATTTTATGTGAAGCAGTACAATTTCCAATACAACATTTATTGTGTTTTTACTTGATTTACCTTTAATTATTACTCTAGGAGATATAAAAAAGAATGTCACATTAATTATATCTAAAGACATTCTAGTCATTTTATTGTAAAAGTTAATGCATTAACTCACTTCCTTAATATGTGTGATTTTGACAACTGCATCAGATAAAACACAAACTTCCGGCCGTTTTCTTATTTAAAAAAAGAAAAAATGAAATACAACAACAACAACAACTCGGGTATAATACATTACAATGATATATATATTTTTGAACAGCAAGTGATATTATTATTAAGGGGTTTAGCAAGACGCTAGAAGGCCAAAGTTGCCCAATTACAAACGTTCACTTGATCTTTAGAAACAAGCCGAACAAGCCAAAACCGAAGTGAAAAAAAAAAAAAAACAACAACAACGCGGACTAGTCTATGCTAAAAGAGAGCGGACTAGGCTATGCTAAAAACACAAATCAGCTACACAAGGACTAAACTATGCTAAAAGAGAGCGGACTAGTCTTCCAAGTTGTCCAATCGATACTAATATTACTTTTTCTAACAGTGATCCAGGTGAAGCTTCTACTTTGAATTTCCCCAAACAATATGTCCACATTGATCTTTTGAGTTAAACACAATTTGGTTCCTAGCCATCCAGATACACCAAATAGCAACTTTTTTAATAGCATCCCATGCTTTAACTTTCTCACATTGTCTAGCCGAAAAAGGAGATGATTGTATGAATGAATTCCAATCCATAAGTAACGATCGTGGAATAGAGAGCCAATCAACAATCTTACGCCAAATAGAAGAACCAGAAGGGCAGTAAAAGAGTACATGCGAGATGTCCTCATTCACCACCTTGCAAATGGGGCAAACCAAACTATCAATAGGAATACCTTTTTCGCGATATCAGTCCGAGTGGGGATACGGTTGTGAGCAACCTTCCAATTAAAGATGTTGACCTTCGACGGGATAGCAGCATTTCACCTCCATGGGAAGGTAGCCGACGGAGATCCACTAGAAGTAGTGCCAAGAAGTGTTTTTTTAGCCGAGCCACTGAAAACATACCACTACAGCAAAGTTTCCAAAATGGGGTATCTGAGTTACCTGCAATGGGAGAGATATTTGAAAGCAAAGCAATAAGGTCTACAAACTCTCCCCTCCCTACCCCTCATCTCTCTTCTCCACCTCCATTCCCACGACCACACCCCATCCACAAATCTCCCCCTATCACTCACCAAACACTCATATAATTCCTCTAGGTGAAAGAGTCTAGGAAAACGCACATCAAGAGAGCTCTCTTCAATCCTAGAATCCCTCGAGAACCTCACTCTATTTCCCGAGCCCAACTTCCAACCAAGGGAGGATAGAAGCTTCACCCCTCTTTTTTCAATTCTACACCCATTTTTTACTATTCCACTCCACACCTTACCTAACCTACTCCTACTAACTCCGTCACCAAAGCCCCCATCTTTGCCATTCAAAGCACTAATGACTTTGTTCCACAAGACACCCTCCTCAGTCTTTCATCTCCACCACCATTTCCCAAGCAAGGCATCATTTTGCAAACCAAGTCCCCCAACCCCAAGCCCTCCCCACTTTTTTTGTTTTAAAATAGTGTCCCAAGAAATCCAAGCAATGTATCTCTCGCCGTTACCCCCTCCCCAAAAGAAGCGAGCTCTCAACTGTTCTAAGATGCGTATCACGGAAATAGGAGCATGAAAGATGGAGAAAAAGTACAAAGGTAGACTCCCCAAAACCGCTTTAATCAGAGTCAATCTACCACCCACCGATAAGAGCCTAGCTTTCCACCCTGCCAATTTTCGCTTCACTCTGTCAATGACCGGCTGCCACGATGAGATTCTATTCATATTTTTCCCAACCGGAAGACCCAAGTACGTGAAAGGAAGGGAACCGGAGCTGCAACATGAAGAGGCTGCTCCCCTCTCGAGATCCAAGCCACTAATATTCATACCAAATAATTTGCTTTTGTTCATGTTTATTTTTAGGCCCCGAAACCGCAGCAAAGAGCTTCAGAATTTTAGCAAGGTTTAGAAGGTTCTCCATATTCCACCTACCAAAAAAGAAAGCATCGTCTGCAAATTGAAGATGAGAAATCTGTAGGTCGTCTTTCTTCAAATCAACTCCATTAATCAAATTCTTTTGCACCGCTTCACACATCATAATATTGAGAGCCTCCGCAATGAGTAAAAATAGAAAAGGGGAGATGGGGTCCCCTTGTCTAATACCTCTTTCCATCTGAAACTCATTTGTGGGACTGCCATTAACAAGAACAGAAACTCTAGCAGTGTGTAAACAACCTTTTATCCATTTTCTCCATGTAAGACCAAAATTCATTTGACTCATAACAGAAACAAGAAAAGCCTAGTTCACAGAATCAAAAGCCTTTTCGAAATCAGCTTTGAAGATGAAAGCTTGCTTCTTGCTCTTCTTAACATAATCCACCACTTCATTGGCCACCAACACACCATCTAAAATTTGTCTGCCAGCAATATAAGCCGTTTGACAACCACCTATAATCTTGTTAAGGACCTTCTTCATTCTTTCGGCAAGCACTTTTGAAATAATTTTATAAACTGAACCAATTAAACTGATGGGCTTGAAGTCGCGAAAATGAGTAGGGTTACTCTTCTTAGGGATCAAAGCGATGAAAGATGAATTACACCCATTATCGAAAGTCCCTCTCACTTCTAAGTCTTTAACACGCTTCAAAAGATCTTCTCGCACGAGGTTCCACTGTGCTTTAAAAAAGCTCAAAGTGAAGCCATCAGGGCCCGGCGCTTTGTTACCGGCACAACTCCACACTACCTTCTTCACCTCAGATTCCTCAAAAGGTTTCTCCAACGCGTCTCTCATACTGTCACTCAATTTATTGAACTTATCTGAGATCAATAACAAGAACAGAAACTCTAGCAGTGTGTAAACAACCTTTTATCCATTTTTTCTCCATGTAAGACCAAAATTCATTTGAATCATAACAGAATCAAGAAAAGCCCAGTTCAATGAAGAAGGTAGTGTGGAGTCACTCTAGATTACTACGGTACAATGATATATTACTGTAGTATCACTCTAGATTTTTGTTTAGTCACTCAATATAATCATTTTACAATATCAATTAAACAACTATTTTCTTTCTGATACCAATATCCCATCATAAGTATAATATTAAATATAATGATAAAGGTATTTTTGGAAAAAATATATTAAATGATGTATTGGTTTTTTAAATTAACATTTTTTATGGAACAATTCATTTTAAAAAATTGAACCTTTCTTTTATTCGGGACAGAGGTAGATGATTAACAATGGTGCATTTGCATTATAGAAATATATTTATGACACCTAACAACTTTATAAACTATGAGAAACTTCTATAGTAATTTATATTTAGGCTATCGGGTGGGTGAGCCTTGAAAGCAAGCTAGTCAACATAGGCCAGAACCTCATCATTCCATGCGCAGGGAATTGCCAATTAGCTTGGCATAAGATTTCCTGGATGGGGGATTTATCTTGGCATTAGACGATAATGCCCTTCTTCCTGTATCGGTTAACGGAAAAAGAAGGGGAAAAGGCTCCGAAGATTGAGGTGAGGTGAAAACATAACCCAAATGGCTAGCGTTTTTGGGTTAGGGGTTCTTCAATTTGGGTTTAGGATTTAGGATTTAAGGTTTAGGGGTTCTTCAATTTGGGTTTAGGATTTTTACATTAGGGGTTCAATTAGGGATTATGTTTCATAAATTAGTGTTCTTGGATGAGGGAAAAAATTCCGGGTCGGTTATAGAATAGGCGGATTATAAAGAAGGTTGTCAGGGGTATTCTAGGTATAAGAATGTTGTATTATGAAGAAAAGTCTATTTAGATGAAGAAAGTTGTAGGAAACCTATTTAAACAAGAAAACTTCTACAGAAGCCTATTAACTGAATACCCCGATATTATATTATATAGAATAAACGATCGATGGTATTTTTTCGTAAATTGCATATTTTAGTGACCGTTCGCATTCGTTGCCGTGTAGATAAATTTTGCCGCAACAAAACGGGATCGACTTAAGCTGATTGGATGTATCTTTCCAATGCGAGTTATCGTTTGAATCAAACACCAATTCATTATATCCTATTAGAGATTTTCGGTAGTCCCTTTTATGACAAATTGTGAAGGATGAAATATCTCTAACAAAACAATGTCTTTACGTGCTTGGAGATATTTCTTGTTGTTAATTTTCCAATAGGATCTTCCATCTTTTAGAAAAACAACCTGCTATTTTCTTTTAAAATAAATATGATTTTAGGTTGGAGCAAGTATGATATGTTACACTGCATGTCTAAATTAATCGATGGATACAGGGGAAATGAGAGAAATAAACATAAGCTTATGTTCCAAGGGGAAAAAGAATATGTGCTTTCATTAAAAAAATTTTGATTTAATATATAACCCTCTTCATTTAAGTGTCTTTCTTCATCTAAAAACCCCTTCATTTTACACACAAAATCAAACCCTTTAACTAGTAATTAAAATAATGGCTACAGGGAGATAATCAGAGAAACGTGGCATTTTAAATAAATTTCCCGTTAATAAAAATAAATAACATAAGTAACATGAAAAAGTAAAATGCTATTATCACGACTATTAACATTGCATATTTTTATCCTATAGATCATAACATAGGATTGATTAATTAATTGATATGAAATTAAGGTGTACGGAATTGCAAGTTATAAATTGTCGTTACACAACTATTAAGGTAATAGTAGACTCGTATAATAAATAATTTGTTCACTGACACACACGTACCAAGATAAGAAATGCAGCCAAATCATTCTGTACATAAAATTTACTACAAGCCAAAGTCCAGTAATGGTGCTAAACAACCCATTACTAACAAACTCTGAAACATTCTTTGTACTTGTAGTTTCACTCACTGTGATCTCCACCTATAATACGCATACTTAAGCCATGTTCTTCATCGTCTAGAAATTTTAATCTTTCCTTGTTGGTCGTAGGTCGTAGCAGGAAGTCTTGTCTTGTCTTGGTATTAATATCTGTAACACTTCATATTTCAAGATTAATATCTGTAATATCTCGTCTTGTGCCGATGAACGGCTTATACCTTTGCGGTTGATCGGACCTCCTTACAAGAAGCCACACAACATGCACTGGCACTTTAGTGTGTTTAACAAGAAAAGAAGAGCACTGATTCCCGTTGATCACATGCATGCTTGTGGTGCCTTCTCATGCTGCTAAGCTTTTCACCACTAATCGTGCTAACTGCAATAAATTTCAAGAAACATGAGCTCTTTAGCAATAGGAAAATAACACTACAGACTTAGAGGTGGACTAGATTAAGCGGAGATTTTGTGAAGCAACCGCAGTTATAAAAATATAGAGAATAGCAGGTTATAATTACCTTGATAACAACAAGAGACATCTCTAAACATTGGAAAAATCATATTTATTTTAAAAGATGCAAAAATCGTCAAAGGTGCAAAAATGTTTAGTATTGACTTGTGAGTGAATAATGGAAAAATCTCTAAGGTAAAACCTAACAATCACACACCAAGCTTGATAACAACAAGAGACATCTCTAAACATTTTAAAAACTCGCTTTATTTACCTTGTAAGCGGATTTCTTGTATTCAGACCATGTAAACTCCTGATGGAAGTTGTCTTCTTCACCTTCCATAAGTGATGGCAATGGAGTTATCTTTTGGGTCGTCAATGGTGGTTCTCCAAAGTATATCACTTATGTTTGGCTTTTATGGGGCTCACAAACACTCTATGCTTCACACTTTTGAATCTCTCATTCATCATAACCTGAAAAGATAAATCATAAATCACCATATAAATCAGATGGAAGCAAATCCCTTGAATGGCTAATTAATTACATATGTAAACTCAATTAATTAATGGATTCAATATAACCGATGGGCCAATGAAGTACGGAAATTTTTAGGTGGTACGTCTGCATAGTCCAGATAGATATTACATTAGGAAAAAACTAGTATTGTTTAGTTCAGATAAACATATCCGCAACGTACGGATGTATCACGTAAAGGTTTCCCATTTAGTACCTGCATAGAGTTGTCAACATTGACAAAAAAGGAATCCTGATCAGGGGGATAGAAATCCAAGTTCCATCTTTCAATGCGATTTGAAGGCCAGATGTATTGTTGGATCTCAAGAGGGATATGATTTGCGGGTCCGTATGTTCTCCAAACCCAATCACGTCCGATCCCCTCCATGAAGCTCCTGAAACTCTTGAACAAAAGGGTAGTGATTCAGCCTAAAAACGAAGTCATTGTGCTCATCCATCACCATTTTACGAAATACATTTCTCTGCTGAATCTTCAGTCCTTCTGCCATTAGTTTCCAGTATTTCACATACCACGTTTTTTCCTGCTGACAAATTAGCATGTAACAGCTGAGAAGGGTTGCTTGATGTTAAAACCATGATTGACCATATGCCCATGAAAAGAAATCACCGAGTGTTAAAAAGTATGAATATTTTATTGCACCTTAAGTATTTTCTTTAACAACTGCTATTATGGTACAAATTGCTCAGTTGTGAAACTGCTAATAACTAGACCTAGCTCAGGATTGCAATATAAAGGTTGAGGTTATGGTTTCAGATGGCCAATGACAAGGAAGGAAAAAAATGATAATGGTTTAAAAATAAATAAAAAGATTAGTACCTATCAAAACATGTGTATCCCGGCCAGGGCATAAACTGTGCATGTGATCATGATTAGGACTTCAACAAAACAGTATGTTCCTCTTTTTTATTTGCACCACGACACAACCACCTTGGTCAGTATCAACCGCTTGAGTATGACAACATAACACGTCATTGGCCATGTTAATTGGCCTGCAGATCGGCATTTCAACCTGCACATTTTTAATGTATAAAAGCACTTAAAAAATTAAATACAAAAGCTCAAAACAACGAGACGATTGAATATAGAAATTATGTAGACTTTTAAGAATAAATCTGTCGTTATCCGTCGAACCCTATAGGCAAACCTTACTTAGTTTTTTCCTTTCATGTATTTAGACTTCTCTAGACATTTTTAAATCATATTGTATGCTTTCCTTTGAGAAGGATTGCTTGATATGAAAAGCATTTGTAATTACCTAAACCTAGCACTAGTAATTAAACAAAGCTATACATCACTATTAGTTTGTTCAGTCTAGTAGAACATGTGATTATAACAGAAAACTTGAAGAATATACCCGAAAAGCTGAGAGCCCTTTAAAGGAAAAACAGATCGACCGTATGAAATTCGATTTCTCAACTCTGGAATCGACTTTCACACATTCGAATGTGACAATCGAAGTTCAAACCATGTGAATGTTGATTCTCTCACTTCTGGAATCCACTTTTACACATTGATTGTGACAATTGACGGGCGGAAAAAATGATTCTAGAATTGATTGTTGTTGGTGTCATGACAAAGGTGATTGAACATACATAGGAATCGATAAAATATGCTCCGTTTAATTTAGAATTATTGAAACTGTACCTTTCGTAGCAAAATCATTACAAAAAAGCTACTAATAAAAGGGGTTATGCTTTGAAAAAAAAAAAAAAAAAAAAAAAAAAACAGGAGCAACTTCAGGTTAATTTGCAAGGTTAAACAATCAATACAAAATATATCTCACAATACCATAGCAACTGCAGCTCATTTAATTTCTTGATTTCAAAGTCGTGGAAAAATTATTGCAGAAGAAAATGGAAAAAAAAATTTCTCTACAAAAACCTTGGCTTAAAATAAATTACAAAAACAGATCCAAAATGTCAAATTGAATCAAAATTGGAAAACGAAAATCATACCTTCACAGTCTTATCCATTTCCTCACACAGTAAAACCTCAGAACTCAACGTCCAAAGTCGACTATCATTACCCCCAGAATAGTATATATAAGATTTTTTTGGCTGGTTTTTTTGTAGGGCATAAAAAGAAGCAAGAAGAAATTACCCCTAGAAATTATATGTATAAGATTTTTTTTGCTGGTTTTTTTTGAACAAGAAGAAATTATGATGAAGATGAATTAAACAAGGCCGAAAGCAAAAGAAAACGATACTTTTGGGATCTCTCTATTTTCTTAACCTAAAAGGGACTATGAACTACTCGTCTATTTAATGTGGCTATATACATTGGTGCCCTAAACCCTATTTATAGCCCTAGCTCCTAGTTGTTTTGTGTTTATCCATATTTGCCTTTATAAACCCTAGACAGAATACATAAAAAAATTAAAAATAAAAATACAACCGGGTATAGTACTCAGTACATCGGTCTAGTGGTTAGCTACGTATGCTATGCTTTGGCGTGAAGACCAGAAATCGAGCTCGGTAAAGGTATAATTAAGGTGTGTGTAACCTTTCGTATCACGGAAAAAAATCCGGGGTATAAAAATTTGTTTATTTAATATTTTTTTTTACTTTAACAAATTAGTTTCTGCCCTAGTGATCAACCGAGATATAGGGACTAAAAAGTTTATTAAGAAAATCAGAAATTGCTTTAACAAAATGTAATAAATATGAATTGATTTATGGAATTTCTTTTACACAACGAATATTCTAACAGACATAGTGTTTTTTTTCCCTTCGATTTTACCCTTTTAAATTTAATTTTTATTGTGCTTACTTATTTTGACCCAATTTTTGGCAGAATGTTAGAAATATTTTTGCTCAAATCTGGGTCAGAATGTATGATATATACTTTCTGACCGATATAGGATCTAGAAAATACTCAATTTCTCATTTAAATTAAGTCAGAATAGTCAACCACATTCTGACTCATATTGGATCAAAACTGTGTGATGAGTGAAAATGTGTTCTTTTGAATTATTTCTTCAAAACAGAGGCATAATTGTCGGGCAATTTCAATGAAGATTTTTCGGACAAGGGATTTATTCTGACCTTCGGACAACTGTCATCTCTGTTGCCCTTCTTCCTGGATTGGTTCATGGAAAAACACGGTGAAGTGCCATAGAAATTTGAAGTGAAATCATAACACAATTTTCTTGTTAAAGTGATGTACTTCCCTCACTTCACAACATAAGTTTTGGAGATGAGGCCCCTTCTGTTTATATGGGTTTGAGCCTAGATTTTCTACATGGTATCAAAGTCATCCCTTTATTGTGCAAGTGTTGGGTCTCTTTTCTACATGGTATCAGAGCCACCCTTTTATTGTGCAAGTGTTGGGTCTCTTTGTTGGCCTTGTAGTGCCCTTATATGCATTATGTGCCATGTGGCTTAGGATTTTTATAAGCCCACACTTGAGGGGGAGTGGGTACTAGTGATTGTTTCACCACAATATTAAGAGATGAACATCTCTCATCTCACAACCTAGGTTTTGGGGATGAGACCCCTCCTCTTATATGAGTTTGGGCCAAGATTTTCTACACTTCTAGCCTTACCAAGATGAAACACAATGAGAGAATCAAGGCTACAGTTCCTATGTACCTAACTCTAGGTTCTGAAGGTACATATAAATTGGCATTCGTAGACTGCCGATTGTGGTTTTTTTCCTTCAGCAGATAAATCACCTCATGATCTGGCACTTCTTACACGCCCTTAAGGTGAGAAAAGGTGCAGTACATTGTTATGTTTTCCAACCAGTTGAAACAATTCAGCAGGTTGGCTTCTCATATGTTGACTGGGGTAGTGATGGACCCAGAATTTTTTTTCTCAGTGGGGGCACCAGAGCAAATTCAAAGATCCAGTGGGGACAGTAGTAGATACATTTTTAACAACAAATTAAAAGTATATCATTTTTTAGATCTCACTGGGGGGCTGGGGGCATTGCCCCCATCCTCTACTGTACATGGGTCCATCCCTGACTAGGTTGCAGTACCCTTGTTAGAAGGTCAATAACAGGTTATTGTGTATATTTGGATGGCTTATTAGTCTCCTGGTGTTCCAGAAAGAAATTTGTTGTATCCAAATCCAACGCTGAAAGTGAGTGCGTGTCTTTAGCTCATGTAGCTGCTGAAATCCAATGGCTTAATTCGATCATATGTGAGCTTCACGTCTCTCTTCTCAACACTCCAGTCATTTGGTGTGATAATTTGGAGCTTCAGGACCAAGCAATTTGAGATTGGCGGTCACTATGTCCGTGATCAAGTTCTTCAAGGAAGCTCCGTGATGCTTACATTCCCACTACTGGGTAGATTGCAAATTGTATGGCCAAACCTATTAGCACTTCCAAATTTTTTGACTTTTGAGACGAACTTAATGTGTTAAGTTTGAGAGGGGCTATCAAGATTAATTAGTAGTAATTATGCGTTGTTTGGCATCTTTAGCTAGATTCTAGAAGTAAGGACACTTGTCTACCTTATATGTCTTCTCTAGATCCAGTGGTAGCTATGGTGCAATTGATAAACAAATGAATTTATCAAAGGTATGGGACGCTATCATAAAAATCACGTGTTGGAGCTTATGGAAAAGAAGGAACAATCTCATCTTCAACTCAAAGTTTGCTTCGGTAGACGATGTGCTTGGAGAAATTCAAACTCTCAGTTTTTCCTGGATCAATTTGCGATGCGACAAATTTTCTTTAGATTGGGATATTTGGAAAGATCAACCATTAAATAACTTTATATAGGCGTTGATTGCTTGGTTTAACGTTACTTTTGTTAGGAGTTTGATTTTTTTCTTGTATTGGAATAACTCAACCTCTGTAATCTTGGTGTAAATTTTATCTATTAAATTTAATAGATAAGTCTTTTAATATTTATATATATATAAGTTGTTGTTCAAAAAAAACAAGCACCGTATTGAATTCGCTATTAATGGATGAAAATCTACGAGCATTGCGTAAGCTAGTACAATGGCATGATAACAATCTCTCTATCTCTCATATCAAAAGTAGGAAGAATACAAATATACTCAGAAGATAGGGTTATTTTCGTCCAACTAGGCGTTAGTTTGTCCTTAATACCATGGACATGTGGAGTGTGTCATAATTGCCTAAATAATTGAATAAATGTTTCTTTTTACCAATTAATAAAAAAATAAGAAAAGTTTAACAAGGTATCCTAAAAATTTGTGGAATATGTAATAGAGTCTAAAATCAAGACCCGCATAGTCCATTTTTGTTGGAGTATTCCAAATAACGTTATCCCTACTACTTCTGGTTTAGCGAATCATGGTATTGGTACCGGCATTTGCTCTGCTTTTCTTCGCAACAAATTGTGAGATTGTATTATTCCTACAGCAGTTTGGCAACAGTCAACTACGTCTGAAATTTGGGAAGGATTTCATTTCTCTTTGATTTTGGATGTTCTTAGAGTTTTGGGTAACTAAATAAGATAACCTAGGTGGGGCGAAGATCATTTGTGTTCTTTGGAGAATCTGGAATGCTAGATGCACTTTGGTTTTTGAGCAAAATGAGCCTCAAACTAATACGATTTTGGCTCATGCGGATGTTGAGCTCATTGAATTCATTTCGGCGATGTGTTGTCCTAATTCACAAGCCAACAATATTCCGCACCAAACTAGGTGGCAATCACTTTGGATGGGTATTGTCAAATTTAGTGTCGGCGTTGCTTTTAATGAATCATAAGCTGTTACTGGATGACTGGTTAGGAATAATGAAGGGATGATCTTGAGAAGTTTTTCTCAAAAGCTCGAAGGGGCTTATAATGTTATTACTGGAGAGGTATTGGCCATTTATCATGCTCTTGTTTTAGCCAATACATGGGGTTTCTTCAAGGTGGTGATTGAAGGCGATTCGTTGTCCGCATATCAAAAATTGACCACACATCACGAAGACATTATTGAGTTGGGAGCCATTATTGAAGAATATTGTCATTCTATTATATATTCCAACGATTCTTCTATTAATTTCTCTTTTGTTAAGCGAGGTGGAAATATTCCAACTCCTTTTTTAGTTAAAGAATGTCTTAAGTTAGTAGGTTGTGTCCCCGAACTCATAATACTGTATGTTGCTTTTGCGTATTAAATATCTTTTTCCCTTAAAAAAAGGAAAATGAAAAAAATTAAAAATTAAATAGTTATACTTAAAAGTTTAAAATATTTGGTCCGAGCCATATTAGGGGCAAATACATGGTGTGTGTAATATCTTTCGTTTTCGGAAAAAAAAGAACTTTAATACATTTTATGTATTATTTTTGAAAAGGAAAAACAGTAAGATCAAGAAGACATCATAGGAGTTTACTAATTTAATTGGGTTTTTTTTTTTCTTTCAGTTAAAATATGATTGGCTTTATTGACAGAAAAAGCACCTAAGTTTACGAGTATAACCTAATATGATTTTTTGGAGAAGGAGGGCACCCGCCCCAACCCTATATTTTCATTGCGCAAATGGTAGATAAGACGATGATTATTAGATTAGCTTGGGCTTAGGAAAACAATAAAAGCCTGTTTTTGCGTTGTATCTCTTTTTTCTGTAACAACTTTGGCTTCAAGTATTGAATAAAACGGATCGTTTTTTATATATATATATATATATATATATATATATATATATATATATATATATATAACCTAATATAAATATTAGAATTGAGATAACCCAAACTTCACGATTTAATTATGAAGGCACTTTGCAGTCTAACTAGAGCAACTCTTTAAGAAAAGTGTTCGTGAATTATAACTAAAACATTTCCCTATAAATATTATTTTAAGGGTATTTTGGTAACTTTCATTAAAAATTTGGGGAGAGTATAGGACTATTGGGCCCTTGGCCCCTATGTACGTAGGTCTGCCCTGCGTGTTAATTTTTTAACATAATATGTTTACTACTTGTTAAAATAATCTTAGACGTTTATTACTTATGATGCACAAATACTTCGGTTTAGTAACGTATCCTACACCGATACTTATCGGATATTTAGGATACACAGAGAGATAAATTTATAATTTTTTGAAAGTTGAATACATGATTCATATAAGTATATTCATAACTCGCAACGTAAAATAAATGACCATGTTGAACATTGAGGAAATACCGTTAACTATCGAATGAAAATTTGTCCAAAACGATAGAATACTACCAAAAATGAAGTGTTTTAAGCCCGTATTTTATATATTGCGAAAATCACAATTCACACACCCACGTATCCCGTATCTCGTATCCGTATCCATTCAACCAAACTGTATTAACAAGGTCAGAGTTCAAGTCTTCCTTCTAGCGTGTTAATTTTTTTAACCTCACACGTTTAATACTTATTAAAAAGATTGTAAATATAGAAGGTGTTTTAAGCCCCTTTTCTACCACATTTAATATTTTTTATAGCTCAGACATTTACTATTTTCTAAAATTCTTGTAATATTTAGTTTACTTTAGACATTAATTTATTATTCAGTAAAAAATGGTAATTTTATTTTTTTTAATCATCAGAGCTGATTTTGAAAGCTAATAGAATGATTGTTATACAAATTTGGAAATGTGAGTATTCCTACTTTATTTTCATAAAAAAGTACTATTCATTAATTATATAAAACGGATTAGAGACACATTTTATCACACAAAAAGTTACATAAATTAAATGAAAGGGTTGATATTAAAGTTATTTGTCTTTCAATTTTTTATAAAAACCATTGAATGATTTGGATTATTTCTGTGCACTTTTTTAAGACTAATTATATGTATATAAATACTTTTTCCATATAAAACATTGTGTAAAGAATGATTTCCTATCGTTGAATAGCTATGTAATATTGGCATTATTTTGCTGTTTAAGAATATATATACTCTCGACGGCAGGGACATAGATATTTATTAAGTCTGCTCTTCAAGTTATACCCACGTAAATTATGTAGTGTTTCAAAGTACCCACTACCCTAATCAGAGAACTTGAGCAAATGATTCGAAGCTTCTTTTGAGGAGACACGAATAATAAGCGCAAAATACATTGGAAGAACTGGGCGGCTTGCTGTTTACCGAAGAATTTGGGGGGCTTGGGATTTCGAGACTTGGAATGTTTTAATCTGGCATTGTTGGCAAACCAGTCTTGGAGAATCTTGACCCATCCGGGTTCGTTGGTAGCCCAGGTATTACATGCGAATTATTTTGAGGATAGTACAATTCTTGCAGCTGGGTTGATGAATAAACCATCTTACTTGTGACGCTGCATTCTGGAGGGTCGGAATCTCAGGTACAATGGGATAAGATGGAGAGTGGGGGATGGGGAGTCGGTATACGTCTTCCATGATGTCTGGGTCAATAGGCAACCTTCGTTTCACATACCTTTTGCAGGACACGGCTTCCCACATATTCCACTGTTTCTGATCTTTTTATACCTGGCTCCAGAGTGTGGGATACGCAGCAGGTGCAACAGTTTTTTAACCCTCGGGAAGCTGATGCTATATTGGAGACCACTATGGCCCCGGGAGGGGCATCCAGATCGACGGATTTGGTACTATGATCGTCGGGGAATCTACACTGTCCGGTCAGGATATTTCCTGGCCCTATCGCTTTATCGGCCGTCGTCTAAAGCTGGGCCTTATACTTTGACGGGGCAGAGCAAGATTTGGAAGAGCTGTTGGCGGCTTCCGGTTCATCCGCGTATTCAGCATTTTTTATGCCGATGCTTGCATGACTGCCTTGCTATTGACCAGGGTTTGCAAGTGGAGGAATGTGGGGGATGGTGTTTTTCTTGCGTGTGGGGAGACCTTGGAGACGATGCGGCATGTGATTTTTGAGTGTGAGATGGCAGCTCGAGTTTGGAGAGTGTCGCCATTTGGTGGGACTCTACAGCACCTACACTCTGCCTCCTTTGGCGAGTTTTTCATCCGGCTTCTTGAGTAACAGGGTGCTCAGGGCGCGGCCATGTTTGTGTGGCTTATGTGGGGAATCTGGAAAGCACGTTGCTCATCAATGTTTGATAATAAGGCAGTCTATGTCTCTACGATATGTTCGCGATCTTTGGCAGCTTCAGCTGAGTATGGGGCGGACATGAAAAGCTATCGGACTCAAGTTCCGGCGCCTCATTTACCAGATAAATGGGCGAAGCCCTTTATAGGCGTACTACCGTTTTTGTTTTGAATTGAAAAGGCCCATTAAGAGAGGCTTTATGAGATCGAGATGTGTGCTCATCTCTGTTGTTTCCTTTTATGCTGCTTAACTACGTGTAGTACTTCACTCCTTTGTATATCACTTTGATCCAGGCGACCCAATAGAATACATGGGGCTTAAGGCTATTTCTCTGGCGTTGGAAGAGGCGGATCGAGCACTTACAGATCCAGAGGCTAGAGGTGAAAAATGATTGTTTGACGTGTATCACGCGTCTTCGGCGACCAGGCGAGGATCTCATAACATGGGGCTGCTTATTCCAGGATTGCTTTGCTTTTTTGCCTAGTTTTGTTTCTGTTTCTTTTTCGTTCGTTCGGCGCATGAGGAATGTCTCAGCGCATCTTCTAGCTAGACATGATTTATATGTTTTCACTAGAACACATCGGGGTTTCTCGCTCCCGGATGATGTTTTGACCGCTTGTTTGACAGATTTTGATTAATAAAACTCTTTTAAAAAAAAAAAAAAAAAAAAGAAAGAATATATACGAGTGAAAAATAATTTAACTTCGACTCTTAAAAGAAAGGAAAAAAAAAATAAACACAACCATAAAAACGAACACTTAGCTTGAAATCCATTCTTAACGGAAAAATAGACACAAACACATCTAACACCATTAATTATGGATTAATCTTCTTTTATTAACTGATTAAACACCTTAATCAATGATGTAATTAAAATGTGTTGCGTATATTTTGTTGGAAACATAACATTATTCATAAATTAAGGAAACTATTTGTTTCAGAACAAAGTTTCATAACAAATTTTTACAACATTGATCATTATACGACAAATCGTAACCTATAATTAAATTTTTTTTTTTTGTTTCCGGTTAATTGATTTAGTATCATATCAGACATATCTTACTACTACCTCCGTTTTAAAATATAAATCATTCTAAGTGTTTTCACACAGATTAAGAAATTGATTGAGTGTCATAAATTTGATGGTTAATGTCTAAATGCCCTTTGACTATCCTTAATACAATAGTTGTTAAGTAATAAAAAATATTTGGATTGATAATAAATTAGGACTAAGATAGAGAAAAAAATAATAAATGTTGTATTGGTAATATAAAATTACTCATATTGTGGAACAAAACAAAAATTGTAAGATGACTTATATTTCGAAACGGATGTAGTTCTTTTTTTTTTTCTTTTCAATTTTGCTCAAATTTATTGGAATTTGTAACATAAAAAAGAAGACTGTAGTTTCGTTGGACAGTACATAGCTGCAGGAAGTAAACTTTACTGATTACAAGGCCGGAGCTTTACCTGCTAAGAAACAAAAGAGGGCAGAGACCGACCGACCGACCTGAAAATGCAGGTGGTGATACTGATATGTGGCTTACATGCACATATATATAAGGTGCATCGGCGCCGCGTGACAGATACCTTTGATGCCGCGTGGGATTTCTGTATGATAGACATGTATACCTAACACAATGTTTTTGAAAAGAGTCATTAAAGTGTCTCACATTAAACATTTATGATCGTTTATCCTCATCATATTAAAATATTAACTTCTCTCAACTCATATATAGTTTAGATTTTGAGGTTGAGGGTCCTCGTATAGTCGTATTATATGATTTTGATTTATATTTTCAACAAGAGTAATGAAACAAGTGCAACTTAATTTCAGACTTGGAATGACGCTGGGTCGGGGTCGTTCCTCTAGTTGAAGTATCGCAACATTTTTTTTTTTGGTTGCCTAGGTTACCTATTCGGAATACCCTATAAACATTGTGCACTCGTTGTGGTTAAATGATTGTTCTCGTATAATTAGTCGAAAACATATACGGATTCATATTTTTTTTTCAGTGGAGTCACCAAACTGTAAAACTATATTTTTTTATCCAAAAAATTGTTCAAGTTGGGTATGCGGTGCTTAAAACTACATTTTTTAACAACAAAACGATGTTTTTAATAACAAAACTAAATCGTTTTAAATACTAAAAGAAAAATCCCCAGATCTCAATGGGATCACGTGACCCTTTTAGCCTAACCGCTCCAGCTCGAAAAGAGCAATGGTGAACTGTATTGTTTTAACGGATACACTACAAACGTACAATGAATATACTTCCATGATAAATGTTTGTGTCTCAATAAAATATGCATAACGAATGCCAAAACATAATTTTAAGTCATTGGTTTTTATAAGACTCATTGATTTAATAGATCCCACATTATTATAATCAATGGTCCCAAAATATTTTGTGTACAATGTTGTAGTTATTTTGTTGTGTCACTATCACTACTATACTTCTATACCATTTTTCTCTTTTAGAAATATTATTAATAAACATTGTAATTAAATAAAATGGGATAAAAATAAAAATTGTTTTCCTCAAATAATCTTGCAAACAGATAAAGACTTGCAGCTGTTTTTAAATACATAGACCATTTGCTATTAAAAAATAATAATAATATCAAATTTGTTCAAGAATGGTTTATTTAAATCACGAGTTTATTCGTGGATGTTCGTATAGTAAACGGGCAAAATTTTAGGTCAAGCTTGGTTCATTTAATTCACATGTTAGTTCGTGATTGTTCATTCAATGAACGAATAAAAATAGTTTAAACACAACTCGTTTAAAAGATAAATTGTTCGAACTAGCAGTGTACGAGCTCGATTTGTTAATGTACCACCACTAGTGAAACAAATAACCATATATGTTATTTATTTGTAAATTGAAACTGCAGTTATGTTACATATTTATGTAATTTACAAGGATAAAATATCAAATGCTTTTACATTAAAGTTCTCACATTTGCTGCTGGATGAAAATCTCATGTCACCTAAACTATTAAATCCTTAAAAAGAATGTCTTTACATGTGGATTATCAACATACCATATAGTACAATGTTATATACAATATATATGTTATGTTATTGTAACATAACGTATACAATATGCGTTACTTGAATAAGCCAATATGCGTTACTTGAATAAGCCAATTGAGAGAAAATAACGAATAGAATTAACTTCACTCCATCATGAGAATTAATAACCTGAATAATGGTGGTTTCAGGCCTACTGGCTTAATAGTTTACCTGAAGACTAGAGATGGCGAACATTGGCTTAATAATTATCGTGACGAATCTTCAAACGTAACTGTGATGGTTGAATCTTACACGGTGTGTATCCACTATTTTTATATGCAACAAGCAATCGCTTTTTCAGATCGTAAAAAACTTTAAAAAGAAGTAGGGTATTTCGTTAAATGCCCCCAAAACGGATATATACACTTTTGGGGTACTTATGCCCTAGTTACTTTTTTTCACAAGTTATCTACGACCCGAGCTAACGATCGCAAATTGCATCTAACAATGGTGTCAGCGAAAATGCAAGTTTCTTCTTTAGTATTTCCATCTGGAACATCCACCACGTAAGACTCAACCACCACCGTTTCGTTTTCATCCTCCGTCGCGTGAAGAGTTGTCACAGACCGGTAATTTTGAAGCCGGTGTTCACCGCCTACAACACGAAAGCTTATCACGTGCTTTTCATCATTCAAAATCTCTAATCTTTCGATACTAATAGATTCGGTACGCCTGTAACCACCTCCACCTCCCGAAGTGTCCCGACTCCACCATCACCGTCAATTAGACGACAACTCCTTACGAAAGACTTGTAAACACGTGGGTTGTCGAATTGACGAACAACCGACCATGTGGTGTCTAACGAAGCATGAATAATTTGAACCATGACAGAGCAAGCTTGGTTCGCGTCGACCGCATGGGTGTGATGATGCAACACGTCATCTGGTACGGTCAGAGGAAAGTAAATCATGGGATGGAAATGTGCTTGGAAGTTGCCGGCAGCCTCCATGGAATTATTTCTTTCTTTCAGAAAAAATATATATATATATATATCGAACAGATTGAATGTAAATACAGAATAAAGAATATAATGATGGAATGGAATGGCTACGTGAAAATGTTTGATGTTTTGCCTGTGAGAAGACAAGTTTGAATGAAGCTTAAAATCAAAGGCAAAGGGGGAAGTGCATGTTGCAATTTATCAAATGTATACTGAGAAAATATTTTTCATTGAATATGAACGATAGTACTAGGCCTTATATATATACAGTAGCAACTGGTATTTGGAAGAAATAAAAATGTCTTGAAAATGTTTCTTTGCGACAAGTTCTCGGACATGATGAAAATAATATTATTTTTATCAAAACGAAAGTACCATATATAGTTGATATATATAACTCATACTGCATCTGATGAGACTTGAGCCCTCAGGGTAAAGCCTCATTGACAATATCAATATGCTTTGTCATGACATGAAAGAATGTCTAGAGAGATCACATATATAGTTGGCTCAATTAGTTTCGGATACCTGAAATTTTTAAGAAAAAAATAATTACATATATATATATATATATATTGCTTAAAACTTTTCGGTATCCGGAAACAATATATTGACCCGACTAATCTCTGACCTCCATAGGTATTTTCAATTATACTTATCACTTAAGTCAAGCAATTGTGTTTGCGCTTATACTTTTCTTTACAACTGTACCAAAGAAGTTATATGAAAAGTAAAATGTAATTGTTACAACTAAAAAAAATAACATAAAATATTTTAAATACCTATATAAAAATGATTTGTTATCGGTTGTTGTGACAAGACTGTTGGGTATAATAATACAACTACCTATATAAAAATGATTTGCTCACGGTAAATTGAGTCGTGCAAATTTCATCATTGATCAAAATTTAGGGTCTATAGGTTGAATCACATAATGCTGATAAAAGAGAGTGAGTACGTAGTCGATGTATCATTGCTCTCGTTGTAATATCCCGGATTAAAAATCAGTATATAACTTGCAGAAATATAACTAACCTGCTTCCAATGTTGGCATATAAGCTACATGTTTAATGATCGGTCTTAAGTAATTAATTAAGCCATTTCAACCTGCAAGAAATATATATATACACACAGAGAAATCAAGTAATTAAATATTAAATAAAACCTAGAACAATCACGTAACAAGCTGGTAGAAACAAGTCAACAGACAAATTTATATCATTTTCTTTACCTATCATAAACGGGGTGAGTATATATTGCTTACTGTTAGAAGCATTTGCTTCTAAAATTAATGTAATAATGACAGCCATTAAATTAGCTAATAAATAATACAGCTTAGTTATGTAAAAGGCTAAAAAAAACCTTCAAAAGGTACAAACGATCGCTTATAGCATGAATGTTGAGATGATAATCTACGTATTTAAGCAATTAATAATCCCCTCTAAATGTTAAATGTTAAACTAAAACAAAGAGCATGTGTCAACATAACAAACACATACAAAAGACGCAACAAGTTCAATAAAGCGGCTCAAACACTTCAACGACGTTCAACGATTGAAATTGAAAACAAAGATATTTCATCTTCAGCCACATGCTTTCTGATACCATGTTGAATTTATAACATTTTCTAAAAGATATAATTCAACCATCACACTTGCACTCACTAGGCAAATCATTTTACTCAACCTTAAGTATAAGGTGACAATAATAAGAAATATATTCACTCGCATATAACATATGTGACAATTGACATTCGACCTTATGCTCATGAAAAGGTATATATGTACCAAAAGAAAATATCGTAACGATCATTGTGACACAACAAACATCAAAACATGATGTGACAATTAGACCTTTCAGTATGTGGGAGTAGGCTTATCTTCAAGTAAATGTCATATCATGAGAGATTTTACTGTCACATGATTCCAAATCACCTAAACCTAGCTAGCACTAGTAAACAAAGCTATAATGCATATCTATACATCACTAAAAGATATTATATATAATGTGACAACACACGTTCTATAGTTTAGTTTTAAACTATCATATTGTCTCCTCATTCATATGATGCATCTAAACATCACAACATCACTCCCATCATCTTTATGGAATTACATATGATGCACAAGATAAATGGCTGTTCAAATAGGGGATGAAAGATTCAAGATGATTTCATGTGGAAGTCCAAACAAAAGAAAAGACTTTATTATTACTTTCAAATACTTGCTAGTTTGGATGGAAATAATAGAATGTAAATAATAGAATGTAATTGAATTGTGTTTTCATTGCATTACATTTTTGGGTATTGTTGTGATGCAAAGAGATCCAGTAAAATCTCAATGCAATGGAACATAATCTGATGTAATGAAATGAAAAAATATTTCATTAGAAAACATACTTGTTGTCGCTACTACTATCAACGTAAACCCTACCACCTAACCCTTCCCACCCCCACCCACTTCATTCCACCTTATCCACAAAACTCATAGTCACTACCACCATCACCGTAAACCATACCACCTAACCCTTCCCCCCCACTCCCCCCCCCCCCCCCCCACACACACACTTCACCCCACCACCTCCCACCACATCCTTATCATCCACCCCCCACTCGCCAGAACAACTCCCCGCACTATTACGACCACCTAACTTTACTCTACCATAACCACCACATACACCTCAACCGCCTCACATACCCCCGCTCACCACCCCCATAACCCCCTCCACCCCACCTTATCCGAACCTTAACCACCTCACCCAATCACCTAATCGATCACCCCACATTAATTGCTATACTCATCATAACCAACCCACATGCATACTACATATATTAGTAGACTTTTTTCCGGATTAAGGAATGGCAGTTGCCGATCTTTAGAATTTCCATAAGCACAAAATTAGGTAAAAGGTTGAACCGATCTTTCCAGCTTCGAAGGAAGAAATAAAGTGACCTAGGCTTAAAAAAGAAATACAAGATTAAGTATATACTTTCAAGACCTGGAGTCAAATTCATGTAATTAACATGTGGTATAGTGGTATAGACAAACACTTGTAATCATCTCCCACATAACCCATTCCAGTAATAAGAAATCTAACAGGGAGTATTCTTGCGAACCCTAAACCGCAAACACACACACACGTACACACACACATGAGATTTGATGGTGAGAAAGTGACACAAAAATGGAGCAAAATGCTGCTTAAAAAACCAGGAGGCATGTGTGAGTAAAATAATACGAGGTATATATGTTCATAAAAAAAGTTTAAAAAAATTAAGTCAAATTATATCTCATACTACTATCATTGGAAATTCAGGTCACATAATTTTTTTCCCATTTGCAAACAATTATTGAAGAAGGAAAATGGGAAGAAAAGAAAAATCACAGCAAAACCTAGCTTAAGTTTAATTACCCAGAAAGAATTCTAAAATGTCAGGTTGAATCAGAATTAGAAAAAAACTTACCTTCAAAATTAGATCCATCTCTTCATATTCATTTACACGTGCACCTCTTACATTATACTACCCCCTAGATAATATATATAAGAGAGTTTTTTTTTTTTTTTTTTTTTTTTTTTTTTTTTAAATGGCGTACGAAGAAAGAGATATGTTGCCTTGAGGAAACAATATGGTGAATATGAATTGAACAAAAAGGTGCAAATTAAAGAGAAGGTGCAGGTGTAAATGCATAAGAAATTAAAGCGAGCTTTGAAATCTCTTTATCTTTAATTTAACCCTTTAAATCATTTGATGTGGCAAGACATTGGTATGCCCTTAACCTCATATATTTATAGCCCTAGTTTTGTGTTTATCTACACATTTGCTTCACAAACCCTAGAAAGAATACTCACACTTACCACACTACATCATCGTCCCGACTTAATTACTCTAACCAGCCTACCTACCGCTGTCATCCTACCCTTACCACTCTATTCCATTCTCGCCATTCCGACCGGTCTACCAACTCGATCACCAACCAAGATAGCTAGCTACCTCACCACTATATATCATCCTACCCTTACCCCTCTATCCGATTCTCGCCATTCTGACCACTTTACCAGTTCACCAACCACTCTTATACAACTACGTACCCCCTACATCACCCCACCCACCACACTCATCCCACCATGCCCTTCCACGTCTTAACCTATTACGTACCCCACCCCTTTATCATCACCATCACACACACACCGTGTTACTGATTATGAAATCTTGACCATTCAATTTTATAATTTGTATTACATCAAACATTCATTCTTTTAACTTACATTACATCCATCTAATCTACTGATTAATTATCATTTTAGTTGGTTCAAGTTAAGAATTTTGACATCCGATTCCCACAATCCAACTGAACATATGATTATAATTAAGAGGGAACTTGAAAAAGAAAATGTCTACAAAATTAGGATCATTAAATTCTTTAGATAAGATTAAAACTATATATATGTTCCATAAATTTTTCATGTAGTGATTTCGCTCCGAAAGCATACGTACGGTAATGCTATCAAAACGGAACATATATATTTGACAGATTGTTAACTTTTTAGGTATATTTTCTCAGGAATTCCCTTATACAACTAATACAAGGGGGTGGCCGGAGGAGAGGGGGAATGATGGAAGATCACCTCAGAATTGCCATAAGCACAAAAGTAGGTAAAATGATTGAACTGATCTTTCCGGCTGCCGGCGTAAATCCATCTTCTGTGAAAGACAAGGGAAAAAAAAAAAAAAAAAAAAAAACTTCAAAAAGAAATAAAAGATTAAGTACCTTAGAGTCAAATCAAATCCATTTAACATTTGCAATCATCTCCCACATACCCTAAACTGCAAACACACAGACAACAACAACAACAACAAAAAGATGATAGAAATCATGTGATTTGATGGTGAGAAAGTAACACAAAATTGGCACAAAATAATAGTACCAGTTATGCTAATAAAAAGGTTATAAAAAAAAAAAATTAGCCAAATTATATCTCACACTACCATGGGAAATTAAGGTCATTTAATTATATGCATGTCGAATTAAAATTCAAGGCAAGTCATTTAATTCCACCATTTGCAAGCAATTATTGCAGATCGAAAAAGAAAATTCTCAGCAAAACCAGTTTTAAAATTACCCAAAAAGAATTCTAAAATGTCAGGTTGAATAAGAATTAGAAAAAAAAAAAAAAAAACTTACCTTCAACATCAGATCCATCTCCTCACAACACTAAAACCTCATATAGGTTGAAGATGAAGGTGGAAATTAAAGAAGAGGTGCTGGTGTAAACGTATATGAAAGCGACACTGTGGAATCTGTCTATCTATCTTTAACCCTAACCTCTTATTTATAGTCTTATTTTTGGGGCTTATCCATCCATAAAATTGCTTCACAAACCCTAGAAAGAATATATTCAGTAACAAAAGTAAATTAAAACAAAATTGTGCTCTTAAAAAAAATACAAAACAAAAAAGAGAAACAAAAAACAAACGTTCATATTTAACTGTCGTAGTTGTCAAATATAAAAATCTCTTTTATCTATCGTAGTTTCATTTCAAAAACATTATTTATTGTATTTTTCTACCTCTACCCTATTTATAAAGGGGTAAGAGGTTGAAACAACCCATTAATTATATTCAAATGTGTTATTATCATTTTGAAGTTAAATTAAAGTATTAACTACTCTCCTTAAAATTGGTTCTGAAGGATATTATTGGAGAGTCCCAATCTACATACATCAAAGGACGTCAAATACTAGATGGTGTTCTTGTTGCAAACGAGATTGTTGATAAAGTGAAACGTAGCAAATTGAAAACTTATATCTTCAAGGCAGATTTTGAGAAGGCGTTCGACTCGGTAATTGGAATTTCTTGACACGATTATGGAGCAAAGGAATTTTGGGCATAGATGGAGAATGTGGATTAAAGGTTGCATTTCTTCTGCCAAAGTATCGGTTCTTGTTAATGGAAGCCCCACTCGTGAATTCCATCAGGCGACGGAGGACAGTAGCTGTCACAAATAGACGAAGGCACTATCGATTTCGATTGTATCTACATTTTTGTAAGTAATTAACATCATTAGTTAGATTTTTTTTTGTTTACTTCTTTTAAATCAACATCATTTTTGCTCGATTTTCTTTGTTCTTTTATTGAATTTTTTTTGTTGAATGTTGATTGACAAAGTTGTGTTTGTTATAAACTTATATATAGAGCAGATTTTTTTTTTTTTTTTGTTTTTGCCCGTCTGTCTCACTGTTTGTTTCTAAATCAATTAGGACTTCTAATCTCCTATAGGTTAGAATCTACACCGTAAAGTACTACTTATGAAAAAATTGATTCTAACCCACCCGAAAAAAAAATCCTAATTATCTGGTTTTTCTCCTCCCTCTCTCTACCCTTTCGGTCGTTTCCTTCTACCAAGAATTCCTCCGGCGCCGGTGGCCTTTGGTTGCCGGCGTCACACCTGTTTCTTAATTTTATTTTACTATGTATCTTAATTTATCTTATTAACCTCTGGAGAAGGAAATCGTAGGGGAATCGGTTTTCTTCCCCGCTGGTGGTTATGCTTGACGGTTTTTCTTCTCCCTTTTGATATTGATACTCGAAGGCTTGTTTCGTTGTTTTTCGTTTGGATCTGGTGTTTTCTGGTCGCTTTCCATGGAATCTCCAGGTGGCTATGGGCGGCCTACCATGGTGGGTGGCGGTGTTGGTCTTGCATGCTCTTTTTTCGCCTCGCTTTTGTCATTCGAAGGCCTTTGTTGTCGATCTTTGGGTTCCTCACTCTCTGGCTGTGGAGTCTGGTGGTCTACGGCAGTGATGGGGCGAATTTTGTTTTTATTGTAGGCGACAACAGTGGCGGCGGTGATGTGCAGACTATTTGTGATGAAAGTTTTTGGGCTTTCTTGGATCGGGTCAGTAATAGTCGATTAATCCGGATTGTTTTGTAGATTTATAGTTTTGTGTAAATCTGTTTGTATTATGGTAAAGACTGAATATTGTAATTTGGTACCAAATCAAGTCCTCTCTAATGAGGTAGAATTTGGTGGAGATGGGTTTTCTCATGTCCTTCGTTTTCTTCTTTCGTTGCTGGTGGTAGTTTCCGGCTTTAGGCCTGTGGTGATCCGGATTAGTGTGCCTATTTTCCGGCATTGGTCCGGTGTAACTTGTTCGTCGGTTTATTTTAGTGAAATCCTTTTGTTTCTGGTATTAAAAAATAAAAAAAAAAATAAAGAAACAGGATAACGCGTGCCAAAAAAAAATTCTTCCTTCAGATAATCTAGCAAACGTGATAAGAATTGTTGCACTATTTAATCACAAAGACTTTTTGCATGAACCAAATAAGAATTTTCTTGGTTTATGTTAACGTAGATGTGGTGGCGGGTTTCAATACAATTAAAAGGGGCAACTATTCTCACTCAAGATCCTACATCCGCCCCTGCGTAGATGTGGTTTTGATTGAATTTTTTATTTATTTATTTGTGAAATAATCCATATTTCATCCTACGTCATTCATGAGCGGTAATGTAGGCAACGTTAAGTAAGTAAATGGTACTACATCCGTCCCACAAAAAATGTCCACTTTTCTAAAATGAATTATCCCATAAAAAATGTCCGTTTAGAAAATCAATACATCATTTAATGTATTTTTTCCAAACATACCCTTATTATAACATTTAATGCTTATATATTCATTTCATATTCCAAAATAGCATTTAATATTTAATAGGGGTATATATATACGTCCATCACTACTTAAAGTACAACATATTAAAAATTTTTTTTAATATGTGTGCACCACAAAAAATGGACAAATTTTATGAAATGTAGTAGTATATATTTCGAAGTTTATGTAAGTATGAATTAAAGTTTTATAGCATGCGTACATGGTATTTCCATTTTCTCAAAATAACCACATAATAACACTTCCTCTCTCGTAGATTTACCGTCCCGTGAAGCAAGTTATTTCCATGAACCTCAAACTCATTGGGGTTAATAGGATTAACCACGAACTTCCTTCAGCAGTAATATTCGAAGCCACTATTTCATCGATCTCGGTGCTAACACGATCGCACAATCAAGCGCCGCCGGCGTCTATCATGATACCATCTCTGCGGTGTAGCTCTAATGAATTCAAGAGGCTGAGCAGGCCAGCCAACGACGAGCCTCTCTAATCGCACAGTTGAAACTTTCAGCGTAATTGCTTGTCATTAAGGCGTATCTTTTCCCAGAAATTTGGCACGCGCCCACGCGTTCAACACCTATTTCTTCAGTTTTAGATATGCACCAAGACATTGTGCCTTGATTAAAGCGCACTTTCGGAGAAATTCGGCCTCCGAGAATGCATAATTTGTTTGATAGAATGTGTCTTCACAAAAACCATGATCCTTCCATTTTTTATTAGATTGCCCTTTAAATGATGATAGCAAACACCGTGATATGCATTGGGAAATACCGACCAACCGCATTTCTAATAGCCTTGTGTATGCATCCGGATATAAAGCTCAAATTTTCAAGCATGGATACCTTCAATGGCCACCTCAATTGTCTCATGAAATACCCCACGAATCATTGCATTCTTTTCAAAGAATACCGACTTACTCTGAGGAATAGGTGGTCACCGGCATCTACTGACAGAAGAACAAATAGTTGACCTGAGAAGCGGGTTTTTTAGATGAGTGGCGTCCACACACAAAATAGGTCGACAATACTTGAAACCACGACGACTTGCTCCCAAAGCCATGAAACAACTACCGAACCTTCCCGGATTATCAAAGTGAAAGTCAACATAGGTCCCCTTCATTGGCCTCACGCACCATCCACAGTGCGAGGGTATCGCATTGTAACACTCGTCGGTGAACCTCTAACGACATTCTCATCATCTCGTGAGACGTAGGTAACCTTATTCTTTCTATGTTTGACAGCAACCGACTTTTTGTATTGAGATAATTTTGTATCATTCTTTTTTAATTTTGTCTCAATGTACAACAAACGTAACTCTTCTCTTTTGCACCTATTTTTCTTTAATTGCTTATCTATTAGCTTAATAGAGAAGCTCTAAATAATAATAATTGCTGCTGTTCATTAAAAAAAACAAAAGACTCCCTCACTTTTTTCTTTACGCACCCTAGCACTTTATTTTTTTTTATTGTTGTCTCAATGCATAACAAAAGATTCCCTCACTTTTTCCTTTAGGCACCCAAAAATTAAAGCACCCTAGTTCGAACCATCCTTCTAGCGTGTTTACTTGCACAACAAAAGACTTTATGTGATATCCCACATTGGAAGTGGGGGAATCGCATCACCACCATATCAGTGTGAGACATAAAGGCCTTATCAACTCGGGTTAGCCATTTTAGACCAAGTGAGGGACGGCGTTCTAAGCAGTTGACCGGACCATTTATGACTCATTTAACGCTACCAGGCCCGAGGTCTAGGGGTGTTACAGAATTGTATCAGAGACGACTATCAGAAGGATCTAAGTGCCACAGCTAAGTGCCACAGGCCACCTATAGAGTTCTCTGGTAGAGACGAACTAGGACAAGTCCACAGAGACAAGTTTTGGCCACCTATAGAGTTCTCTGGTAGAGACGAACTAGGACAAGTCCACAGAGACAAGTTTTGGCCGTCATGACGAGGACGTCAGTCCCTTATAAGGAGGGGGAATGTGATATCCCACATGGGAAGTGGGGGAATCGCATTACCACCATATAAGTGTGAGACATAAAGGTCTTATCAACTCGGGTTAGCCATTTTAGACCAAGCGAAGGACGGCGGTCTAAGCAGTTGACCGGACCATTTATAACTCATTTAGCGCTACCAGACCCGGGGTCTGGGGGCGTTACACTTTAAAGCGCCTTAATTTTTTTTTTTCTTTAATTGCACAACAAAAGACTTTCTCATTTTTTTCTTTAAGCACCCAAAAATTCAAGCCCTCTAGCGTGTTTACTTGCATAACAAAAGATTTTAAAGGCACCCTATTTTTTTTTAATTGCACAACAAAAGACTTAAAAAGATAAATTGAAAATCAACAAAAATTGCTTCTACAACTACGAAAGACATTTTATAGACCTCGCATCTACTTCACTTGATATGGAAATAGGAAGAAAAAGATATCATGATGTAAGTCTATTATTTCCAAAGTTCAAGCCCTCCTTCTAGCGTGATTACTTTTTTCTTAAGGCACCCCAAAGTTCAAGCCCTTCTTCTAGCGTGTTTACTTGCACAACAAAAGACATAAGGTCACTCTATTTTTTTTTAATTGCACAACGAAAGACTTTAAAGGCACTCTAAAGTTCAAGCCATCCTTATAGCGTGTTTGCTTGCACAACAAATGACTTTAAAGGCATCCCAAAGTCCAAGCTCTCTTTCTAGCATGTTTACTTGCACAACAAAAGACTTTAAAGGCATCCTATTATAAATTTTTTTAATTGTACAACAAAAGACTTTAAAGGAACTTAAAAGTTCAAGCCTTCTTTGTAGCATGTTACTTTTTTCTTAAGGCACCCCAAAGTTCAGGCCCTTACGACACTCCAAAGTTCAGGCTCAAGTTCAAGCCCTCCATCTAGCGTGTTTATTTGCACAACAAAAGACTTTAAAGGCATTATTTTTTTGTAATTGCACAACAAAAGACTTTAAAGGCATTATTTTTTTTAATTGCACAACAAAAGACTTCAAAGGCATTCCAAAGTTCAAGCCCTCCTTCAAGCGTGTTTGCTTGCAAATCAAAAGGCTTTAAATGCATCCCAGAGTTCAGGGAAGTTATTGGGTGCACCCGCCATATACAGAGTGAACCCATATGGCAACATGATAATCTTTTATTTCTAAATTGATTTCAAACTGTGTGGTACAGATTTGTTTACCTGTCAAATAGGTGTAAATGGATATACTACCTAAAAACTTCCCTAGAGTTCAAGCCTCCATTCTAGCGTGTTTAGACTTTAATGGCACCCCAAAGTTCAAGCCCTTCTTCTAGCATGTTTGCTTGCATAACAAAAAAACCTTAAACGCACCCCAAACTCAGAGTTCAAGCCCTCCTTCTAGTGTTTTTACTTTTTTTAACAAACAAATTGGACAACAAATTTTTTATTTTTTTAAAATTGGTGACTTGAAAGTCACCCCAATTTTTCTAGACAGATTACAAAGAGGAAAATCATGATTTTTTACTTCAGGGTTGGTGACAGCCCTTTCAATAAACCGATCTTATTCTTATTTTTTTTTAATAAAAAATTGGACAGCAATTTTTTTTTTTTTTTTAAATGGGACTTTAAAGGCCACCAAGATCTGAGGTTCAAGCTTAAAATGGGGGAACTTGGCACTTTAAGGTCAGAGGTTCATGCCCTCCTTCTAGCATGTTTACGTTTTCTTTTAAAAGGACAACCAACTTTTAATTATTTAAATGAACGATTTTAAAGGCATTACAATTTTTCTAGACAGTCTTCAAAAAAGAAACCATGGTTGTTTACTTCAGGTTTGGTGACAATCCCTTCAATAAAACCAATCTTATTTTTTGTAATTAGGGCCATCTCCATATGTTTACCCTATATTTGATAGTTATTTCCATTGAGAATATTCTTTAAAATGGGGTATTTTAAAGTCAACCCAATTTTTTAAAGGAAAAATTAGGTATAAGGCGACTTTTCCTCTCTTAAATAAGTATTAATCCAAACATCTTTTTTTAGTTGTAATAAGGACAAATAATTTCAGTCGGACTAAATTATTCTTATGTTCAACACGTTGTTTCTTCTTCCTCGTCCCACTCTTTCTTCTTCGTCTCCTTCATTGATTTGAAGCTTGCAAACCTTAGGACGAGGCGGAGGTTTCGGAACTCTAGGAACTCGAGATCTTAAGCTCATTACTGAATCAGATGTCTCTAAAATTTCCTCTGAATCGCAACGAGAATGTCTCGGCCGTTCAATCTCGATTCTGTGTTCTTCTTTCTTCGATTTCGAATTTGAAGCTGCAATTTCGTAAATAGCTTGAGCATTTGATGATGATAGACTGGAACATTTCCACAAATTCTTCGAAACTTTATTGAAACTGGAATTCTCCTTCAATTTCTTCAGCTCAGCTATATGAGCTTCCAAATTCTTCAATTTCTCCTCAAATCTCCCATTCTGTCGTAATAATTCCATGTGCAATATCTGCGATGTTAGGTAGATGTGATGGATTGTGGGGATTGTAGATGCATATTTAGCTCTGTCCATTCTCATCAGTACTAGAATGATATTGGTACTTGAGGTTCTTAGAAACAATCCACTCCTATTTTATAAGAGACTTGTGATCTAATTATAGTGTATGCCTATATGATGAATGTGGATAATGAAGTTATAAGATCATTCTGGTTTTGGACTAAAGAGTTGGTCGCAAGGTGGCTTTAGTTATGCCGAATTCTTTAATATGAAAGTGCTAGGATTAAATAACTTGAAAGAATGATTAGATCATCCATTGCATAACACCCCCAAGAAACAGATGCTAATTTGATTTAGTAGTTTTGCAAGAATAATGTCA
Source organism: Gentiana macrophylla (assembly GCA_026214975.1). Taxonomy (NCBI): domain Eukaryota; kingdom Viridiplantae; phylum Streptophyta; class Magnoliopsida; order Gentianales; family Gentianaceae; genus Gentiana; species Gentiana macrophylla. Next base: position 274,421 of record JAOBSW010000553.1, read on the forward strand.
ACGGAAGGTGATTCTCTGTTTGGGTATTCATTTGGGCTTTAAGCTTTGGACTGTGAAGGATTTTTTCATTTTGGTTCAGTTTTCGTTCTTGATGTTCTGATTTTTTTTCTTTTGGTTCAACTACTCTTCAAGGGGTTAAAAGCACCGATTTCAGCAAATGTCTTATCCATTGCAACAAAAAATCTGCTTCCCACATCGAAGAAACAGTTAAAGGTTGGACGAATTGTCTTAAGCTCACTCTTATGAAATGATTAAGTTTAGTTGAATACTAGTAGTAGAATTGAGTTGTGATTTGCAGATAAAAAAGTTAGAAAAGCATCGGCTCCCAAATATGAGAAGCTCCCAGGTTCATATTGAGTTGTGATTTACAGGAAAAAGATTACTTAATAATGCAGCTTTTTATGAAGTTTATGAAGCCAAGAACAAGTGGCCTAATGTGATTGAACCCAAGAACAAGAAGAGGCCTAAAAGAAATTATCCTAAAGAAAAGTAGTATCGAAACATGCTCCGAAAAGAAGTAAATTTGAGTGCTTGAACTGTAAGAAGACATTCAGTTCATATCAAGGACTTGGGGAACATAGACCTTGCAACAAAAACTCGTAAGGAGAGTCCTTTTGAGAGCCTGAGCATCGTAATCGACATCGACATCGACATCGATAATGATAATCTGTTATTGATCAATCGATCATCGATCATCATATCGTCATCATATCGACATCGTCCTTTTGAAGGCCAAGGATTCGAAAGAGAAGAAGCCTAAATTAGCAGTTGAGAAACTTGGGACCGTACTACTACTAGGCATGCATGTGATCTCATTAATCATCACCTCCAGATGTTAATTTCTGAATTGAGATGAGAGGTTTAGTTGTTCTTGAAGATTACATTTTCTTAGAATAGTTGCTAGAACAAAAAGTAGAATTTTTAAATCTGAACATAAAACCTGCTGCTTTGCATTTGATCTCTAGCTGAATTACTTCACCTAAATCTGCATTTAAACACCTGCTGCTGTATATCTGCTACCTCCATTCTTCTTTGAACCCTGGTCGAGACTTTTACCTTTAAAGTCTGTCTTTGTAAGAGTCTTTATCATCATCTGGATGGTTTAAGCTTTGAATATATCCTGATCCTCTTGAATGAGCCTTATATGAGCGAGATATGTATGCCTTGAAGTAGACACTTGAATTAAGCCTTAAATGAGACTGAGACTGATACCGATATTGATACTGTGTTAGTGTAAATGCTGCGATTAAATCCGGCTTTCAAATACTACGTCGAAATGGTATCAAGCGCGGTCTCAAAATGAAGATAAAAAAATATGAACTTTGGTGAAACAATTTTGATGATCGGTGTTCTAAATCAAAAGTTACGGTCGTTTATAAGAAAAAGCGCTCCGGTTAATACAAATATTTTTTGGTCTTTCAAAATATGCGTCGGAAGGGTGTCGTATTTGGGCTCAAATTAAAGATAAAAAAAAAAATATGAATTTTGGCAAACAAATTTCGATGATCGGAGTTATAAATCAAAAGTTACGGATGTTTGAAAAAAAAAAAACCCAAACGGCCAAACCTGAATCAGCGAAAGTGAAGGATATGCATATCAACACATGCGCGCGTCCCTTTTATAAAGTGGTATTTTTGTCCGTCTGAAAATTTTTGTCATTTTTACAACTAAAAAAAGAGTGTGTCCTATTTATTTATTTTGTAATTAAAAAAGGATTTTTTCCCTCAATCTCTCTTTTTTAAATTGGACAACAATTTTTTTAAGATGGGGGCGAGTTAAAGGCGACAAATTTTATAATACAACCAGTTTTTTTTGTACAGAAGTAAATATCTCTGAAAATTCATTTTTAAATTGGACATGTGTAATTTCTAATGATGCCACTAAGATGGGGGAGTTAAAGTCTCTCGTTAAAGCACCCTAATTATTCTAGACATTCTCCGAAGAGGAAAATCAGGACCGTTTACCTTTGGTTTGGTGACAGTCCCTTCAATAAAATCGAAGCACCCTAATATTTCTAGACAGTTTCAAAGAGAAAAATTCGGACTGTTTACCCCAGGTTTGGTGACAGTCCCTTCAATAAAATTGATTCTTTGTAATCAGAGCGATCTCCATAGTTTTACTCCGTGAATGATAGTCCTTTATATTGAGAAGAGGTTGGACTAACACAAACGAATAATTCTCAGATAGAACGGACTAGATGGATTGAGTTTTTTTAAAATTAATTTACATGTAATTTCCTACATTATTAATCTATCCATGAAATTATCAACAATAAAAATCTCCATTGTCCACTAGTGTATTCCATTTATTAGATTTCAAAACTTTAAGCACTCGCTAAAAAAAAATTTAAAAAAATTAAAAAAATTAAGTACCATTGCACATTTGCAATTAAACACAAGTATGCTGCCATATTAGTATATTGTCGTAAATATGTGTAAGGCTTTTTTTTTTTAATTAATTAATAATAATAATACAACGAGCAGAAGGGTTACACGTAACAATTATTAATTGAAATTCATCAAATCTTTTGAATGGAGGCAATGTCGAACGGAAAGACAATTCCACCGTGTGAAAAGTCTCTCACAAAAAGATGCTACAAATGTTGATTAAGTTCCGTGAAAATAATATTTACATGTTGATTAAGTCGATATATAATCGTGAACAATGATTATAATGGTTGTCTTAAAATAAGTCATAAGCCAACATGACATCGCCCCAGTAGTAAATGTTGTGGTTATTAATTCGAAAGTCTCGAGTTCAAATCTCACTAGAGACAAAAGTATGTGCGTGTGTATCTTTCGTATCCGTCAAAGTCATAAAATACGTTTTTGCATATTCAATTGTGAAGGATTTATGTCATCATTATTCATTAATTTATTTTAAATTATAATTATTGCTATATAAATATATTGCATGACCGATTATGTAATACAGTAAAATCGATAATATGAAATTCGAATGTATAACGGAATGCTCGACCTTCCTTGTGTCGATTATAATTCGACAATACGAGAAGTCAAATATTGCCTTGAACAATCGAATTTTACAATATCGATTCAGTAAAAATTGTGTGGTACACCGATAGGTGCCGGGCAAAGGATAAATCAGTTGTGTTTCAAATAAAGGTCTCTTTTGCTTTTTTGATATTAGATTTAGACGTGAAGTTATGGTGCATTAGTTTTTATTTTTTTTGAAGGATGCATTAGTTATTTATATAATTATAAATACACTCATGTAATATATATATAGTCAACGTTACTCTTTTGCAGTAGATTTTATTTTTATTTTGGAGGAACTTTTTGCAGTAGTTATTAAAGTAAGGAATAAGTTTTAAGGGATATAAATTTTAATGTATTTTTTTGATTTAAGAGAAAACATTTTTCTTTCGCACTATTTTACCTTTAATTAATATAAATTTTAATCCAGCTCCGTCCCTTTTCCGACGTCCTTTATACCGCTGCTACGACGACTTCCAAACTTTCAGCCTTGTATATAAATTTTAATCCAGTTTGTATTTTTTTGTTGATTTAAGGACAAAACATTTTCTTTCGGACTATTTTACCCTTTAATTAATCCCTAATGTTATAATCCAGCTCCGTCCCTTTTCCGACGTCCTTTTCGCCTTATACCGCTGCTACGACGACTTCCAAACTCACAGGGATGAAATGAAATCTGCAATTGATTTCAAATTAGCCAGCAGAGTTTCCGAAGCTGGCCCTTTGCTTTTTGTGGTCGTTTCAGCATCCTGTCTTGAAGTCGAAGATCTCGAGTGCATCTGCCTGAAAGATTCAAAAAAAAAAATTTGAGTGGAAGATTCAATTTTTAAACTTCTTTTTTCGCATCTTCAGAGTAGGCTCATCCATTAAGATTGGAGATTGCAATAAATAGAGAATTTATCTACCTTGGTAAGGTCTTCTTGAACATGGTATTCTTTTTTCAAGTATTCTAAGTGATATTGATTTTGGAGTTTGGAGTTTGTGTTTTTGGTATTATGCAGCTATGATGATTCATGAAAAGATTTTCATGTTCATTTAAATTGTTCTTGATCATATCTATTTGCCTCCACACTTGCACTTCTACACTTAGTGTTCTGCACTTTTGCTGAATCTGATTTACCCTTGCACCATTGCACCTTGAATATATTGCTGGATCATCTACTGCCTTTTGTGCAATCTGCTGTGTTGATATTCTGTGGTCTTCTGACTTGCTACCTTGCTGAGTCTTGGGCCTGAATCTGCTACATATCCTGTTGCTAAGTCTGCTGCTGAATCGTCATTGATTTGTGTACCTGTTGCTATTCCATAAAGCCTTTTTGTAATCTGCCATAAATCTGTACTACTAAGCTTGGACTGATCCTGTTAATCTTTTTGTATCTTCAGTTTGTTAAGTATCTGTAATTTATTTACACTTGTTGTATCTTGTTCTAAACTGTATTAATTTTGGTTGAGATACAATTTGTGTAATCTGCTCTTGTAATCTGTTTTGCAAGTTCAATTGTTTTCAGACTTGGTGGTTTATTCACCTGATCATAAACCAACTTGTAATCAAGTATTCTAAGTGATATTGTTTAGCATTTCTTCTGCTTGAATCTGTTTTGCAAACAACATCCTTGTTTTGTAAACAACAGCCTTGTTTTATAAACAACAGCTTTCTAATAGACTAGTGTTACTTTGTTGGTGTGTTACTGTGTTACTGCGTCATTTTCAGTCCGAATATCCAGAATCTTATCTGAGTAAATCACCATGGTTTTCTGATTTATGTTTAGTAGCTAAAAAATTGTGATTTTTGTGTTTCTGAAGCTTTTCACATTCTGTGTTGTGGAACTTAGATGAACTAGTTCCCAATTTTTATTTTTTTTAAAATAAAATTATGTTGAACTAGCGTTATTTTATCAGGCATCATCAGTTAACGTTTCTAATTATGATTGAGTGTACTTCATAGCAAACTTTGAGAGTTGTGTCTTGACTACTCTAAAGTGATATATATTTCTTTTAAGTAATAATTAACAATTAATTTTAGGTCACTTGTTCTTCTACAGTTTTATTCATGTTTCAGATTTGATTGTGTTCTTTTACTGATTGATCTTAGTTGAATGGATTTGTTTATGTAGGTCAAGGTTAGATGATGCTTTCAGACCCTAGTGTTTACCTAATCTGTGAAAGAAGTCCAATTTTCAAATGAATTCAGAAAGGCATTATGTGTGTGGAGAATAAATTTGGGGTGGAAAGAATGTGTTATCAGCTCTCATTTCTTGTCCCACCTGTTTTGAAGATTCAAATCTCACTGATTCAAGTTTTCTCCGTTACGACGCTCACGGTTCTGTACCTTTGACTGTAGTAGCTTTTCAAACAGAAAGATGCAATGAACCAATACATTGTACATATCTTTCAGAATATTTGAGCTAATACACCATTTCTGTGTCCGAGTGCTATTTCTGTTTGTAACCTTTTAAATGAAAGTAAAACTGTTTTATATGCTGTACCAATTTATATACTTGTTACATCCTACTATCAGAGTTTCTTCACATACATGTATACAGCTGCACATACTAAAACCGCAAAATGCACTCGGACACAAAAATTATGGAATGTCACCACACATTCTGTGTGTTACTGTGTTACCCCTGTGTTACTGTGTTACGGTGTTACTGTGTTAGTGTAATCGTTGCGATAAAATTCGGCTTTTAAATACTATGTCGAAAAGGTATCAAATGAGGTCTCAAAATGAAGATAAAAAAAAAATATGAAATTTGGTGAAACAATTTTGATGATCATGTTTAAATCAAAATGTTTAAGAAAATGGTTAAAAAAAATATGAATTTTGGAGCCAAATTAAAGAAAAAAATATGAATTTTGGTGAAAAAATTTCGATGATCGGAGTTATAAATCAAAAGTTACGGGTGTTTGAAAAAAAAGAAAAAAGAAAAAAAATCAAACCTGGGGACTGGGAAGCGGAAGCAATTGAAGTGAAGATATGCGCGCTGCTTTATTAAAAATATTTTTATCCGTATGAATTTTTTTTTTAAAATTAGGGATAAGACGCGTCTGAAATATTTTAAGTAATGGAGACAACTCATTTTTTATAGAGAAAAATGCGTAAATGAATTTTGGTGAAAAAAAATTGAATAAGGTGAATCCGAAATCGGTGAATTTCGATAGTAAATTTCAATGAATCAGAAAATTAGTGAATTTTCGACGATGAATTTTGAAAATTAAGAAAAAGATGAAAAAATCAAAACTGGGGACTGGGAAGCGGAAGAAAATGAAGTGAATAAATAGTTTTGTCTTTATTAAAAGGGGTATTTTTATCGCCCTTCTACTCGATTGATGAAATTTTTTTTTTCTTTTTTTTTTTTTTTTTTCCTTACAATTAAAAAAAAAAATAGTGTGTCCTGTATATTCATTTTGTAAATATTTTTGTCCTTGTCCCTCAATCCCTCTTAAAGTAATTATAAATAAACCTATTGCTTATTAGTATACATTCATCCTAATAACCTATTGCTTATATAAAATCTTTGAAATTAAAAATGAAAATACATTTTTTAACATGCATACATACAAAGACGAATCTAGTTACATACGGTGGGGTTAGGAAAAGTATTTAGGCATTCCGGAAATATGCAAATTCAATTGATTTTCGCCAAATTCTAATTTTCAAAATTCATCGTCGAAATTGATTCACTGTCGAATTAATTTTGATTCATTGTTTGTCATTCTCATTATAAAATTACGCGATTGTCTCTTTCCCTATAAAAAATATGTAGTTGTCGCATTCTTAAAAATATTTTGATTTGTCTTATCCCTAATTTTCCAAATTAAAAATGAAAATACATTTTTTAACATGCATACATACAAAGACGAATCTAGTTACATACGGTGGGGTTAGGAAAAGTATTTAGGCACCGGAAACATGCACCGGCCATCCTCCGAAAATTGTTTCATGTGGTCCAGAATTTTTGTGTTACTTTTTTTTTGTTTTAAAACTTAAAGTGTATGGTTATAAAGTGTTGTGTGGATAATTTATGTGTATGTTTTACGCCTAAATCACTATCCGTGGGGTTAAGTGCCTTCATTGAAATCATTTTTCTTTTGTACTAAAATGATCTGATTTTTGTTATTGAGAATAAAAATATACCACTAGCACTCTTGGTTGATTTTTAAATTTGTTCCTGCTTCCACTGGATCCAATTTCCGGATATACCATCGCATACATACATACATTTATTGGTGCACCGCATGAAATAAATAAAAAATAGAATCATTCAATTCAATAACATACAAACACTATTACAATCATACAATCATACAATCATAAACATTAATGTCTGCGCATATTGTCATAGGATTACATTTTTCATATATAATTAATCAACTATCTTCACACTTCTTTCTTTAGCTTGCACATGCAACCCACCTTTCATTCTAAGTGTCAAAGAAAGCAAATACTCTGGAGATTTCCCATCTTCTAATAATACTTCAATTCTAAACCTCTCCAACACAGCAGCAACAATCGATTTCATTTGTATAAACGCCATATCTTTCCCTAAACACATCCTTGGCCCCGCATGAAAAATCGGGTATTTAAACGGGTTTTCATGTCTGAAAACTCCGTTTTCAAGCCATCTTTCGGGTTTAAACTCGCAACAATCTTTTCCCCATATGTTCTCCATCCGTCCCATCGCGTATGCACTATACGACATAAACCAACCTTTACCAAGAAATGTCCCATCTGGTAGTACATCGTCAGCTAAACATGCTTTCGTGTCGAATGGAACCGGTGGATATAGCCTCATTGCCTCGGATATCGCCGCGTGTAGATAATGCATTTCCCGTAGTTCATCAAGAGTATAAATATCATTGAAATTCTTATTATTCCGATCCCTTATTATACGTAATTCTCGAATTATCTTATTTTCAATATCTGGCTTTGTTGATAGTAACCAAAAGAACCATGTAAGAGCAGATGACGTTGTGTCACGCCCAGCTAAAATAATACTTATCACTATGTCACGAAGAAATTCAACTGAATTTTCCGTGTTACACATAAATCTTGATAATAAATCTTCGTCTTTATTTTCTCCTCTCACTTGTAGACGGGTTTTTATTATATTATCCGCGAATTCATGAACGGTAGCAATGGATTTTTTTAAATTCTTTTCTGAACCTATATTTAAAAATTTCTTGAATTTATAAACAGATGCAAAAGTATAAGTAAATCTACCTGAACTTATATTAGAAGCATCATCAAAAGCCTGCATAAATTCAGTACCTCCAGTTCCATCTCCATTTAAGCATCCAGGATCCACATTAAATGCAAGTTTACAAATATTATCAAATGCAAACCTTTCAAAAACATCTTGAAAATCCAAAACCTTCCCGGTTTTGCAAGAACTTTCGAGAAGAGGAATAAAACGTGTTTGTATTTCAACTTTGACGTTTTCCATGACGAAATTCCTAAGTGATTTGGTATTGAATTCATAGCTAGATGTTTTTCTTTGTGTTCTCCATAGTTCACCATCCGAATTGAAAATCCCGTTTCCAAGAAAATCATGAAGATGGCTTAAAAAATTGTTACCTTTCGGGTAGTTATCGAAATTGGTTTTCAGCATGTGTTCAACAATCGCGGGGTTGGCCGTGAAGACACCGTGCACGGTGCCTGGCTGGCGGAAGACGGAGGTGTTGGTAGGGCAACGGGATAGAACATCGGTGGTCCAGTCGTGGAAACGGTGGATGTTTAGGAGGAAATCTGGGAGAGTTCCAACTATTGGATAGCTTTTGAAGCCTATAATATGTTTTGTGGGTGATTTAGATTTTGAAGTGAATGATGAAAGATAGAGGATTGATGAGATGATGAAAATGAAGAAGAAAATAGGTAGGTAGAGAGTCTCCATTTTGGTATATGGTTAAGGTGATGCAATAAGGGTGCATTATATAAGCAATTCAAGGACACAATATGGTAATTAATTTGGTCAAAGAGAAATAAAAATAAGAAGAAAATTCAAGTAAAGAGAGAAAATTTGACATTGATATGTTGATGGTCAACATGTCACAAAATGCGAAGATACCTACCAGAGTTTTCAGATTCAAATCATGGTCTCATGTCGTATCGTACGGATATATTTTTATGTCTACCGTATACGATTAACAAAAACATCATGTGCAGGGTATTTTATATGCATCCATAAAGAAAAAGTGTTGAATTAATTTTCTTTCACCTTAATGTAATTGTATTAAGGTTGAGTCCATTATAATTATTCTTATATGTTGTTGGACTTTGCAGTTTTATTATGGTATCAGAAAATGGAGTATTATTTGGTTGCAAAGTATCTTTTTTTTCTCCTTTTGTAAGCGCATATTGATAAATAAATTAAGACACTTGATGTAGAATATGTATATATGAAAACCACAAAATGGTCAAAAACACATTCCTTTAGAATATGAATATATATATATTAATTTGAAAAAAAAAAAAAAAAAAAAAAGTCATTTTACGCCTATACATGCATTAGTACCGTCAATGGTCGTGAGACTTTTCCTACCTAATGGATTTTTGTTAGAACATGCATGTGTCATTTTCATAGTATGTATCCGTACATCCCTGTAAAAAATATTATGGCATATGAAATATGAAATGAAATGTTGAAGATATTGGTAACGACTTCATTTTCTATATAATTAATGGGATATATCATGTTTTATAGTGCGTCACTTCTTGTGTATAGGCTATAGCAAGAATGGAAAAACATTATTTTCAAGCAGAAATGGAATAACACTTTGACGTTTTTGTTTTTATTTTTTCAGCATCTAATTTTTTTTGGAATTTTTTTTTAAAAATATAATCAGATGGATGCAGAAGAAAAGTTTACATTAACATTTTGGCTACTGCTATTGCTAGAGCAACTTTGCTCCTGCCAGAGCAATTGGCCAAATATGCCTTGTACTTTTTATACGCGCTTGGGACTCTAACAGAGTTTGACCGGCTATTTCTTTTTTTTTTTTTTGGTCGAAAACCGGATCTTTTATTAAACAAAAAAGTAACTGTATAAAAAATACTTTACAAAGACTCAATCAATACTCACAGAATGGAAAAAAAACCAAAAAAAATTACAACCAAGCTACTTTTAATTCTCGGGCTTTACGTATTGCTTCAGAGATAAATACCATCTTTGGAGGCCGCTGATTGTCGTGTCCGTGTACTACTTGGTTTCGCCAATACCATAGACTTTGAATGAGTTCGCGAAAGAGGAATCTCCGAAATTCGATGTAGTCGTACTTATACATGTTTACATTTAAGCATGTCTTGAGCCAAGATTCCCTGTCTGAGATTGAAATGAAAAGCTGCCAATGATGCTGATGAACGACCGTCTTCCACATATGTTTGGTCCAATTGCAATCCCCAAACACGTGGAGTGATGTTTCCAGAGTTGTACCACATAGGGAGCAAGTGCCATCTTGCATGATGTTTCGTGAGGAAAGGAGTACTGCCGTTGGTAAAGCATTTTGTTGTATCTGCCAGTTAAGAAGGATTGCCTCGTAGGGGCCCTTTGATAGCCCAAATTTGCTTTCAAATGTTAGGTGAGTTCTGTCAGGTGGGAGTTGCTGGAGAGTAAAGTAGGCCGATTTTACAGAAAATTTATCGGTGGATGTCGGTAGCCAGGTAGAATTTCCTTGATCATCCACACCAAAATCATTGCGAAGCGAGTCGGCTATAGTACATATATGCCTCCAGATAAAAGAGCTCGTGGGTTTGGGAGCATCAAAAGGTGATCCATATTTATGTTTTAAAATCCGCACCCACAACTTACCTTCTCGGTGAAGAATTGCCATACCAGTTTGTTCATTCCATGAGCTGACCGGATGCCAAATCCGCCATACACTTTGGGTCGGCAAATATCTTTACATGACATAAGGTGCAGGCCCTTTTATCATCATCGTGTCCCCAGAAAAACGATTGGGCTAGTTTATCAAGGTCGTTTGTGACAACAACCGGTAGCCGGACAGATTGCATATGCTAGTATGGTGTCGTAGTGAGCACCGTCTGAGCCAGCAGAGCGCGGCTTGCTTTAGATAGTGTGGCAGCTTTCCAAGGTTGTAGCTTCGAGCAAACTTTGTCAATAATTCCCTGAAAATCTTCTTTTTTGACTCGGCCATGATGAAGAGGCACTCCAAGATATTTTTCAAGATGGATGGTGTGGGCCATATCAAGTTCACCTGCGATGAGACCAACAATTTGCGGATTAGTGTTAGGCGACGTTGTGAATTTCGATTTCGCCGCGCTGATTTTCTGGCCTGAGAATCCGCAAAAGTAGGATAAGATATGATCAATCTCTCAAGCTTGCTCAATTGAGGCCTCCGCAAAAAGGAGGAGGTCATCGGCGAAGAAAAGATGTGAGATTTTCGGACCCCCACGAGAGACAGTAATAGGCTAGCTTCCATCTTCCTGCACTAATCGGTTAATTAATAAGACAACTCAGAAATTGCATAACGAGAACAAAAAGATATGGTGCAAGTGGGTCTCCCTGTTTTAAATCATGGAGGGGCCGGAACCCTTGCAAAGGACTGCCATTCCATAAGATTTCCAGAGAAGTACTGGAAAGCGAGTACATGATGAGCTCAATAATACTGTCAGCAAAGCCTATAACAGTCAGAACATGCCGAAGGAAGGGCCAACTAACTCTATCGTAGGCTTTTTCGAGATCAACCTTTATAACCATAATCCCTTTACTCCCTTTTTTTCTCTGCATAGTGTGAAGAACATTTATAACCATAATCCCATTACTCCCATTTACTTTACAATACTATTTCTTTTCATTTGCAAAAATAAGGTCCCTTCATTGAGCTGCGGCTCATACCTCAGCATGCAGTGAAATACTGAGGTCTCACTGGCACTCTAGTGAGAGGTCCATGGTTCGATCCCCCCCTCCTCCTTTCGTTTCGAAAAAAAAAAAAAAAAAAAAGGTCCCTTCATTCTGCTTTGGCCCTTTTTTCTTTTCCGTTTATATATATATATATATATATATATATATATATATATATATATATATATATATATATTTTATTGTTTACCTTAAAAAAGCATTACAAGCAAACTATTTAAAAGTGAGCTGATTTTTAATATGTCTTAATTTATTTATTAGGATGCTATATGTAACATCCCGACTTTTCATAAAATGGTAAAATAGTAATTGAGTTTAATCACGACGACCTAATTGTTATTGATCCTATTTATTTAATTAAGAATGATTTAATTAAGATGATTTAGTTATTATTTAAAATGAATTTAATTAATAACTATAAAAAGGAAATTATCTCAAAATATCTTATTTTGGTTCACACGCTAATTTCTGAAAAAAAGAGAGGAGGAAGGGCGGCACACATAGGCATCAGACACATAAGAAAGCGAATAAAAGGGAGAACGTAAACTTCAACCGTGTGACCAATCCGTTCATCTTTTCAAGATGCCGCAGGAGAGAAAAATGATCAGCACGAGGAGATGCAACTTTGGAAAATAACATCTCCCAATTTCGTAAGTTTTCAGTTTAGCCATAGTTTTCGGTATTCGTAGAGTTCGATTCTTGAAAAATTCGTATCTTTCAATCCGTAACTCTGTTTTTCAGCCATGAGTAGTCGAAACGATCGTCTTGGAGTGTAGATCATTCTAAAATTAGTTTTGCAGCAGTAATCCAGGTATGTTGCAGTTTTATGCTCTTTTTCAGTTTCGTTTTTTTGCCAGAAAATAGGATTTTAGGGTTTTTGTTTATCAAATAGGTTTTGGGGGTTGAGGATTAACAGTTGTTGCAGTTGATTGACGTTTTGCTTTCGTTTTTGCTGGAAATTAAGGTAATAGGCTCTTCCTAATGAGTAATTATAGTTTTATAATGATAGGTTGAGTTTTGGAGTTGTTTGGTGATATAATTCATACTAAGTTGTAATTAATGAGTTGTGATATGTTTTGGCATATTTGTGTTGAGTTTTAAATTTCTATTTTTTTATTCAATAACATTAATTAAACATAAACAAGCTTCGATTGAACTTCTGATTCGTTCAGTTAAAACACCGAATGTACTCTTAAAGGGAGTTGAAGTTCGGATCCGTCGGAAGGGCATGAAAGGGCTTGTGCTTTGATGAACTAGAGTTCATCAATGTCTGTGTATGTGCTAGGCCTTGTCCGTGTCTAGTGGTCTAAGTACGAGAGTAGGAGATGTGAGGGAGTTTACTTGAAAACACTTAAGTGACTAGTTAATTCACAATAATAATTACATAAGTGTAGTAAAAGCTAAAACGTCACTTATTCTTGGTTAGGCACTGATTCAAATCGGCGATGTGATACGTTCATAAAAGGTGGACAACGCCATCGGCTCAAAAAAGGTGAAGAGTAGTGGAGGAAATCCATTGAACGTATATGCATACCGGGGAGATCCCGGGACTACCGGTGCTAATCACCGTAGTTGGCAAGTATATCTCGTGGTGGAATTTTCATAATGCATAGTGTCTTTGAGTAATGATGTAATCAAGATAAGCTAAGCTAGAAAAGTTTAGTCATGACATGTCGATGGGCATGGATTGAACCCTAGATTGAGTCGGTCTCATAAAGATAATTTAATAATCATAATAATAAATTTTTGTTGTATAACTTAGTTATTCATTAGCTTCTCACTTTTACTAAGTACTTTGTACTTACCTCATTTGCATTTTCTTTTGTATGCATTGTGGGGTGAGAAGACGAACATGTTGACCAAGTGTAGATGACGACTTTTAAAGACATTGAAGTCTTGACGAAACTTCTAGTTTATTTTCTTTGTAAATGTTGTACTAGTCTAGTTGTATTTATTTTCTTAGACTTGTTGTACTTCTACTTTTAAGACCTCGTATTGTATAAGTCTTTGGGTTTTTCGTCGTTGTAATTTTAACTATCCATCTTTAGTATGGTTGTATATATTCTTAGTAGCATTTGTGTTTTTACCCCAGTCCTTTTAGCTTCCGTTTGCTTTTATTTGATACGACGACGTAGATGCTTGCGTATAATATTAGATTTATTTAATGCTATACGCGCCGAACGTTTCTCTTCCGGATAAAGGCTCGGTATCCGGGAGCTGGGCGTTACACTATACTTGTCCCATAAATTGGTTTATCTAGAGATTGTTATAAATATAAAAAATTTAGAAGAATGTCATCAATTTTAAGTGATAATTTCACTATCATTATAGGATAATTGAAAGACATGTATTTTACAAAATCCCAAACTATTTAATTTTCCTTAAGCGCACAAAATTTATAGGTGGCAAATAAATAACTACATATTGTACTGAGTCTTTCAATTCATCGTTAAACCGAAGAACAACAAATATAATAACAACAACAACAAAGATATATCTAGCTACAATGAGATCATTCTCATTTAACATTTCTAAATTTAATCAAATAATAATAATCAATTACTAACACAAGGTAATTTTTTTATATTACCAACATCTTCATATCAAGGTTGATTGTAAAGTGGATGATAATGAGACGAGGCTATTCTTAATTGTTCTTATTTTATTTCTCAAAAAAATAAAACTCATAGTATTATTTTGTTTTATAAACCACCAAATGAATGAAAAAAAGACAATATATGTATAAATATTATATTCATAAAATACACCACATTTAATTTTTTTCCACAAAATCCAAGTGAAAATTCAAAAAAATATATCATTATAAAAATAATACTTATATAAAATTTAAATATCAAATCATCAACGCATTTAATAATACACATGTGACATTTCTAGAGTCGCTATTGAATATGATATATTTCATTACATATTCAAATTGACTCTAGAAATATCATATCAAACAATATCTTTCAAAAAAAAGTTTGAATATGAAATAATTGGCTTTTATTCTGATTTGATGTATAAGATTTTACTCAAGATTTTTTAAAGTGCATTTAATGAAATAAAAAATTACATTGTAAGTATAAAAGTAATATGAAAAAATTAATTTTATTGAGATTATTAATACCATTACAATGGATATAAAACAAAACAATAATGCCCATTTCTTTTTTCAATGCTACATAAAGTGCACCAATGAAAAAATAAAAAAGAAATGTATGCGGCTAGTATGCAGGCGTGCATCTCACATGAGTGAAAAGTGGTGATCGCGCGTGAGACATTGTATCATTTAAAAGGAGTAACTATAAGACAAAAGGGTATTTTTGGTTAAATGCTCTGGCAATAGCGCCGGCCTAACATTTTACGTCAACCTGACACAAAAACAATTCTTTTTAGTGGCCGAACGAGTTTTTTGTAGTGTACCTACGTAGGACACACCGCGAGTAGACCATTGCGTGCTGATCTGTCATTCGAGATTTAATTCACTGGCTTAGCTGTGGCTCGGATCGTCTGCGTCGTGTGTCTCTACGTAGGTACACACTATACAAAAACTTCACACCAAAAGGACCCGATCAAAACCAATGATCACAGCAAAACAGCAAAATATCACTTAAAGGTTGGAAATGATATGTTTGTTACGCAGGAATGAAATGAAATAAAATCATAAGAATAAAATGAAATGGAATAG
This sequence comes from Gentiana macrophylla, assembly GCA_026214975.1. Taxonomy (NCBI): domain Eukaryota; kingdom Viridiplantae; phylum Streptophyta; class Magnoliopsida; order Gentianales; family Gentianaceae; genus Gentiana; species Gentiana macrophylla. The sequence goes on from JAOBSW010000553.1 coordinate 289,987, forward strand.
AATAGAATAAATTTATTTCATTACTGCGTTTGGCATGTTAAGAATGAAATGAAACAAATTATATGAAACGTACACATTGAGTAATGAGTAGGACAAGGTAGCGGATTAAGATAGGGTTGGATGGGGTATGCTATGGTTCATAAGGTATGATATGTTGGAAGATATAGGGTTAGGTAGCGTGGGGTGGGGTTAGGGAGGGTGGGTGGGGTAACACTACCCACACCCCAACACATCTTAACTCTCTACCCACCCCTACCTTACCCACCACCTCACCCAACCCTACTTTATCTGACACATTTGTTAGGAAATCACTAGTTTAACGCAGCGGAATTTAAAATTTGATTTCTTTTTTCTAGATCGTTCTTCGTTTAATGCAATAAACACGTTAAGTAGTTTGACGGTTATACCTTGATGATCTATAAGATCGTCGCTTTGACCGTCAGCGGAGAGTAGTCTGATCATGCGCAAGCCGCCCACGTGTCCGCCTCTATCGCTTAATCCACATGAACTCCTCGCCGAATCCTCCTTGGATTGCTATTGGAAAACTCCGGTTGCTAGACCGGCCTTTTTCCTCTCTCACAAACTCACTATAGGATGCTCTCTATTTTACATAAGAACTATGAGCTCTTGTAATTGTGATGTACAAAAGAGTTTGACACCCACCTCTTATTTATAGTGAGAGGTGGCGCCCCATATGTGTGTAGGAGAAGAAAATCTTTTCCCAATAAAATAAGAAAAATCTTCTATATATTGATTTATTTCTTTTATTATAATTAATATTGCCAATGTCTTATATTGAATATAATTATCTATTACCATAAATCTATTTTTCCAAAATCAATTAATATCTTATATTAATATTATGATAATCTTATTAATTAAAGTGCACAATCCAAGTGTATCTTATACCTTAGGAGATGGCGCCCCATTAGTCAATAAATTGACTTCTGGAATATTTTTTAATTAATATAATTTGTATATAATTAATATATTGTATTTTATTTATTCATAATAAATAAATACCATCATATTAATTTACCACTATAACCTTTATAGTCTAGAGATAAACTTTCCTTATTTGGTTATCAACTATAACCGCATTTTAATCGACTCGAAGTTCATATGTGTGTGACCCGATAGGCTTCCGAATATGTTGGCCGTAGACACAAAGTGCAATTTACTAAAATGCCCTCATGTCTAACGATCACGGGATAGCGTCTAGCAACACACCGTGACCCCCAATCATCGGAAGAGTAAAAAACAATGACTACTACCTTTCATGTGAAGCAATTACCGTGTAACTTACAATCCTATCGCTGTAATAATAATCCATACGATCGTATCTCGAGTGTCAATACAATAACGATCGTATCTTATAATCTGGATATCTTGCTCTCTCGGGATAACACATTTACTCCCACTTTGAAAAGATTCTCGAGAGCAAGACATTCCTTATAAGAAGGCCATTTCGGATATTCGATCCCAATAATAGGATACACGATTCCCGGACGACCAATCATGTATACTCCGCATGCTTCAATATCATACCCAATCACTACCGCATGATCGCCCCGTGGCTGGGGGAAATCTCAATAGTGTCAAAGAATGACAATCCACACCGTGATGCCATGAAGACTCTGGTCTAAAGGATAATTACACAACCGCCACATAGTGTGACACTTAATGTAAGTGGGTCAGTCTAACATACGCATTCTCTAATACATGTCCACGTACAGTCCAAGTGTCTCTACACTTCGATAGACGAGATCTATCCCTACCTTCTATATGATAGAAGACATCCAATACGTGCTAGTCTGATTATACTATCAATGTCCCATTTGACAGTACATAGGACTAGAGACATTTAAGTATCAAACTTGTTATAGCGATTAGAGATCTCATCAACCATAATTACTATCGTGGTTTCTCTATCACAGTTTGATACTATGGACGTTACTATATATATACAACAAATAATATGAAGATAAACAATATATATAATAACATAAGTGCTTTTATTAATAATAATAAAGTTATTACATGAACTAAATAGACTGTAATGACCCGACCCGGTCCAACCCGATTGGGTTTAGGACACCTTTCCAACAACCTTATCATACCCTATCTTATCTCATCCTATCCGACCCTGACCTACCCACCACCCCACCCTACCCTACCCAGCATGCCACCACCCCACTCTAACTTACTCTACCCACCACCCCACCCTACCCTACCTACCCTACTTCATCATCTACCCTACCCCACCCTACCCTACCAACCACCTACTCTTACCCCATCACCCACGTGTTTTGTGGATTTTCATTTTATTTCATCGCATTCCATCCATTTTTGGAAGGAATGAAAATGAATCATTTTCATTTCTTTGGAATAAAATTTCATTACATTCCATTATCTCACAATCATACACAAACATTGGAATGAAATGAAAAACCATTCCATTCCATTCCCATATAATAAACATACCATTATTATTTGCATATGTTTTTTTATAAAAGAGAGTTTTATATATGTTGGGTACTATATATATATAGGCGGGAGTTTTGCTCCCCCGCCGCGATTCAATGAGAATGGATAAGAGGCTCGTGGGATTGCATGAACGTTCCTAATGTACTTTTCAAAATACAGTTTAATACCCCAAGAAAAATAAATAAGGGGAGTTACGGAGAAGAAAAAAACATTTCATCAATTAGAGGGAATGGAAGCTTCTTAAATTTTTTTCATAAAGGATATTATTTTTTATAAATCCGGGCATCTCTTTTCCTAAAAAAATAAACAACACACATTCTCTTTCATCCATTTTTTAAACACTTATTTCTTTAAATTTAGAACTTCAAATTTGAATTTATTTTGAGACGACATTCATCATATTCCGACATGATTTCTGAAAATCCGCTATCGAAATTCACTATTATTTGAAATTCACTGTCGATATTTAATGTTTTTCGGTATTCAATTGAGAGATTCACTGATTGAATTTTTCGACGGTGAATCTCACGAAAAATGATGTAATTATATCGAAACAAATCTCAAATGGTGGAAGAAAGCGTCCTGCTCCTAATTAGCGCATATTTTTTATAATAATAATAATTATTATTATTGTTATTAATATTTTGTCTTTTAGCGTATAATTTTTTTAAAAGTAGTCATTCTCCTATATAAAAACAAAATATGTAGTTGCCTTGTTATTTAAAAATATTTCAAACTGTGTAATTAGCTCTAATTTTCTTAATTAATAAATAAAGTAACTATATATATAATAAAGTGATTATAATGGCTCAATTGTTACACGGAATGAATTTAAATACGAATATTTTTCAATCCGTCTCGGTTTTGTATATTATCTATATCTATACATACATACACTATATATATTTGAAAGCAACAATAAAATTGATTACCCGTAAATAACCCAATAACCCGACCCGTATCTGCTTTCATTCCACGAAAAAATCTTTCTTTAAAACAAATAGAAATCATCCACTCAAAAAAAAAAAAAAAAAAAAAAAAATAGAGATCTATTTCTGTTTTATTTTTAAACACAAAAAACGTCCACATTCTTTTAAACACTAAGCAAATCAGTAGCTGTATCCCTACAAACACTAAACAGATCAATTAGAATTGAATAAAAATAACAAATGCCAAATAGATTAACCAGTTTTATTTATTTTAAACACCGAAGAAATATCCTTTCCCGTTAAAATTTGTTTCTGATTTGTTACGGTGAACTTGATTTCTTATTCTCACTACTCATCAAACTCTTTTAAGAAAAAAATATAAATCACAACCAACACCCAATAGATGATTATAATAATCCATCAACACTCAAATCCTCTGCAGCCGCAAATCCTTGCATTCACAAGTCCGCAAAAACAGGTAACCTCAAATTCATCTTCAAAAAGTTGTAATACACAATTTGTTCTATTCTATTATACACTTTTTCGAGTTTATGGATATTTTTATTTTTAAGACTGTTTTATTAATGCAGTATTACACAACTTTTTCTTTCAATGATTCATTCCCCAGAAAAAATAGAGGGAAATAAAACCCACCTCGGTTGGTGACGAAATGGATTGAACTGATATTGGCGCTTTGATTCTATTACACTCACTTTCAATTTCAACTAAGATTAGCCGCGAACTCGATTTAACTGATCGAGGAGCTAGCGGCTGAGGTTTCCATCGAAATCAATTGAACGAAGAATAGAGCAGATTGCCGGAGGGATTGTCTTAACGGAGTGTACCGTGGGACGTGTTAATATCCCTATTTTACAACATTTCAATTCAAAACACTGCACAATACCATCTTTATCCCCATCTTTATATCATTTATAATATTAAAATAGGGATTAGTGTTTTAAAATAGGGATAGTACTCCACAAATAGGGATACATTGTTCATTGAGCCTAAAAATAAATAGGGGTGAGGCTTCTGCTGTGGAGATATATGAGGGAAATTTCCATTTTTTATCTTTATTTTAGGGATATGATACCTTATACGGTTTCTGCTACAAATGCCCTTATCGACGCAACACCCTCTCTACATGTCTTCTACACTCTCCGTTACCGTTTTTATTAATCTATTTTCTAAATTGTATATATCCCACACAGCGCAACAAAATTTCGACACGACAGGGTTATTCATGATTTTTTATATGAAGATATGTGGGGAAAAAAAAGACAAAAGACAAGTTTTGTTGACATTTAGGATATTGGATTGAATATTATGTTAAAATGATAAAATTTCATTCATCGGACAATTATGCCATTTTTTGTTTTTATTTTTGTTTCGTAGTAGATTTGTTTGATAATAAAAAAATTACAGTGAATTTGTTTTAGTGGATATTATTATTTTTATTGTTTTAATATCATTATATATTTTTTACGAAGAGATCTTGGCGGAGTTGCCACATATGAAATTGAGCACAATTTTGCAAAGAATAGCCCTATTCCATGCCATTTACATGAGGTTCCTCTTTAAGAAAGTAGCTATTTGTGACAAAAATTCATTTGACATAAAAGATGTATTTATAGTGACAAGAAGACAAAGTTCTCACAAAAGGTTTTCATTTGTTCATTTCGTTGCTGGCACGAGAAATCTATCGATCAATGCCACCTGATTCTTTAATTTTTTTCTTGATTCTTATTATATCAGTTTCACCGACAGTCACCATTTTGATCAATATGAATCGTGTTCATGGATTCGGCGGCAATCGACGTAAAGCCATCCGTTTCTCGAAATTTTGAAGATTGCAAGCTCGAATTTAATATCATTATATGTCCGATTTGGTTTTTAACTCATAGCAACATTTTCTAATAAAAACAAGGTGTACAAAATGAAGTGGCCTTGGATTGAGTTGTTTTCATACAACTAGTACTCATTTATCCGATTCCATCTTATGGGGAATCAAAAGTTTCATTTACTTATGAATTACGTACTTTGATTTTCTTGTATTAGATGTGTCTATTCGTTATTGGTGGACTGCGGTTTTGTAACCTTCTTTTATTTTGTTGTTTGTCATCGAAGCAGCCGTGTCAGATGTTTAGAAATGGAAGTTGTTTGGCATTTTCTAATTTTCTTACCTTTTCCGTGATACAAGGTATAATGGACTCTAGGTAGTCATTATTTCATTTGACTTGTAAACCAATTCAAATGTGTATTGTTGGTGTACACAATAATTGTGCTAGGAGTGTTTATGCCTTCAAGAATCTCATGTTATGTAGAGAACTTCATTCTCAGCTTTTCTAGCCAAGTTTTAACTTAGAGCTGCCTTCGTTTTCTTTTGCAAGAGGTCATGTGAATAGAAGATCAAACGAAAGGGAGATGCTTGAGAGGAATACTCTGTTTTGCTTGCTCCTATGCTATGCATTTTTTGTTGTTCATGGGACCTGTCTATTGAGAGACTTTCAATTCCCCTATGATCTAACATGTAACATGTCCACAACCCGTTATTCTTCACTTTTTTTTTGTTGTGTCTGAGTTATAACTACTAAATGGAACACATCTAAAAGTGTCAGAAGGCATAAGATGTGCTCTGTCTTACTACTAAGACTAAATATTTATGATTTATTTCTTAACATAAATAGCTTTCTTCACCTATATTTCTTTCTTGTTTTTCTTTTCAGAAGTCACATTAGCTTTATCGAGAACCTTTCTGTAGAGCGCTTAAATAACGAAGTCAAGATAACTGTATGATTGAGATCGATTTCTTCGCTTTTTTGTCAATGCATTGCTTGTTGTTTTTAGTACTTCTGGTGGTGTGACAGTCTATGTGTCTTTTGAAGCTGATCGTGATGCTATTATCTACCAAATCTAGGGCGTGAGCAATCAATTAGTGATCAGAATCAGCTGAAAGATTTCAGTTTTGCATATAGTTGTTGTATAATGTCATTCCAACAACCCAACATGTTTCCGGCAAGAGACCATATGGTTAGTAAATTTTCTCATTGTCTCCATCGATTACACATTTTGTATTTTGGATTTTCAAAGGATGGTAAAAATTAGGGACTTTTTATTATTATTCCAATAAATGAATTCAGTAAACATTTACTAGTTAACCTGAAAAGTGAGACTAATGGTTTCTTGTTACCTTCCTTGCTTTAATACCTCATTGATAGATGATCGGACTCTACAACTATTTTTTTTCTTTCTCTTTTTATTCTTCAGAGAAGCGAGATCTGTGTTGAGCTTTTTCCTTTGCATATTGGTGTTTGTTTGTTGATTCAGATTGATTTATCATCTGTGTTTTTTATGGGGAAAGGTTAGATTTATGTCTCTCTATCTTCACAGGTTGAATATTATCTCAAAATTTCGTTTCCAGTGAAATGAACCATTGAAGTATATTGAGAAAGCTTTTTTGTTAAATGGCTTCTCTGAGAGTAGTGCCTACATCTGGTTTAAGAGGAGCCCAGTGGACACATTGGTGTTCATAGGTTGCCCGAGAAGATGAACGCAGCGGAAAAATCATGAACGATAAGGTACATTAACTGAGTGTATCAATATTATTTTATGTATTTTAAGCATCTCTGATTTAGTCAACTTCCAGATTCTTGTCAACTGCATTTTTATCTTTTTTTTCTTAAGAAAATCATTTTTTAGAAAATGGAAGCAACGGTAGCATATGGTAACTATTGGTGGTAGCAATGGCCATATAGAGCAGGTGATACACCTTATTTCATGGGGATGTATATATATATTTAATGATTTTGTCACTAGCATCTGACTAAGAATACTACATTTGCTTCTTTATGAATTATAAAAGCTCTAACAAGTGTATGATCTTTTGTGGCTTAGTAAGGGGTTGTTAAATCCTTTTTTGAATTGCAGATCATGTCATTGCATAGGTTATAATTATTTACTGAAGTATATACTTTAGCCATTGTAAAAGAGACGCACTATTACTCAAGTTTTTATGTGTACTATTTTTGCTTGGCAGTCAGCAAGGGATTAGATTAAGAATTCAAGATATGTGATTGGTTCTTGATGTGTATTTCCTGTGTTTGGTTATTTTGCCCACAACTTTGGAGCACTAAAGCAATATTTTTTATGCTTTATATGTATGGTACAGGTTTCTTTGTCATGGGATTCTTCTACATATAATGCAAAATCACTAGTTATATGTTGTTAGAATATGTTTTTTCAAGTGTAAGCTCTATTTTTCTTCAGAATATGATGTTTCAAGAAAGCATGCAAGGTATTGTCATTTAATGGTCTTTTTATCTCCACCAAGAAGCTTAGCATTGGATGTGAACTTTTGTGCTTAGTTAGCAGAAGTAGTCAACCTGATTTGCTCTGTTTTTCAGTCTAAATCGGAACTGAGTCTGTCTTTGCTTGTTGTCCCAGTTTGCATTATCTTTAGTGACTTGATATAAGTTAGCTGACTTGATTGTTGCCTGCTAAGTTGGTTCTGTCTATAAAAGTCTTATTTGCAATATGGTGTTTTCTTAACCAGCTATATATCAATGATAAGTTCTTAGCACAACCTGACTCTTGATAAGCCTTTTGAGTTGAGTGTAAGTTCAGTGCTGATCCTTGCTATGTAGTAACCTTTTATTTATATTATGTTTAAGTTCTTTCTTTCTGTTTTTGGTAGAATTTTCGGATGAGTTGACTTGGGGCGCCTCAGATATTGCCAATGGGTCTAACCTTGGATATTATTGCAGATTCATGGTTGCCAGCTTATTACACACGTTTTATGTCTGGAATGACAGGGAGTATGATTTTCTTAAGAAAAATAAGGTATATCTCTAGAGCCTCTTTTGGTCCTTTTTCTTGTTTTATGCTTTACATTGGGATTTGGGAAAAATAAAACGACTACTTCATTCTCGCGTTTCACGTACTGTATGGCTAATCGAACTTGGAAAATGAAGGAAAAGATCATGTTCCTCCTACCATGCAGTGCACTTTGGTAGTTTAACTTCAGACATGTTTGACGTACTCTTTGGGTGGATAAAAGCCTCTAAATGGTAATCTTGATTGATTCCCCTGTTTTAAATTCTTTAGAATTTACTTATCATTATGTTTATGTTTAATGATCCTATATTAATGCTTGTTTGAGATGTTTATGGCAGCAAGAGATTGATAAGGAAAGTGCAGTGCTGTCTTAAATTGTTGAAGAATAAAAGGTGTACCGTTGTGAGGCAGTTGAGGGATGATATTGCTCAGCTTCTGAAGCAAGGCCATGCACAGACTGCTCTTGACAGGGTATTTGTTTGCCTTCCAATTCTGCTTATTCACATCTCATGTATCAAGGTTTACGAAGGGTTTGATTCCAATTTTGAGAGCTAAGAATGCTGAATAATTTTAGTCTGCTAGAACACTGTTCAACATGACGCATTTCATTTCTCCCATTTTATTTTGTTAAATGTCTAAATGAACAGATCACTACGGTCTTTGGTCTAGCAGATTTCAACCTAAAAGAGTAAGTGGTTTGCATTAAATCATGGTGGCTTTCTTTAATGATATCATTGTCTATTTCATGTGTGTTGTTTTGTAGCGATGCCGTCACACAACTGCTTAGGGTTTTTTGTGTACAGACCTGGGGTGGACTGTTATAACGTGCTTAGTGCATTAACAGGTAAGCATTAACTGATTATTTTTGTTGTTGCACCAAATGACAGTGTTTACTTAGTGAAACTCTTTTGTTCATGAACAAAAGAATTTAAACCTTGGACTATGTCTCTGAGACTCAGAATTATACCGAACATGACTCAGTTGTGGTACAATAAGATTCCAAAGTTAGTCTTACTCAAGGTGAAAACTATGGTTGCTTATATGAGATATGTTTTCTGTTATAATAAGATTTTATGCTTAGGTTTCACATTTGAGTTTTGATGTTCAGTATGTTAAGTGTCTTGTCTTTAGTTCAGGTCCTTGCTTGCAGATTAATTATACTCGTTGTCATGAAATTGATTGCCTTGATTTTTTTTGTTAATGCAGTGTTGAAGTTGATGATACTTAATTGATGTAGTGTAGTGGTAAAGGTGTATGTTGTATGTTGAATAATGTATGGTGAAAAGGATTGTTGCATGGTTTTAGGGTATTTTCTATTATTATTAATTATTATTATTATTAAAATATGACTACTAGTGACAAAGCCTTTGTCAATATTAACCATTAATGTAAAATGTGTTTATACCCTTTGGTGACAACACTGAATTAGTGATAAAATGTTCATTATTTTGTGACAAAAGTTTTGTCAAAAGAAAAACCTTTTGGTGAGAAAAATGTTTGTCATGAAAAGCTTTGGTGACAAAAATATAAGATTTGTCGCGAAAGAACTCTTTTAATGACTAATTCATCGTCACAAGAGACACCTTTAGCGTCGCTGCTTACGCAACAAACGCCGCGACAAAAATATTTGTCACGAAAACTTTTATTGACGAAAATCTGCACTTTTCGCGACGAATTCGTTTGTCACGAAAAGGTCTGTTTTTTGTAGTGGTGGTGCTTTAATTTATTTTTGTTTTTTTTTAGAGAAGGTGGTGCTTTAATTTGAACGGCTTGGTAGATGCGGACAAGATAAAACACTATCGTTGTTTCATTTATGTTTTATTGTGCAAACATATTAGCAAAGATAGCACATTTCATCTTTACTTTTTATTGTTGCTTAATGATTGCATCTTGTCACATATTTTTATAATCAGATTTTATTATATGATCGGAGGACTAATTTTCTTCTCATTTTAGTAGAATTTACATCCCATTCATTATGCTGATGAATTATAATGTATTACAATATTATAGATTTACTTTTTGTTTATATACGGAAATGCTTAATCCACCAAGTCGGTGGATGGTATGAGCAGAGAGTATGAATCTTATCCATTGATTGTGTAACATCAAAAAAATGAAGAAAAAAAAGGATTAAAGTAGAGGCTGGATGAGTAGATCCATGGATGTATCGGTGATAATAATCGGTGGCTACATCACTCTCCTTTGTATAATCTAAATGTTCCGTGCATGTGCATGGGTTATTGGCTAGTTATAAGATAATAAAATGAAATTAAAATTTTTTTTTGTTGAGGAAGAATGAAATAAAATTCTGTTCCTATAAATAAAAAAATAACATTTTTCATTTTATTCGAAAATTAATTAAATGAGATGGAATAAAATGAAAATTGACAAAACATGTGACTGGTGGGCAAGAAAGAGTAAGGTAAGATAGGGTGGATGGGGAGACGGGGTGGGGTTAAGTAGTGTAGGTGGTCGGGTAAAGTTAAATATAGTAGAGTGGATGCATGCATGAATGAGGTAGAGTACGTCACAGTGGTGTAAGGTAAGGTGGTGGTGGTAGGTAGGATAAGGTAGGGTAGGGTATGTAGGGTACGATTGGGTAAGGTAAGGTAAAGTGTGGTGGTGGATAGGATACGGTGGGGTATGTAAGGTTAGGTAGGAAGGAGAGGTAAGTTATGGTAAGATAAGGTTAAGGAGGGTGGGTAGAAAATGTGATGTGGTAGGGTATGATGGTCTGATATAGTAGTGTAGACTAAAGTAAGGTGTGGGACGATATGGGATAGTGGATGGGGATGAGTAGGGTGTCGTAGTTTAGGTAGGGTTAGGTTAGCTAAGCAGGGTCTCCACGTTACCCACCTAACCCTACATCTTGATTTGTTTGTTAGGTTTTTTTTTTTTTAAATTTAATTATTTTTGAAAAGTTCGATTAATGAGAATTTTGCAAAAATCAAATGCACATGCTACAAAAACGATCCTTTTCCGTATACAAATGGCAACAGATATCTCTAAAATTAGTTTTTATTTATTTATACAGTTCTCTAAAATTAGTTAAGAACACAAAAACAGTTTAGTTGACGACAAAGCAACCCTGACTGAGTCAAAAGCAGGTTGAATTGAATGTAAAGAAATGTTTGTGATATAACAAAATATTAACAACAAAATGATACAACATAGTTTTATATAATTGATTTTTATGGGGCTCATATGAATATATAGGTCCCACATAATCAATGATTTAAAAGTATGTGGCGTAATTTGTTTTGGTTATTTTATTGTAACACTAACTCTAGACTTGATCATTGTTCGGTTGGGTGGTTTCGTTTAGGGTTTTACGTATTGTTATTCGGTTTGGTTGACATATTTTAACCCCCACACCGAACCCAAATGATGTCGAACCCAATGGTTTGGTTTGGGTTGGTTTAAGTTTGGATATGATTTAGTTTCGGTTTTACAAGCCCAAGCCATGAAAAATTTAAAGTAACTATCCAAAATATAAAGTAAAAACAGATTGAAGGTTTTCAAAACCCCAATCCAACTTGAAATTATAAGCAAGAAAAATGAAAATGCGAGACTAAATGCAGCATCAAATTAGTGTTTCATTCTCATTTCTCATCATCAGTCATCGGCCTAAACATTAAAAGATATCATACATTATAATTTATCGCAAAAGGAAGCTTAAACAAACAATCCATTAAAACACTACCGGTACCAGGAGGAAGGAGAGGAACACGCGTGGGCAAGAGCGTAGACAAAGTTGTTTTGAAGTTGAACTGGAACTGATAAATCGGCGGAGGAGAAGAGAAGAGGCGCCACAACTTTGAGTGAATTTTCGAACCCTGTGATGTTTAATTAGGGTTGAGTAATAATGGGTTCTATATGGTAGGTAATTCGGTTCGGTTTCTGTTTGGGTAGGTTATAATTAGAATAATCCGAACTCAGACCATTTAAATTCGGTTCGGTTTCAATCCAAACCGGTTTGATCGGTTTTCTCTTGGTTTGGTTTATTTCGGTTCGGTTCGGACTGGTTTAAGGTTCATTGACTTTCATTATAAAATACTAAAAGAATCTTGAAAAGTGTAGTGGTGTATTGAATATAAAAGATTGATTGATTGATTGAATGAGTCTAAAAAATTGAAAAGTAATAATGAAAAGCAGAAAGAGTATTAAAATATGTATTGGAAATGTAATTACGACAGATAAGAAAAAAATTTGATTTTGGCAACTGCGACAGTTAAATAGAAACGGATGAAGTAGTTTTTACTTTTTAGTCTATCGAAAATGAAATTGGGTGGACTGCGCCACCCTAGCCACCCTAGCCACCCTCGGTTCCGCCCCACCTTTCGTTGTCCATTCGATCTCGATCTCCGTATCTTGGTCACCCTATAAATAACATTGAGTAGTGATAAATCCATTACTTCTTTTACCACAATATTTTACAAAATACAATCAGCACCATATATTTTGTTGGAAACTATCACAATAAATAATTGATTACTTTAATTAATGGTACCAAACATATAGTGGTTTATGCACTACACATTTGTGTAGTGCAAATATCATTTTCCAATAACAATACATTGACTTTTTTTTTTTAATTTTCACCCAACACCCAAATAATGCCATTTCAACATCAAATTAAAAGTCAGATTTTAGTTATTAAATTCTTATAAACTGTTTCGGCATATACATCGAGGGCAGGTCCTATCTAATGTGTTTTTGTCATCTTGTTGAGTAACAAATTTTTTATTTGCACTAGTAGCAATTTTATTCATTATTTTGACTTTTATCCACTCTTTTTACTCAAACCATTACTCCCTTTGTTTTTTTTCCCCGTTTTTTTCTTTTTTATAGTAGTCCTGCTTTTTTTTTATCCTATCCTACTACTAGTACTAGTAATAAGAAAACAAGAGAAGGGGTGACGTGTTCAGTTTTTACCCAAAGTTGCTCCATTATTTTTCATCTGCTTGCAAAATAGAATGATTTCTTTTAGTTGGGCTTAGTCTGATGTGGCCCAGTTCTTTCATAATTGTTTAGGCCCAGTTCAGTTGTTATAGATATTATAGACAAAACAAATATACTCCCAAACAAAAAGGACGGGAGTTGGATGGGAGTTGGCCAACCTCTCTCTTCATTTTTTTTCTCCCTTCATTTTACACACAAAATCAAACCCTTTTAAGCGTAATCACTCCAGTCAAAGCGCTTTGTTAATCATCGCTTTCGCGCACTTTTAAATAAATTTCCCTTTTTTTTTCTCCGGTGGTTGAACCTCTTTCTCTTCCTGACCTCATCCCTCTGTCCCTTCCATGTCCGATTTAATCTTCTGCAGGCGGAAAGATGGAAGATTTCGTGGCTGGATACACGAACTGCTCATAAGATGATTCGGTGATGATTCAGTCCATCCCAAATTCATAGCAACGTGGGTTACCATGAAGGCTTGATTTTCGGAGCATTCAATTCGCGATTCAAAATAAAGGTGCATTCTTTCCTTTATATATCGTATTTATATCATTTATTTTTCTGATTGAGAACGATATCTGCCTGATTACTTGCTTATTGCCGTTGCCAAGGTTGTGTGTATGAAAAGTCTGACCTTTCATTGATTCGATGCTGGTTCGATGTTGATTTCAGCATTTACTCCCCGATTTCGAAGGATACGCAGTCAAATTGAATGATAAGGTGAATCCTTTTCTCGTTATATTGTCTATATCGTTTGTTACTGATTTGAATGTGATATCTTCCTGATTTTGTGCGATTTGGTGATGAATTAGGTCTGTGGCTAACCGGATTCAGAGGATGGTAAAAAGTCGGACTTTTAACAACTATGAAATCGAATTTTTTATCGGTCCAGGCTTGTGCTAAAAACCGGTTTGCTATGGTATAATAGCTGATTCCTTTACATTTTAGCCCGGTTTAGGTTTGACTAAAAAGTCTACACCCGATGATAGTCGTCGGTTTAATCATCGATTAATGGATGGTTTAGGTCATGAGCCCTAATATTGATTGATTAAGTGTCCCTGCCCCGCTGTTCGATTATGGTTCAACCGTATCTTTATGGTTGAAATATAATCCTAAAACCAATATGATGACAAAATCCCTACTTGTGTTGGCTTGATTATTTTTATGGGGTTGTCTGATTGGTCTCGTAAAGTGGTGTTGATTTGCATTGCGCATTCGATGTTGCAACATTTGATTTGATGGGTAAGATATGTTCGTATGCATTAATCCAAAAGCTTTAGATTCTTTTTATGACCACCGTTTATATAATTTTAGGTGAATACCGGTTCTTTGGCGTGGAACGCAACCATATTGGAGACTTTCTAATGCTGGGTTTAGGACAACCCAGTGTTCAGGTTGCAATGCAGATTCTGATGTTGCAACATTGATTTGCAGGGTAAGATCTCTTCGTATGCATTAATCCAAAAGCTTTAGATGCTTTTCATGACCACAATTTACATGATTTTAGGTTAATACACGTTCTTTAATGTGGACCGCAACCACATTAGAGACTTTCTAATGCAAATTAAAGGATGCAACCTAAATAAGAATTTATGATACCCTTGTTGTTAAAGATTTTATTTGATGCCTAGATGGAGGCTTACCTTCGCATGGCATTGTTTTTTGTTTGATTATTATTGTTTCAATTTATCTATTTTATTTGTTTGATTGTTATTTGTGATGTTATCGTTTAGAGTGTTGCTCTAATAAGTGTGTGCTCTGGTCGTTTGTTTTGAGGTTTTGAATGTGAATATAGGCACAGTGAGACTGCTAGAAGCTTAACTAAGGGATCTGCTTTGATCTTGGATGGCGAGCAAATCGCTTGAACCTGATCTGTGGTTTTCGACACCTCTGTAACCACCGTCATAACTTTTGCGATATTCCATTATTTTCAATGTTAATTTTGTTTTAAGTGTTTTTTTTTTTCATTTCTATGGTGGTTCATGTGATGTTGGTTACAATAGACCATCTATTGACTGCCGGTTTGATGAATAAATTTATACATTCATTCTGTGCTTATATGTCCTTCGCTTTTCTTTGCTTTTGTTCTTTCTTTAACCACTTGTTTGAGTGTTTAGTATGTATTTTTAAATGTCCGTGAGCAGCCATTGGATGGACTTGCCGAGATCGCATCAAAAGCTTTGTTACAAACCATCGTGGGTGGCACTGTAAAAAGACAAACGTTCGAGATACTTTTATTACAACAGTTTACGTAATAAAGGTGATAGCCGCCCATTCTTACATGGACCTTCCGACATAAAGCCAAGTGGGAAATCATCGAAGGCGGCACCCTTGGAGGAAAAGACATATGTTTGTCTTGAGTTTGGGCTCGCACTATAGAAACACACGATGTTAAGGTTGCTCTGAAATAGCCAAGCCGGAAAAAATGCACCGGAAAAGGATCTCCATAAGTCGACTTATAGTAGTGTTGTGGAGCAAAGTGTTTCGCCTCGACTTTACGATTACGCAAGCGAGGAGGCGATGTGATGAAACCATGTTTACGCAGCGAGGAGGCGATGTGATGAAACCAAATTCCATGAATCGTAGAGAAGTCAAGCTCTCATCTCCTCATCAAACTGATCCGAGCATGAGAATCAAGAAGAACACTACGGGAGGGAAGAGTGGTTGGAATCATCTCCTGGATTTGATGTGTTAGTCAATGATGGAACGTAAAGAGTCGGTACATGTCACTGCAGTTTACTTAGAACGACTCAATGAGGAATACCGGAGCATAACCATCAAAATATGAGATTCGAGTACGAGGACAATGTTGAGTATGATCCTTCATATCCAGGCATAAGAATCCCTTCCGGCAAAGAGGAAATGAGAGGCTTTTACGAGCAAACATGGCAAACATACCCGCAACCACAAGTAAGGAATTTCAAATGTGTGAAAGGCATAGGGTGGTAGAGAACAATTGGCGACAGAAAATGAATTCTTTGCCTGCAGGATTGACATCTATTAATCGTTCTGATATGGATTTGAGGGATTATCTGAAAAGATGGAGGGTAGTTGATGTTCATTATCCTACTCATTATGAGTACAGGGAACAAAATCATACTGTGGATGATGGACGTTTTCATGGAAGATTAGCATCAAGAGTCAAAATGCGTTGTAATGGGTCACAGGTTGTGCAAAAAATGCCCTTGAGTCCTTATTCTATAGCTAAGAGGGATAGACAAAGGCGTCCAGGCAGGTCCAGGAATAACAACAAGGGCAGGAAACAGGCTAAGAGGCAGAACATCTTGTCCGAAATCTCAGATAAGAAGATAGTAAAGAAACAAAGATCCTATATAGAAGAGTCTTCCATGTTAACAGGCCCCAAAACCTTGGCTGAAATCAAGGAAGAGAAGAAAAGGCAGCACAAGTAGGGTTCTCTCAAACGGAATAGAGAACCATTGGGGATCTGCATCTATTTGTCATAGTTTCAGGTTCAAATAGTTTTTTGGTATGATATCTTTGCATGCAGATGCACGTTTTTGTTTGTTTTGTGGGGGGTGGGGGGTTGTGCTATACCCGTTGACTTGAAAGGGTCGGTAGACAAGAAGCTTTTTGGGAGAGTTTTTGGTTAGGAAGAAAATAGATTTGGAGTGCATGGTATGTGCTTGTCTGAAAGTGAAGTGCTTAGCAATGAATATACAGACCTTTGACTTCACTAAGCGCAACTTGCTGGAAATGTTGGACCAATGTAGTTTGCGGAAACCAATGAATACATATATTAGGGTATTAGCATCAGAGTCTTTATCTCCACCTTTATCCCTACATGTAGGGAAAAAAATAGGGAAGAAGCAAAAACTCTCTGCGATCGATACTTTATCCCCACCCTACATTGGGGTGGATGAATGATGTCACCCCAAATCAGGGGTGACATCAGTAGCTATCCTTACATTTTTTTTTTTTTTTGAAACGATTTTTTTTTTCTTCCTCTGTTGAAATATATTTGTTGAAATATAGCCATTGGAGTAAAATTTGAATTTAAAAAGTAAGTTTTAAAAAATGTGTGTGTTCAAATATAGCCGTTGGAGTAAAATTTTGAATTTTAAAAATAATTTTGGAAAAATGTGTGTGTTCGAATATAGCCGTTGAAATATAGCCGTTGGAGTAAAATTTGAATTTGAAAAGTTACCTTTGACAAAATTATTTATAGTTAAAAAATGAATATTTTAATGTTGTAAGGATAGAGATAGGGATGCTGATGTAGAGTATTGTAAATTTAGTTGCTGTAAAGTAGGGATATGTATTTTTTAATAGTATATGTGAGGATAGGGATAGGGATTCTCATGGGAATACCCTTAGATATTAGTTATTAAAGCATCCTATCTAAAAGGTAATTGTTGCAGTTTCTTTGATTTGCATAACTGGTTTCATTATATGTTTACATTTTATTGTTTACATTGGGATGCTTAATAACTAATATCTAATTCATGGGGAAATGATGTTTCATTTTTCTTTCTTCTATTTTGATGCTTTCTTTTCTGCATGACCATTTTCTTGTTGTTGATGCAGGATAGTGGATTTGTGGTTCTCATTCGAGTCTTCCTTCAACTGAAATTCAGGGATCATTCTTCAAGTGATAGACATAAAAAGTAAGGTCAAAAGCATCTACATAAATTTCGATTTCCTTTCTTTATTAAAGAACTTCACTGCTTAGCTATTATGTTTGGCAAAGGAAAAGTGATTGGAACTCTAGAGGGACATGGTTGAATGGAGAAGAACCACTTTGTAGAATGAGCTTTGAAACATTGTTTCATGCCTTTCGAGTACTTTGACAAGTTTTGAAACGTGGCTGAAGAGTAAGTATTCCTTCTCTTAGGCACTTATATTTTTTATTTTACTTGTGGCAATTTTTTTTTTTTTTTTGTTGTTGTTGATTTTGGACAGGTTGTAATAGAGCTTGATATTTTGATTTTAGTTATTACGGAGACAAACTTACCATCGTTTCCTCCTTTGCTCAGAGAAAAGAGCATATTCCTAACCTTCTTGTGATGCTGAAGGTATATTTTCACCTTTTTTTTTTGAAATCTTTACTAGAGTTATTTTTTTCCTAGATTGGTACTAGAGTTTTTGAGTGCCTGTTTAATCATTATTGAGCTTTTTCTCATTGTGTTTTTATGTGGAATTTAAATCAAGAATTACTCAGAGAGCTGGAAATAACACAAAGGATTTGAATGAATGAACAATGTAGATTGAAAACGGTTGTTCAGAAAATAGCCATACATAGGAATTTATGGATGACTTCATTTTTGTTTTAAAGGTACATCTTGGCATTTAAAAATGTTTTTGCAGCTTATTTATTTTTCTGTTGCTTTTTTTAAAGACGCTCATTGTTTTTTAATGGTGATGATAAGGATTCCTCTGCCGTTTTCAGGTTGCGATAAAATAACAAACAAACAAGAAATGGCAAACTTCAGTCGTTGGCAGTAAGGAATAATATATATGATGCTTTTGTTGTATAGTAGCATGAAAAGAATAATATGCTTGGATGATATAGATTTCTGTGTATAATTTTAGCACGCCTATGTTTCAAACTAGACAATTAGTTTTGTATGAAATGTATAAGTAATATATTCAACTTTCTATGCATTGTTACAAGTGCACTAATAATTGATACTACTTTCAGGTGCGTGTTAATAAATTAACATATTTACCTTCAAATCACAAATTACCGATTCAAATTTGGCTCTATTATCCGAACATCACATTTCTTATAGCACAAATTAATAAAAATAACATGTTGAATTCTTGTCTACAAACTGGGGCACCAATCGTGCGGAGCATGAATACATATTTTCCTAGTATGTATACATGCAGACTAAGCGACACATCTCAGCATTTATGATCCTTTTCAACAAAATCAGTTATAACAAAGTACAAGTGTCATACTTATATCAAGACACGTGGGAGTGTGTTATTGTGACACCTAGACACATATATAGTAATATAAATATTCTATTTCTCAACATCTCCCCTTAAACTAAATGTAGGTACTAGTACTACATTCAGTGGCGGACCTACATACAGCCAAGGGGGGGGCAACTGCCCCCTTAATCCGAAAAACACACACTAAAAGTTGTACGATACATATAGTTTGCCCCCCTTAAATTTTTTATTTTCCTTTAAAAAATTTATTGCCCCCCTTACCTGAGATCCTGCGTCCGCCCCTGACTACATTTAGTTTGGCTTTGAAATACTCCAGTTGAGGTCCAGGCAAAGCCTTTGTGAGAGAATTTGCTATCTGCTTTGAAGAGGGAACAAACTGAACCCTGAGTTGTTTGTTCAGGACTTGGTTCCTTACATAGTGAAGGTCAACTTCAATGTGTTTAGTCCTGACATGAAACAATGGGTTCTGAGCTAGATAAGTTGCACTTA
The DNA here is from genome assembly GCA_026214975.1 of Gentiana macrophylla. Lineage (NCBI taxonomy): Eukaryota > Viridiplantae > Streptophyta > Magnoliopsida > Gentianales > Gentianaceae > Gentiana > Gentiana macrophylla. The sequence continues at coordinate 309,603 of JAOBSW010000553.1, forward strand.
GATTATCACACCAAGCCACTGGAACTGAGGGTAGACTTATTCCCATTTCCTTTAACAGCTGTTTAATCCAATAGAGTTCTGATGACAAGTTTGCAAGAGACCTATACTCTAACTCTGCACTGGATCTAGAAACTACACTCTGCTTCTTTGAGCTCCAAGAAACCAATGATCCTCCGATGTAAACACAGTAACCATCAAATGACTTTCTGTCTGTTGGATCACATGCCTAGTCAGCATCACAGAAGTCTGTCAAATGCAAAGTACCATTTGCCTGGAACAGTAGTCCATAATTGAGGGTGCCCTTAACATACCTCAGTAGCTTTTTGAGTGTATACCAATGTACCTTAGTATGTTTTTGCATAAATTGGCTCAGATAATTCACAGAATAGGCTAAGTCCGGTCTGGTTCAGGTAAGATACTGTAACCCTCCTATAGCACTTCTATAGGTACTATGTGACTTCATTGGAATCCCTTGATCTGGTAGAAGATGCTCCCTTGGTGTCATAGGGATGTTACATGGATTAATGTGGTCCAGTTGTAGTCTTTTCAGCAACCGTGAGGCATAATGACCTTGAGTAAGATACAGTCCATCACCATTTTTGTATGCTTCCATCCGTAAGAAGTGAGTTATGGCACCCTGATCCTTCAAGGAAAACTTAGTGTTTAGCATTTTGACAAATTTTTGGATCAGAGTTGGAGAAGCACTTGTCACTCGTAATGTCATCTACATAAGCCATGACATACAAAGTTTGATCATTAGTCTCTAATATGAATAAAGAAGGATCAACAAGATACTGATGAAAGCCCCAAAGCAGCATCTGGTGTCTAAGAGCCCCAAACCATGCCCTAGGGGCTTGTTTGAGCCCATAGAGAGCCTTGTTCAATTTACATATATAATATGGTTTATTTACGTCAACAAAGCCTTTTGGCTGGGTCATGTAGACATTTTCCATCAGTGGTCCATTCAAAAAGGCATTATCAATGTCTACTTGATGTATATGCCAATTTAAGCTAACAACCAGGGCAAGAACAACCCTGATAGTGGAAGCTTTAGCCACTAGGCTAAAGGTTTCTGTGAAGTCAATGCCATAGGTCTAATGAAACCCTTTTGCCACCAACCTGGCCTTGTGTTTAAGAACTGTACCATCAGGCCTCATTTTGAGTTTAAATACCCACTTGCACCCCACAGGGTTCTGACTGCTTGATGGTGGAACAAGACACCATGTATTGTTTTTCTGTAGGGCATTGAACTCTGCATCCATGGCATTCTTCCATTCAGTACAAGTCAATGCTTCAGAAACCTTGGTAGGTTCAGTAAGGTGAGCATGTAAGGTTGAAGATATAAGCTGAGAGGAGTAGGTTTTAGGTTTGAAAATTCCACTCTTGGAACGTGTTTGCATAGGATGGCCATGTAGGGACTGAACAAGTTGTGGAACAGGATTAGGTGAATTTGTAGGACTGTGGCAAGGGGAAGGTGAATTGATATTGTTATTGTTGGAAGGTGAGCTAGGGTTTGTGTCTGTGGATTCACAACCTGATAGAGGTGAAAAGGAATTAAATACAGGAACTTCACTAGAAGCAGAGCCAAACACATTAAAACCAAGGAGATTAGAATTGTAAGAATTTTGAGAAGGAGTCTATACCTCTAGTGAATTTGCAGCATCAGGGACACTGTGTGCTTCATTTCTCTCATTAGCATCTGTACAAAAGATGGTTCTGACAAGGAAACAGTGAACCAAGTGGGAAGGTCAGGATCTGTGATTGTTTCTTTATTAGGACCTTGGAGAAAACCTTCTTCAAAAGGGAATTCATATTCATTAAAGACCACATTTCTGGTGATGAAGATCCTACCAGACGGATCTAAACACTTGTATCCCTTGTGCAGAGGACTAACACCTAGATTGACACATTTACTAGTGTGACATCTGAACTTTGTTGGATAGAAGGGTCTCAAGTGGGGGAAGCAAGCACACCCAAAGGTTTATAGAACTTGTAATATGGTTTTTTGTTGTATAGAACTTGATAAGGAGACTTATGTTGCAGAACATGTGTAGGTAGGGTATTGATAATGGTGACAGCTTCTACAAAATTGTCTAACCAGTATCTAAGGGGCAGAGAGGCTTGAGCAAGTTGGGTCAGGCCTAGTTCCATAATAGGCCTATGCTTTCTTTTTACCCTACCATTTTGAGAATGAGAATGAGGGCATGGATGCCTAAACTAAATTCTTTGATCTTTAAGAAATGGTTCAAGTGTTCTAAATTCTCCCCCCAATCTGTTTGTAAACATTTAATTTTCCTGGAAAATTGATTTTCAACCAGAGTTTTAAATTGTAAGAACACAGAGTAAACTTCAGATTTAGATTTTAGGGGATCATGTATATCTTGACCAGTCATCAACAAAATGTATATAGTATAGATAATTAGAGATTGATTTTACAGGGGCAGGTCCTCATAAGTCAGAATTGATAAGATCAAGAACATTAGCATCATGAGAATCAGAAGGCAAATAGAGTAGGGCATGGCCCTTTCCAAATTGACAAGCATCACAAAAGCTCAAACTTTCATTAATAGAGACATTACATGACTTTAGGACTTGACTCAAGACTTGTTTGGAAGGGTGACCTAATCTTCTATGCCAAACATTTGGATCTTTGTTTACATTGACCGAACTTAATTGAGCACTACAAGTCTTAAGACCAGACACACTGAACTGGAAACTTGAGGACTGACTGTTGAGCTATGAAATCTTGGATTTGGAGTGAAAGGAGGTCTCATTTGGTGGAGCCATAATCTGATACAGACCATCCTTGAGAGTTCCTGTTAGAAACAGTGTCTTTGTTGTCTTGTCCTTTACACAACAAGAGTAAGGGTTAAACTCAACAGTGATACAATTATCAGCAAGAAGTTTAGATATACCGATCAATTTTTTTTGTAATATAAGGTACATGAAGAATGTCTTTTAGAATTAAGGTGGTGTGTGGTTGATGTGTGATAAGATGAGTTTGGCCAATATGAAGGATTGGTAACTGCTCACCAATACCTACTGATACTGATTCGAAACCATTGTATCCTGCACTGAGATGAAGATTGTTTAGGTCAGCAGTAAGGTGGTTTGATGCCCCACTATACATGTACCAAGCAGGGTCACCAACAGATCGAGGACTTTCTAGATAGGCAGAAACCTGCTTAGGACCACTGTTACTAGTGTTGTTGTTTTGGGTAGGAGGAACAAAGTCTTCCTCAAACCTGTGCCAGCAAGAAGTGACAATATGACCATTTTTTCCACATAATTGATACACCATTTTATTGCTTGAGTAGCCACCAAAACCTCTACCACCTCCTCTGCCCCTGCCTCTTCCACCTCTACCTCTTTCTCTTCCAGAACCAGAATTTTGATAGGGTGGTGTGCTTGTATTTCTGAGCAGAGTCCCTTGATCAAAGTTTGCTGATGGATTCATTAGACCAATACGTGCAGTTGGATTAAGCCTTGCAATCAGCCTCTCATGTGTCATCAACTATGATTGAACATCTTGCCAGCTGAGAGATCCAACTCTTGAGGTGATATTAACTATGGCAGATTCATAGTCATGGTCTAGACCTTCCAATGTAGCTAATATAAGTTCAGATTTGGTTACTGGGTACCCAGCAGCAGTCAGATTATCTGAACAGGACTTCATTTGAGCTAGATAATCTGACATGGATTTAGATCCTTTTGATGCTTTAGCCAAAGCATCCTTATATTCGAGCATCCTTGCTTCATATTTGCTATTAAACAAGGTTTCAAGAGTGGACCAGACCTCATAAGCAGTTGAACATCCAACAACTTCAGACAAGGCTTTTTCAGTCATGGAACTAAGTAGCCATCTCATTATAAGATTATCCTTAGTTGTCCAATCTTCATTGACCGCATTCAATGAAAGATTAGTCAGAACAGATCTGGCAAATGCAGTGTTATGATTCATGGTAGGAACATGACTAAGCAAATGTTCCTCCAACTTGTGACCACGAATTATGGGTAGAATAGTACACCTTCATAGCAGATAATTACTCCGATCTAATTTCACAGTATATGTTTGATTAAGATTACCTGAGAATGGTGGTTCAAGGAGTGAAGTAGATGAGTGTGGGCTAACATATCCAAGAAACGGTGGATTCAATCCTCCAGAATGAAAACCAAACCCATACGGAGAGGATTCTGAAGTTCCAAAGTTAAGAGACCAGCTAGGGACGGTGGTAGGGTGGACACACTTGAAATTGGAATTCAAGTGACAACACCATCGGAGAGGAAGGTGTAGTTAGGTCCCACTGAAAATCCGGAAAGCACAGACAGAATCGGGTTTCCTGATCTTGGGTTTGTTGTGGTGATAGCTGTAACCGGAGTGTTTATCGAAAATGGAGCTCCATCTGTGAGAGCTGATGCTGTAGTGGTGGTGTTAGAGGTTGAACCTCTAGTGGAAGCCATGAAAGCCGGCAACCAAGTTCTGATACCAAGAAAGAAAAGCTAGAACATTTTCAGTGAATGGATATGGTGTAAATCTTTCATTAGATTTCCATACTTGCTAGGTATTACAGACACATCTCGGCATTTATGATGCTTTTCCACAAAATCAGTTATAACGAAGTACAAGTGTCATACTTATATCAAGACATGTGGGAGTGTGTTATTGTGAGACCCAGACACACACATAGTAACATAAATATTTTATTTCTTAACAGACTCGTTGTGACACAACCGCTGTGCTTATAGCATCTCACTCAATGCAATAAAACCAGACCAGTAAAATCAATGTCAGTTTTATATATGTATCGTTTTATAATATGAGTATGTAACACACTGTTTTAGTAGTGCGTTGTGATAATGAAGTCTTTGTCTTATGCCTTAATAGTACTGCATGCCTTAATAGTATTGCGTTGTGATAGTTAGTAAGATAACTATGTCAATCGTAATATAGCAAGCCGAGTCAAAGTCTACCTCACAAAAACTATTATTTAATTATGTTAAACACAATTAACCAAAAGGGTAGTTTTTGACCAAAATAATAGGAAGAAAAGTAAATAAAGGAAATGCAAATAAACCAAGAATCAATCAAGTATTGAAAAAACATGAGCCAAACTATTCACAACTAATCTCCTCATATTTCCTAATTATATTTGACCCGTAATTTATGTGTAAATAATTAAGCTATGGGTGTAATCCCCTAATTTAACTAAACTTATTTCCTAGATAATCTTGCCCAATATGGAGGTAACCTACCACCGTAATTGGATGGCCGTATTAACTCCACATGCATTAAAAAACACTATTATGTATGTTGCAGACATCCCCAATTATTAATACATAATAGTGTTTACTCAACGGTGTATTCTCTACAACATACATAATAGTGTTTACACCCCCCTTTAGATCCGGAAAAAACACTATTATGTATGTTGTGTATTTTTTTTGCCCCCCCTAAAAATTTACACTCGCCCATAGTATCGCCCCCCTTACTCGGGATCCTGCGTCCGCCCCTCATGTCGGTGTTACCGTAAACCTCATCTAGGCAGCCACCGTAGACTGGCTAGCAGTACCTAAGCGATCTGATTAACTATGTCATAATTATCACTTCAACATGGTTCCTTCATGTTAATTTACGAAGACGTACAAAAGATTGGCCAGATCTGATTAACTACCAGCTTTTGTATTATGACCATAACTTGACTTCTGTAACTCCAATTCAGGTGATTCAAAGTGCATTGGAAACCTTGTTTCGAGCCCTAAAACCTTCATGAAGAAGTCTGAGCCCAATATTTTGAGATCATTTATTGAAGATTCAAACAGTAGCAGATTGATATGGAAAAATTGTTGCATAAAATGTTTTGGTCATCAAGGAAGCAAAATTGATCTATTGCAAGTCATTCCCATATTCATTGCATTACCATAGGATTGCGGAGGCGTGTTATGTAAGAAAATTATGTCGGCCCATTACTTGAACCCAAATAATTTTCTTCCGCGTAAAAATGGTCTTATAGGAAATCAGTTTTCTCTAGGAAATATGTTAATTTTATCTAATAGCTTATTTAAAAGGAGTTTTAATCCGATTAAAACTCAGTTTTGATGAACGGCCGAGGTTACTGCAAAACCCTAGGTCGATTCGGATTTCGGTCTTCTCTCATCCTATAAAAGCAATGATTTATTCCATAATAAAACATACGAAATTGTTGAATTACCATATCTCCCAAAAGCTTAAGATGATGAGGAGGTAGATAATCAACACTTTATATCTCAATACGCCCTATCAAGTGTGGGCCTGTAAGAGGAGAGGAAGGCCCAACACTTGATGAATTTTTTTTGGAAGTGTGGCATGTAAGGATGGGAGAGGCCCAACACTTGATTGATTTTTTTGTTGTTGAAAATTGTGTTTGGAGCGGGGTTCGAGCCGAGGACCTATCGCTCTGATATCATGTTGAATTACCATCTTTCCCAGAAGCTTAAGCTAATAAATAGGGAGATAGATAATTAACACTTTATATCTCAATATATTAGGATCAAACGCATACCGTTGTACTAAAACCAATTGGTGTTAGTAAAGATGCTATTATATTTCCGTATATCACGCCCCCTTAAGTGTGGGCCTATAAGAATGGAGAGAGACCCAACACTTGACTTTTTTTTGTTTGGGATGTGTGGGCCTATAAGAAGAGAGTGGGGCCAAACACTTGGTTTTTTTTATTTTATTATTTTAATTGTGCCGGAAGCGGGGCTTGAACTCGGGATCTCCTGCTCCGATACAATTAAAACTCGGCTCCGATGAACGGCCGAAGTTACAGCAAAACCCTAGGTCGTTCAGATTTTGGTCTTCTCTAATCCTATAAAAGCAATGATTTATTCCATCATAAAACATACGAAATAAGCCAACAAATCACGGTTGTATGTAAGGAGAGAGATATCGGAATCCTCATCAAGGTGGCAACAACATCATAATGACGAACGGAGGTAACAATTGTTCTGTACCGTTTATAATCTAGTGATAATCAGGATGTTCTAGATCAATGGATAAATCGTTGTAACATGTGGTATTAGAGCATGGTTTGGAACACATGATTGTTAAATTATCGAGAACTAACTAGGGGCGGATCTATGTAGGGGTTGGGGATCACGTGACCCCACTGAGATACGGGAATTTTTTTAAAGTAATAAAACGATGTTGTTTTATTATAAAAAAATGTCGTTTTGTTGTTAAAAAATATAGTTTTATGGTCTAATGATCCACCAGAAAAAAAATGGATCCTGATTCTAACTTCGATTATAATGAATCAAATCATCCCCTGGATATGGCCTAGTGGTAAAAGGTTGGGCGTGGTGTAGTGCCTAGCTGCGTTTTAAAGCCGGAATGTGGGGGTTCGAGTCCCGTAAAGGGCCGGCCCCTTTCGGTAAGAAGATAAAATAAAGCAGGCCCCTTCCTGGAGCTGCTAGGTCCCAGATTAACCTCTCATCGCACTCCTGTGGGATCGGGGGTGAGGGGACCATTCTGGTTAGGGTTTAACCGTTTTTTTAATGAATCAAATCTAGGTCTAATGCTTTAACTTTTTCAGAAGCTATTTGGACTATTGTCGCTATCGTGCCGCTTTCTTTTATTCAGTATGAAATTCTATGCATATTAGTCTGTTACGTAATTGAATTTTTTTTTGAACAAATATTTATTTTATTAAAAGTGAAATAAAAGTTTCAAACATGCCATATTTCGACCCTCCCTTATGTCAGTTACGTGTCAGAACATATATAGTCATGCCTACTTAAAACCTACTAGCGGCAAACTCAGTGTGGAAAAATCCGTCATATATAGTAGGAAAAAGTATATCACCCTATGTTCTCAAAAACTAATTGAACATGATTCAACTATTTCCGGTAAAGTGCAGCGATTGATATATAATGAAAAATTAGGTTAATTTGTTTCTTTTTATTTTCATTTTGGGTCATCCTAGGTGAGGGTCGATGTAATTGATAAAGTTGGAACATCAGCAGATTACCCGGCAGCTGCTAGAGTTGGAATGGACTGATACCCGTAGAGTGACACGATAACCGGAATCTATCAATTCCCTTTCTAGTACCAATAGGAACATCAGCGGATTTGAGCTAAAGAATGAACTCTTTTGCCTCCTGTTCCGCAGCCTCTTGCTTACACTTGGTATTGGTAAACTTGTAAACATCAGGCAGGGGCGGACCGGCGGACGCAGAATCTCAGGTAAGGGAGCAATAATTTTTTTAAAGACCAAAAGAATTTAAGGGGGGGAGGAAACAATATGCTTTATACATATATTAGTGTCATTTTTCTGTATCAAGAGGGGGAAATAACCCCATTGGTTGTATGTAGCTCCGCCACTTACAGCAGGTGAATGCATGTATTTAGGTTTCCGCTGACTTCTTCTTTACGTTGGCAACGTTTAAGTAGAAATTTTAAGGTTTTATTTTCATTTTTTTAAGTATTAAAGTACTCAGGTACATACCCTAGGGTCTAACCGGGCTCCTAGTGGGGAGACCCAGATCCAAACCTGGCTTGGGGCATAATTTAGGATGAGTGCGTGTGTGTTTCGTTTCGAAAAAAAAAGTATTAAAAAAATTTGGCCCCAATTATTATCGGTGGCGGAATTGAACCAAGATTTTTTTTTCAATGTTTTGAACCAATCACCGTTGGGTCTTTTATAATACTTCTAACCAATTGAACTACAATTGTTTGATATAATATTCATTGACAGTGTTTAATAATTAGAGGGATATATTAGTAAATTCTTACGGAAATTTAATTGGGATCAATGGACCCTTGGCTCATGTGGGTCCGCCCTTCATTATTATTATTATTATTATTATTATTATTATTATTATTATTATTATTATTATTATTATTATTATCAATACAAAATAAAAAACTATGGAGTGTATATTATGAAGGTTAATGATATCCACATATCCTTGTTCGTCTTATTTACAAAAATAACACCCAATTATTTGTGAGTATCACGGCAACATGTGTAGAATTTATAGAGAATTAAGACACATTGAAATATTTTTAAATAACAGGACAGCCATATATTTTATATACGGAGAATGACAACGTACTTCTATATTTTTTAGGGACAATTATTCAAACGGACACATATTGGACTTAATTAGTCAAAAAGGACACCCAAAACAAACACATAGTTATAAAGACACAAATTAGATAGATAGACCAAAATACCCTTAGTGAAGAAAAAAAATAAATAAAAAAAAAACGGGGAATAGGCTGTTGTTGTTGTTTGTTTTTTTTCCTTCTGGACGTTGAAAAGTGTTTTTTTTCCTGGACGCTGGAAGTGTGTGTGTTTGTTTTTTCCTCCTGGACGTTTTTTTTTTCGGAAAGTTTATTTTTTCTTTTTTTCATTGACCACCGCGATGCATTGACCACCGCGATGCATTGATCACCCCGATGCATTGACCACCCCGATGCATTGACAACCATGATGCAGAGACACCGCGATGAAATGACACCGCGATGCACTGACAACCGCGAAGCATTAGCCACCGCGATGCATTGACCACCGCGATGCATTGACCACCGCGATGCATTGCCCAACCCAATGCTTTGACCACCGCGATGCAGTCACCACTCTCGATTGATTAATCACTGCGATGCAGTGACCACCTCGATGCGCTGACCACCGTGATACAGTGACAAGAACATTTGCAACGATTTATGCAGTGACATTTGATGTTTGCTCATACAACATTATTTCTGAAGTGAAAACGATTTTCATCGGCATAATGCAGAGACACTGTGATGCATTGACCACCCGATGCATTGACCACCGTGATGAAGTGACACCACGATGCAGTGATCACCGCGATGCACTGACAACCATGATGGATTGACCACCGCGATGCAGTGATCAATGTGATGCAGAGACACCGCGATGCACTGATCACCGCGATGCATTGATCACCCCCAATGCATTGACACCGCGATGCATTAACCACCCCCGATCTATTGACCACTGCGATGCAGTGACCACCCACGATCCAGTGACCACCCCCGATGCAGTGACCACCCCCGATGCAGTGACCACCACCGATGCAGAGGCACCATGATGAAATGACACAACGATGCACTAACAACCGCAATGTAGTGACTCCATGATGCATTGACCACCGCGATGCATTGACCACCCCCGATGCATTGACATTGCGATGTATTGTCCACCCCCTATACATTGACCACCACGATGCAGTGGCACCTCTGATCCAGAGACACCGCGATGCAGTTACCACCCCAGATGCAGAGACACCGCGATGAAGTGACACTGCGATGCACTGACAACTACGATGCATTGACACCGTGATGCATTGACCACCGCGATGCATTGACCACCCCTGATGCATTGACCACCGCGACGCATTGACTACCGTGATGCAGTGACCACCCCGATGAAACGACACCGCGATGACACTTGATATTTTTCCGGCGTAATTTCAGAAAATCGATTTCTTTTCTTTATAAAATTGACTTCAAACAAATGTATCTTTTAATATAAAACTACGATCAACATAATTCTTTCACTATAATTCATATTTTTTTCGTCCTCTTTATTCTGATATCTTATTTTATGAAGTGACACATTATGCAGTGACACTCAATGACACCAACATTTTATGAAGTGACACACAATGACAACAACATTTTATGAAGTGACACCCTATGTAGTGACACCCAGTGGCACCAACATTTTATTCCAAATCATACTCTAACCCACCATCAAATCATGTCTACACCAATTTTCTTCCAAATCAAATTCAAACCCACCAACCATTGGTGTATGTCCAGAAAATCTGTCGCATTGAACTTGTACAAAAATATTCAGATGAAAATAAACAGTTGGTGTATGTCCTCTCTCAGCCCTTTAACCTCTGGTCATAAATGTGCACAAGTCTTACTGCAGCATCAACCTTCTACTTAAATGATCATAAAAATCAATACAATAATTAAACAATAAAAACAAGAACCAGTAGTTATAAATAAACAATTAGGTGATTGCCAAAAAGAAAAGTCAAGCCTTGTATATGTAAAACCACCAGTCATAGCAATTCAAACCTTTGATAAGCTCATTATCTTGAACACCCGAGCAGAAGCTGATGAATATTGAAATAATGACTCTCTTATCCTCAAACTCCAAATAAGTGGAAATTCAAAGAGAACAAGCATCCAAATCAACTACCAAAAACAAAGAAACAGATAGCAATGCCAAAGCAAAATATTTGGCAGGTTTAAAAAAAAAACACATAAAAGGCAGACACCTGCAATCTGATAATCCAAAAAGGCTAATGGTTCCTTACAAGACAATGCCATAAGCACCTTTACTTTACCGATCGACATGATAGGAAGTTTAATTTATATTTAGCTGTGACCTTAAACCCGTTTTCGAAAATATTATATTGTATGAACCGGCCAGCGTGGCTAAGTACTGTTAGGAAATCAATCGAGTAACGCAGCGGAATTTAAAATTGATTTCCCGATCCAGGATCGACTTCGTTTAAACAATAATCATATAAGAGAGGAGACGGTAATATCACCTTGGTTGATCTAAAAGATCGAAGCTTTGACCGTCCGGTAGAAGTAGATGTGCGCGAGCCGTCCAAGTGTCCGGCCTCTACCAGTAATCCACACGACCACATCGCCAGAATCCCGCCAAGGATTTCTACTAGAAAAACTCGACTGCTAGGTCGACATTTTCTCCCTCTACAAGATTGCTCTCTTATTTTTCACAAGAACAATTAGCTCTTGGAATTATGATGTAAAAAAGAGCTAGCCAATCCCTCCTTTATGTAAGAGATGTGGCGCCCCAATATGTGTCACCAATTGACTGGGATTAGCTTCTAGTAGATTAACGAGAGAGAAAACATTTTCCTAATAAAATAAGGAAAATTCCTTAGATTGATTTATCTCTTTTCATTTAATATCCTATATTAAATATTTCCAAGATATTGTCAATATCTAATATTGACTATCTTTATCTTATTACCACTAAATCTATTTTTTCAAAATCAATTAATATCTAATATTAATATTATGGTAATCTTATTAATTAAATTGCACCATCCAAATGTATCATATACATCAAAAGATGGCGCCACATTATTAGCCAAATTCACGTGTGTCACACACTCACAAATCTTGGCCACACACACACACACACACACACACACACACACACATATATATATATATATATATATATATATATATATATATATATATATATATATATATATATATATATATATATATATATATATATATATATATATATATATATATATAATTAATCAACACAATTAATATCTTGCATTATATTTATACATAATAAATAAATACAACCTTATTAATTTACCACTATAACCTTTATAGTATTGAGACAAAACTTTCCTTATTTAGTCATCAACTATAACCGTATTTTAATCCGACTTGATGTTCATATGTGTGTGACCCGATAGGCTTCCGATTATGTTGTTCGTAGACATAAGGTGCAATTACGAAAATGCCATTTACCTCTAACGATCATGGATAGCATCTAGCAACACGTCCATGACCCCCAATCATCGGAAGAGTCAATACGCAATGACTACTACCTTTCATGTGCTCGGTTAGCGTGTAAATAGAATCACATCATTGTAATAATATCCATACGATCGTATGTCGAGTGTCAAGCATTAACGACCGTATCTTATAGTCTAGATATCATGCTCTCTCGAAATAACTCATTTACTTCCACTTTGCAAAGATTCAGAGAGTAAGACATTCCTTATAAGAAGGCCCTTTCAGATATTCACCCTTATTATTAGGGTATGCGATTCCCAGACGACCAAACATGTATACTCCGCATGCTTCAGTATCACACCCAATCACTACCGTATGATCACCCCATGGTTAGGGGAAACCTCAATAGTGTCAAAGCATGACAATCCACACCGTGATGCCATTTAGACTCCGGTCCTAAAGATAATTACACAACCGTCACATAGTGTGACACTTATCAGTGTAAGTGGGTCAGTCTAATGTACCCATTCTCTAATACACGTCCACGTACAGTCCAAGTGTCTCCACACTTCGATAGACAAGATCTATCCCTGCCCTTCAAGACAGAAGACATCTAATACGTGCCAGTCTGTACGTACTATTGATGACCAAAATAGTAACGACCAACCTTAACTAGCAGAGTACCGGGTCGAAAGTACTATAGAGGTGAGCAAGGTCGTATCCCATGAGGAATCAATCGACTACCAAATCCATTCTCATACTTAGTTTAGATTAATCAAGTGTGTTCAAGTTTTGATTATGCTAAAACTATATTTAAACTAGAGATAAAGAGAGAAAGAGACATAGCCAAATCACGATCCAATTGACTACTTTCGCCCCTCTAATCGATTATTCGGGAATGAGCATCATCAACCAACCATCATAAGGTTTATATCGACTCATTCGTGGGTGCAAACTCCTAAAATGGTGCAAGACGCCATACAACAATCAAACACCCATTGCCCGGTTCAACAGTCCGCCTTTAAGGATTTAATTGATCGAAACAAGATCAAGAACTAGAGCCGCTCGATTCACACCGACAAACCTCGTTACCTAATCGAATCTAAACAACTCAGTCAATTATAATCAATGATCTTAAAACCCCTTTTCCCACACCCCTTCACAACATACATTTATAAAAGTGGTGTGTGAGTTCATGAACTAGGTGTACAGTCTAATTCAAGCATTAAGAACAAGTTTTAATACACGAATTCATCGATATAACAACAATTAAGCATTCATTCCCAATTTCATCAATTAGATGGTGATTTCTTCAATTTTCACATGATTTGACTATGAAATGTTTAGCTATTCATAGTAAAACAAGAAATAACAATCAAAATGAGAATTAAATCCATGAAACAAGAAAGGAAACTAAATTGATTACCAAAATCGAAGAGGATGATGTTTCTTCAATCTCCATACAAACCCATGTCACTTCGTGAAGAAGAAGATCCAAAAATGCAAAAATAAAGTAAGAGGAGCTATAATCTAAGCTAGATTGAGCTTAATCTAAGTAAATTAGGTGTAGAAATTAATCTAAAGGGAAGAGGGGTGGAATTTCGACCTAGAGTATGTGTTTCTAAGGTTTTAGGTCTAAGAGAATGAGGAAAAATCTGAAAAGAGCTATTTATAGGTCCAAAAAAAGTGCAGGAAAAGTGCTTTTGGCGCGCCCCAAAACTGACTGTGATTCTGGGAGGTCTCTGTTCTACTTGGCGCGCCCCAAAGTTATCAGGGCGCACCAAAAATCTGGACTGATACACCTTCAGTAATCTGGTAATATATTTGCGTGTAGACCTCCGATTTGAGTGATTCAAAGTGAGTTGGAAAGCTCATTCAATTATGTACAACTTTCATGAAGACCATAAGTCCAGAAAGTGCCACCAAAATTGCTCAAAGTGCACATAAAGTGAATGTAAGGCGAAAACATCAACTATTATTGATCAGTTTCCATCCCCGGGCTTCATTTTCGTCTTTCTAAGCCTCGTGCCATAACTTCCGGGTTCATGAGTCACCTATTTCCTGTATTACAACATTCAAACACATACCGAGCATTCCACAAGATAAATAGGTCTCGAAAAGGGTAAAAAAACATCGTAAAATGCCGAGGTTTTCCATCAATGTGACGGTTTCCCTCAAAGTGAGTGTGCAATGCATTTTTCCCTATAAATGGTCTAAAAGTACCCAATATAAGCCAAATGTGTCATAAATGGGGGTTAAAACATGCAACGAAGCATAGTAAAGTTGACACTCATCAACTATCAATGCCCTGTTTAATAATACATCAGCCTAGAGACATTTAAGTATCAAACTTATTAAAGTGATTATAGATCTCATCAACCATAATCGCCTATCATGGTTTCTCTACCACAGTTTAATACTAAGGACGTTATCATATAACAATTCATAATTGGTTCTTTAAAAGAACAAATATATGACAACGGAAAAGCCATTTATAATATATATATATAATCACAAAGAAATAGTTGAAATGATCCGACCCGGTCGGATCCGGTCCAACCCGATTAGGTTTAGGACACTATTTTAACAAGTACAGCTGGAATATTCTCCATGCCAACAACCGGATACTGTTGCTGAGCTGGTGCCTGGTGGAGCATCCGTCGACGCTGCCTTCGTCATCACCTATTCCGACTGCAGAGCTCCAGCATCCATTCCTATATTTTTTTCCATCGGTCAGAATTTTTAATTTTCTACAGCAGACGAAAGATATAACTGGTAACTGAGGGGAGTTTTGTCTAGCAAGTGTTATTTTGTCCTTATAATCAATGATCTTTTGGGTGCGTCCTATATGCCTAATTAAATCTCAAAACCGGTCCTTATAAACAAATAACCATATTTTTATAGCCTAAAGGACAAACCCAAAAAGGAAAAAAAAATTTGCGTGCCTGTAACATACCGGTTGGGATTTTTTTTCCTCTTTCCTCCCCCATTTTCAAACACTCATATCTTTTGATCTTGAGATCCAAATGAGATAAAAAAAAATTTAGAATTTTTTATTTTTTGATGCTCTTCGTTTTGAGACTTGGTTTGATATCATTACATCATTTTTCGTGAGATTCACTGTCCAAAATTCACTCTGTGAATCTCCCCAGTGAATCTTGAAAATCAATGAATATCGACAGTGATTTTCGACAGCGGGACGTCGGAATATGTTGAATGTGATCTCGCTGGAGCCAATTTCTCAGAATGGAAAGAGAACATTGAGTTCACTTTAAGAGTACTAGACCAGGATATGGCTCTTATCATAAAAAGGCCAGCACTTACTGCTGAAAGTACTCAGGAACAAATAACCTCAAAACATCCCTACCTAAATCGGAGAATGCTAAGGATTATATGAAAGCAATAGAGGAAAGGTTCAAGACTAATGGCAGATCTTACAACCATGAAGTTTGATGGCACTCGCTCTATGCATTAGCAAATTCTTGAGACGACCAACCTTACAGCCAAATTGAAAAAACTTAGATATGACAGTGGACGATTCTTTTATTGTTCAATTTATTCTAAACATTTAACCTCCTCAGTATGACCCTTTTCAAATTCACTATAACACTATTAAGGACAAGTGGTCAGTGAATGTATTGCCGAACAAACTAGTTCAAGAGGAGGCAATGCTAAATCAACAAG
Organism: Gentiana macrophylla; assembly: GCA_026214975.1. Classification (NCBI taxonomy): domain Eukaryota; kingdom Viridiplantae; phylum Streptophyta; class Magnoliopsida; order Gentianales; family Gentianaceae; genus Gentiana; species Gentiana macrophylla. Next base: position 325,831 of record JAOBSW010000553.1, read on the forward strand.
GTATCAAAGCTGCTCATCTTGTTCAAGGAGTTGGATTTAAAGTTGGAAAAAGGCATAATGCATGCCAGAAAAGTCAACCCTCAAGAGGGCAAAGAAAGAAAACAAGTGCAAATTCTGCAATAAACCTGAACGCTTTCAGAAAGATTGCTCTAAACGTCGAGAATGGTTTTAAAAGAAAGGTAACCTCATGGGTTTCGTAAGTTTTTTGGAATCAAATCTTACTTATATGTCTTCTAGTACTTGGTGGGTTGATACCAACGCTAATGTTCATGATAGAAATGAATGAATAATTATTGTGATATAATTGTTAGCATATCACATTTGTTTGTTTGAATAGGGACTCGTTTGTTTAGATCTGTATCTCAATGGCCTTACAAGTTACAAATATTGTAATCATTCAATTATAAGAATCAATGCAACCTATTCCATTTTCCTATCGGCATTTGTTAATGTTAAAACACAGATGAGAAGCTTACAGTTTAATAAAATTAACACACAGAAGCAATGCAAACATAAAGTATGACGGAATTGATAAAACACAGCAACAAAGAGAACACAGTGATTTAACGTGGTTTCCGGCGTTGTGCCGACTGAAGAAAACAGTAGAAAGTATTTTATGATATGGAACTGCGTGTAATTCTTATTGATTCTGCAAAACATACAAGGCTGTGCTATATATTCTACTAGGGTACTAGGGCCGACCCTAACCCTAACTTGGGGACCAAGAATTACAATTACATCAGCCGTAAATAATAATAATAATAACAAGAGCAAGCCGTAAATAATAATAATAGCAAATGACTAAACTATCCTTCTATCCCTTCTTCGTTCTTCGTTTGTAGTGTTCTGTCTAACATCCCCCCTCAATCTCATGTGGGAAGCAGGCTGAACATGGAGATTGCGACAAATGAATTGGAACTGAGCCTTTGGCAGAGGTTTGGTAAATACATCAGCTAATTGCAAGGAGGAAGGAACATGCCGAGTAACCAACTGTCGAACGGCCACCTTCTCACGAACAAAATGATAGTCCAACGCAAAGTGCTTCGAACGAGAGTGCAAAGTAGGATTGACCGTAAGATAGACGGCACTCAGATTATCACACATGAGTTGAGGAGGACGGCGAAGAGCAACCCCAAGATCCTGAAGAAGATAACAGAGCCAGGTAAGTTCAGCAGTGGTAGAGGCCATGGACCGATATTCGGCTTCAGTACTAGAACGAGACACTGTGGGCTGTTTCTTGGAAGACCAAGACACACAATTCGCACCAAAAAACGCACAAAAACCGCTCGTACTTCGGCGCGTCAAAGGGCAACCTGCCCAGTCAGCATCACTAAAAGCATACAACGAAGGTGAAGAGCACGCCAAATAATGCAGCCCATGATCGGAGGTGCCCTTAACATACCGCAACAAACGTTTGACTTCCTTGAAGTCTCGAGCCGTAGGTTGAGAGAAGTGTTGACATACCCTATTAACAGCATGAGTAATATCGGGTCATGTAAAGGTTAAATATTGTAAGGCCCCCACTAAACTGCGGTAAACAAACAGATCCACCAATTCAGAGTCACCAGTACAGCCTTGACCTTTTAAGGCCATAGGTGTGGATGTAGCAGTACTGGACATCATATCAGACTTTAAAAGCAAAGAGTTGGCATACTTGGCCTGACTCAGAAAAACACCATCTTGAGTGGATTTAATCTCCACACATAAAAAGTAATGTAAGGATCCCAAATCTTTCACAACAAATTCCTTGCCTAGAACACGAATGAGGTCTTGTATAGACTGAGTATTATTACCTGTAAGGAGAATGTCATCCACATATATCAACAGCACAACAACAATTCCAGACCGATGGTAAGTAAATAAAGATGGGTCCGCCTTACTACATATGAAGCCGAGATGTAGTAGAAACTCAGACAACCTGTCGAACCAAGCCCTAGGAGCTTGTTTCAGCCCGTATAACGACTTCTGCAACAAACACACATAATCCCGATGCTTAGTGTCAGGAAAGCCAGGTGGTTGTTCCATGAATACGGTCTCCTTGAGGATCCCATGTAAAAATGCATTTTTAATGTCCAGCTGCCTCATTGTTCACTTGAGAGAGATAGCTACGGCAATAACCAATCTGATAGTTGTTGGTTTAATAACCGGGCTGTACGTTTCTGCATAATCGACCCCTTCTAGTTGCGAATAGCCTTGAGCCACCAAACAAGCCTTGTATCTCTCTATATCTCCATGTTCATTTGTTTTAATCTTATATACCCACTTCGAACCAACCACGTTTGACGTCCGTGGCCGAGGTACTAAAATCCAAGTTTCATTTTGATGCAAGGCCTGCATTTCTTCTTCCATTGCAAGTTTCCATTTGTTATCTTTTAACGCAATTTTCCAGTTCTTTGGCTCTGCATGTTCTTGAGAGGCTATTGTTGCATAGTCCTTGAGATAGGTTGGAGGCCTACGATCTCGCACAGGCCGCTGATTTTCTATAGGCTCTTGTTCAACGAGTTCTTCAACTGGATTATGTACATCAATTTCTGAAGAATTGTCGAGATCAGAATCATCATTTTCTGGTGCTTGAGTGGCAGGTTCAGTCGGGTTTGGATAAGAAAAACTGGACGGCTCTTCACAGCAATCGGGAGTGAAGCTGGTGTGCTCAATCGGATGTGTTCGACCTTCATCTCTGTCTGGGTACTCGGACATATCTGTGGCTGGTTTTGTACCTGCATTTGGTGCATTCTGGAAAGGAAAACAATGCTCGTTAAAAACAACATGCCGGGAAATATAAATTCTTTTGGTGAGAGGATCGAGACACCTATACCCTTTGTGTATAGGACTATATCCCAGAAAAACACACGGATAGCTTCTCTTAGCGAACTTTGAATTATTCTGATTTCTTAACGAAGGAAAGCACTGGCAACCAAACACCCTCAAGCCATTATAATTAGGATGCCTTTTGTACAGCCGAAAGTATGGTGTGTCAAATTTTAAAACCGAAGAAGGTAGTCTATTAATAAGGTATAAAGCTGTGCTGAAAGCTTCAACCCATAAATTCAAGGGTGCTCCTGCATGGAACAACAGAGTCAAACCAGTTTCCACTATATGTCTGTGTTTCCTTTCTGCGACCCCCATTACGTTGCAGTGTGTGAGGACAAGACACATTCAACTCTATCCCACATTCTTTGGAGATGATCAAGAAAAATATTAGAATTGAATTCTCCTCCACCATCACCTTTGGAAAATCTTGATTTTATGGTTGATTGGTTCTCAACAAGTTTTGAAACTTCATAAACACACTATAAAAATCTGATTTTTTCTTTAAGGGGTAAAGCCAAGAAAATCTGGAAAAATCATCAATAAAAGCCACATAATATTTATACAGCTGATTTGATAACACAGGAGCAGGACCCCGGCTCCGTTTGGTTTCGGACTGACTGGATCCATTTGGATCCAAGAAAGAAAAAGAATTATAAAATATAGTGAAGTAATGATGATAAAGTTGAAAAGTTGTATTGAAATTTGTGTAGTTAAAGTAATGATTGTTGATTTGAAATATTATATTGAAAAAGTAATGGTTAAATAGTGTAATGAGTGTATAAAGTGATGGATTAATATTATTTTATTTGTTGATGTTGATTGATTGATGAAAGAATTTATAATAAAATAATAGAATTAATAAAATAATAATAAATAAATTAGTGGGGTGAATAAAATATTGGTTTGGGATCCAAATGGATCAACCTAGTCCCAAACCAAACAAGGGCCAAAGATCACAATGTATTTTCTCCAAAGGAAATTTCGAAATAAAGGTACTTTTATTAAAAGGTTGCTTGCAAATTTTTCCTAACTGACAACTGACACACAATTTGTCTTAATTTTCCCAAGAACTAAGATTTATTTTTCCTAGTTGTCTGAGCTTTACTAGCAAGTTCTGATTGGGATGCCCCAATCTTTGGTGCCATACAGTTGATGGAGCTTTCTGATGGCCGTTTTATAGTATACCAACTTTGACCGGCAGAGTACCGAATCGGTTGTAGTATAAAACTAGCAAGCAAGGTCGTAATCCCATAGGGAATTTAGTTAAGTACCAAAGCTAGTGTCATCTCTAGTTTAGGTCAATAAGATTTTTGATAAAGTTTCTGAATTCTAATTTGCTATATCCGTACTGACTAATTAAAACAGGAGTTGCAAACAATTAAAGGCGACAGCCGAGCTATGATCCAATCAACTACATACCAAACCCTAGCTAAGTCCGAAGATATTCTCGATTTACTTAAACGTCTTGACGTCAAAAGTAGGGTGTCGCTTCCTATTTCCGAGAATAGACATTATTTCAATAATCTATCCTCCTATGTCAGGTTCAACGGTCCGCTGACCAGATTTAACTGACCTGACACGGTTTAAGGTCAATGAAACGCTCGACAAGTCGATATAAAACCTCACAACGAAACCGAGTCTGAACAACTCAGTCGGTTTTACATGGTGATCCTAGAACCCCTTTTCCCGTATCCTCTCGCAAAATCCATATGTAAAGAAGACGCGTGACACACGATTATCGAGTCGCGAGTTCAATAAAAGTCATTTAGAATAAGTTCTAGAACTACAAACACATCAAGAATGATAAAATCAACCATCAAGAATAACTCATGAACAAGCTAGGATCTAGTTTCGATGATTATCGCATAACTCGGCTATAAGGCAATTAGCTACTCATATTAACTATCGAGACACAAGATTTCATCATAAAAGAAGAACAATCAAACAAAAGATAAAGATGAGAAATACCTACACGAGTTGAAAACCGATCGAAATCTGAAAACGAGCAAACTGAATTTATAACTTTGCAATCCAAGATGATCCAAGTGTTTGTTACAAAAGATTTTGTTAAGAAAGCTTGAAAACTAATCTATGGTGTTCTTGGAGAAGAAAATCGCCTAAAAATGCTGTAAAAAGGTAGTCTATTCTTATCCAAAACTCAAAAAATGAGCTTTTATAGTGTTTGTCAAAAAAGCTTGCTAGGCGTGCGCCTATGAAATGCCAAAGTATACGCCTGACAACTTTTACAAAATATCCAGTGTGAGACCTTGCTAGGCGTGTGCTTGGACTTTCTTAGGCGTGCGCCTAGGTTTTATGATTTCTGGAATTCACGTACTGAAACATTGGCCTGTTTTCAGGGTCTTAGGCGTGCGCCTAAGGAATGCTAGGCGCACGCCTAACATGTAATTTCCCTAAAGTGAGCCTTTTTGCATCCCGAAGCTACGTATCATGTTTTCTGGGCATTCTCGAGTACCTAGTTCCTGAAAAACATCAAAGTACATACCAAATGTAACCCCTACGGGACACTAGGGTGACCAAGAATGAATGAAAAACACAGAAAAAGGCCGAGATTCACGGATTATGTACCCGAGTCCCGGAATAAGCAAAATGGTGTAAAAAGCACCAAGACTTAGCCAAAAACTCCCGGAAAATCACAAAACGAGTCGCAACGGGGCACAAAATAAGTAGAAAACAGAGTCAAATTGACTCCCATCAACTACCCCCTACTTAGCGTTTGCTCGTCCCCGAGCAAAACCGAGCGCTTCAAACAGAAATATAGTCAACATTGTCACATGTATTGACGAACCTTCCATACCAAAAAGATAATGCAAACGTAAAGACACAAATACATCAAACGTTGGTTCTATCTTGTGTTGACTAATGAGGGTGTGTGTGTGAAAATAGCTTCTTCGACATTAATTACTGACGACCGGTTCGGTTTATAGATGCATATGTACCAGGGTTACACCATAGGCTTATAACTCGTAAGCATCTCCACTAATCGAGGTCTAACGTCGTCTAGTACGGTCGAGCAGGACTTGAAAGGTTATATCGTTAGGCTAGGGTCGGGGTTAACGAAATGATATTTACGATAAAATAGAAGAAAGAAGGTGCAAAGGAGCTTTAACCGACACATGAATACAAAACTCGATTATCACTTCGTGTTCATTCTTTTCGACTATTTACAAACTCGGAAACCAAACCCTAACTTCAACTTTTCTTTTCCTTTTTTTTTTTTTTTTTTTTTCACTATACACAAATCTAGCCCAAATTGGGACTAAAAACAAACTGTAGTTTTTTTTTTTTTTTTTTTTTGATTTTTTTTTGAGCATATATAAAAATAAAAATAAAAACTGTACACCAACACTTTTTTGAGAGTCACCACCGGCACATAGTTACACTCCTCCTTCCAACCAACTCGTAACTTACTACACCAAAACAGAATTCAAGTCTTCATGATATTTCGCAACATCGTAAGAAATGTTGGAACTTAAAAGCTCAATTGCAAGTTGATCAAAGATATGTAGACCGAAATAAAGCTCAAGGTATCGGTAATTACGTGTTAGTAACATAAAAGGTCAGTTCGGGTGGCGGTCTGGCCACCCTACAAAGGCTGAGAGGGGTAACTGTGGAAAAAATGTACAAGGATGGCTTATGGCTCTAGTTGAATCAAAATAAATGCCAAAACCGTCATCCCGTACCTAACAACGACGACCTTTCTATTTCGCCTCGAAGTTACTAATATAAGTTCTAGGTAACTGGGTCGCAATACAACTATAATCGTTCACTAGTCGAGTGATCATGACGTCGAGGCTATTACGTGAAATTATTTCAATTTTCAACACATGGTAGACACTACAAAGCAAAATGTATTCGAGTAACTACACATGCCTCACTACGGGATATGAAAGCTCGTGACACAATAAACAACGTCAAAACTATAAACATTTGAAAAAGTTCGCCCAAAATTTCACACAAAGGCGATAACCACCAAGCCACGACTCGACATAAACAAAATCAATAAAACCGGCTACTAGTCTCCACCCCCTACTTAAAAATGAACACCGTCCTCGGTGTTGGAATAAATAAAAACGAGGGATAAAAGTCTTAGCTTAAACCCGGCAACAGGCGGAATTTTTGGCATGAAGTGTCCGCAATGCGGATTTCCAGGGTACCTGTACAATGAACAAAACAGCCTACCAACACAGGTAGACATGAAGGGGGGAATATATGTACACAAAACCACGATTTACCGGGGATTGCTACACAAAAACGCAAAACCATGGAAGAGCACACACCACGGAGGAAACAAAAGTATGTACATAAATTTTAATGAGGCCAAAAAGGGCCTACCCAAAAGTAGTAAACAAAAGTACCAAAAAGTAACAAGTCGTTGCCCCTCGGGCTTTCAAAACAATCATAAAAAGAACAAAATAAAAAGTAAAAAAAGTGCCAAAAACACAAAGTCGGTGTTCCCATCTTCAACCTACTCTTCATCGGTTTCGGATTCACGCCTCTCCGCTCCCAACCCCTGTTGAGCGCCGATGTCATCACCAAAAAAGTCATCTCTGTCCATTGCCAAATCCGACCCTAAAGTAGCCGCCAAACCAAAATCGTCGAAACCTCCACCACTCGAACTAGTACCTCCAAAAGCACCACCACTCGAACCTCCAACACCCCCAAAGGCTGCCCTACTAGACTCACCACATTGGTTAGGCTCCCCACCCTCAGAAGGTTGGTCAAAATCCACAAAGCTCTGATGTGAAAAGGGGGGAACAAACTGTTGAACAAAAGAGGGGTATTGATACGGAGTCTGGGAAACATTAGGGAGGTGTGAGGTTGCAAAGCTATTCTGTTTGGCAAGTTCATCACTAATGGTGCGCAAGGACAACATGGCAAGACGGTTGTCATTGAACCAATCACGTTGTGCTCCTAGGGCGGTAAAGGTGACTGGTTCAAGAGTAGAACGGGCTGCCCTAGTTGGTTGGGGGGTGGTTGAGGTTGGTGCTGGACGCCATGCCTCGCTAAGTTGGACTTTTCAAGAATGGGGGGAAACTTCCTACGAATCAACACATCACCAGGTAAATGTTCCAACCCCAAAGAAACAGCCATATCCGTAATTAAACGAGGGAAAATCATGTTGGGAGTTTGCTTCCTAACATAGGAGGAAAGCTTATCCCTAATGATCCGTGCCACGTCAACCGGAATACCGTTAAGGATAGCATAAACAATCTTGAGAGTTTCAGCACTAATTGTGGTGGATTGAGAGGTGGGATAGAGACGGTTCGTGACAAATTTCACCACAAGCTTCTCCGGTGGATTCCAGTCTTTGGTGGCAATGGAATGTCTCGGGTCGGTTTGACTCGGAATCCACGGACAGTTAGGACAAACGGCCTCTCTCACCATCTCAAGAACATCTACTGGGGGTTGTCCCGAGGAAAGCCTAGCAAAGACCTGAGTGCACTCATCAACAAAGGGGACACTCGGAAGGCGGAAGTGAAAAAGCTATTCCCTCATGACTGATATTTAACCTCTGACCCCTCAAAAGGATGTAATTCGCAGCCGCCCCTACAGCCTTAGCATTGGAAAAGAATTCTCTAACCATTGACAGATTTATCAGTTCGTCTCTAACGGTTAGAAGATTCCCCCACCCTCGGTTTTGCATCAGAAAGTTTCACTCACCTCTCCCCTATTGATCTCTCGCTCAATCAACGCTGTTTTGGACCTAAACTTGCCATTAAAAAACTCTAGGGCTTTGTCATCTATGAAACAGTTTATTTCGTCTCGGTTACGAGGCTGCCTAGGTTGGTCGGCCCTCTGCTCTCCTGTAGGGTCGTCCTCAGGCAAAACAGCAAGTGCAATAGGCTCAGCCTCACTGGCCGGTGCAGCCCCACCGCGGCTGCCACCGCCCCTCTTCCTACCACCACCACCACTACCACTACCCCTCCTACCACCCGGCACATACGGAGTCTTCCTTTTCGTATTAGTGACAGACCTAAACCTAACCTTGGAAACGGCGCCGAAAGTCGACGGACATTACCTAGGCTATCTGAGATCCTAACCGGCGCGGTGTACCGGGTCAAATTGTAGTGCTAGTCCGGTGAGTCAGTGGTCGTATTCTCAGGAAAACATGGTAATTCTTTTAAGTGGGGTTAAACACCAAGAAGCTATTATTAACTCGATCTAAGTCGCAGGTTTATCATTTCCCCAAAGTTAGATCGTTAGATTAGTTAGTAATGTTAGAGTTAGATGTTAGATTGTTAGATGTTAGTAAAACAAGTAAATAAATAAATATTAATATAACACATATATATAATTAATATATATAAATACATAGATATATATATAAATACATAGACATAAATATATATATATAGATATAGATATATAAATAATTATATAAATATAGATATACTAATATATAATATATAGAAACTAGCCAAGAATATGTTACTGAATTACGATCTCTTTTTAGTAGAAATAGATGAGACAGATCTTCCTTTTTTCAAGGTCCAATCAATTATATACGAAGCGGTATACTCCTAAGCTAGGCAATTTCTCCTCACACGAGCGTATGAAATTGTCATATGTCTTGTCCTCTGTCCAATGTCATCCTCAAGCATGGGTCACTCCCGTTTTGTCATTCGGCCAATTTTAAGGTATGTCAATTAAACAGGTGATTTCAACGTAATAATATCTCGAGTATAAATTTCAATAAGAGTTTGTTTCTCCCGAAACAAATCTACCCCCGGTTTAGGAAATCGGATTCCGTTGTCACGTTTTCACTCGGCCAATTTTACCCTCCGGTCTTTCTATTAATGAGTTCATAACCTAACTACGAGGCGTCAATTCATAATTAGATTATGAATTCTTTCATATCGATTAGCTACGTCAATACAAACATAGAAAGAGATTCATTATAAGCGATTTTAATCAATTTTAACATAGTCGTTATCTATTTCCTAAAAAGATAAAACTAATCCAATTTCATATCTTGGCTAGATATTAAGTTAGCCTAATATCATTATACCTAATATATAGATATAAAAACAAACAAACATAATAACATTAGAAAATTACCGATTACAACTGCTGAATTGGAGCCTAATCCTCGTGAAAGTAACAACGACTTGAGAGACAACAATCCTCGATAATCTTCTCCAAAGATTACAACATTACTACGTTTATTCATACATATAAGCATATATACATACATACATAGACATATATATGTATACATGGGCCCAAACATAAAAGAAATAGAAAGAAAACGATAGAGGAAAGTATATATATAGATATATACATAAATTCCGAGCGGTGATCAAATGAGCTTGAGAGGAGTATTTATAGACCACATTACCGGCGCGTGCGAGCCTCACCGCACGTGCGGCTACACAAATGCATTTTTAATCATTAGGATCTTGTGGGCCCAGATTCAGAGATTTTCCGCCATATTCGGGCCTTCTCGGCGCGTGCCGGCCATGCAACATATCGGATGTTCAGTAAAAACCTATCTCGATTTGTAGACCTCAGATTGACATGATTTGATATTCGTTGGAAAGCTCTCATGAAGATCTACAACTTTCATTAAGGACTTTTTCTCTGAAAATGCCTCTAAGTTAGGTCAAATGTCCGTTGAAGATGAATTACGGTAGAAACATTAAGGACAGTTGATATGTTCGAACTTGTTAACTTATGGCATAATCTTTTATCCCACAAAACTTATGATTTATGCTTCAAAACATGTCGTTTACTTGGGATCTTGGTAAACGTATAATCCTGCAATGAAGTACCAAAACACCAAACGTAAATCCGACACAATACTCCGGTTACTAAACCGGTACAAAACTTAGTAAAAACTTATAAAAACACGATATTTTACATAATAACTACTACTAACATAATTAGATAAATATAAGGGATAATTGATTTGAATTGGTACAATAATGCTCAAAATGGTATCAAAAGTGGGGCGAAATGTCATAATAATGATCATAAATTTATCTCTCATCACAACCCCCTACTTAGCTTTTGGTCGTCCTCGAGCAAAACAAGCGATAAAACAAAATGAATAAGAGATAAATTCATGAAGGTATAAGATATAAGGGACAACCAGATAATACAACCATTAGAATTACAACCAGGCTTTAACCTTAATATAAATGTATAACAGAGTGTGTGTGTGACAAGCCTTTTCAATTTCCACTATCCTCTCTTGAATAATTCAAGCAAACACACAAATATCCATTCAGCGACCCTAATGACTTTCCTAGGTATAAGCGATATGATATTCCACACAAAGTTCTTCCGAGTACTTATTAGGATAATCCCTAAAGCATATCATTCAGTTTATACTGGGGATAGTCAGAAGATAACTAAGTTTTCAACCACAACAATTTTTTTTTTTTTTTTTTTTTTTTATGAGCTTAATTTCACATTTGTAGCATATGCCTTCATTCCCAAAGAATAGGACATTTCGTGATAACCCCTAGTGGACTACTATCATCAAAGCAATTGCCCTCATTCCCAAAGCAATAGGATGTTTCGTGATAACACCCTAATTTGGACTACTATCATCAGCGCCGGAGTCAGAACCTCATAGTGATATAGGACGTTTTCGTGATAACGCCTCACCGCACTCAAATCATTGATAGCTACAACCGACAAACATATAGTTCATTTCTTCTTCTCTTTTTTTTTTTTCATAAACTTAACTTATATCCTTTCTATCACATTCAAACCTTCGAGATATTCACAAGACACGCTCAAAAGTTAGGTACTAAGTTATTTGTTATTATCTAGAATAACCACTAGATCTTGAATGGATACGATTTAAAATTTTCGTTTCAATATCAAAGGCTTACGTGAAGGAATTCATGTTACACAAATATATTTGGAATTACAATGCACTTACGGTTCACGTTGGTTATATACATCCAAATTGATCATTACATCTTCAAATCCATGAAATTATGCCTTATACAATTTATTTTAATCAACTAAATAATGCTCGGAAAAAAAAATCAAAAACTAAGAGATGTATTGATACAAAATAAACATTAACACCATTGCTAGACCAACGACTCCACTCCCCACTTACGAACTTACATTGTCCTCAATGTAAAGTGAGTGTAAATAAGTTGTTGGGAAAGCAATGGTGCACTAAAACAAGTCAAAACAAATACTCGGATGATAAAAAAGGGTGGGTGGGTGGGTCAAAGTTATAACCGTTGTGTGTGCAAATGAAATAAAAGTGTGTGAGTGTGTGATGTAATGCAAAAGGGTAGATAAACACACCACATAAACTTTTATTGATTTAAAACACACAATATTCCACAAGAGTTGAACTAATACATGTCACACATTATTTGAAATTTAAAATGCAGACTAGATCATGATATGAAATGTGTGACAAAGTATTAACTCTGAGTCTTTTATACCCAGATCCTCAAGGGTTATTTCAAATCGTTCTAACAACCTAAGTCTAAGAAATGATGCATTTGAATTTTCTCTTTTTTTTCCATCAGGATTTTCGGATAACCACCTAATCGTTCCCGTTTAATGTCATTCAAACATTCATCCTAAGACTTGGTGAAACAAAATGAAAATCAATCCGAAGTATTACCAAAGTATCATCCAAAGTATGAGTAATTATTATATTTAACATTTTTACGGGCTGCCTCCCGGTAGCGCTTTTGGTTAACGTCGTTTGCTCGACCAAAATGATAAGGATTAACTAATATAATATACTAAACAAAACGGGATATTTCTAACAATTACTCACAAAAGCACGTAACAATTAAGCACATAATCCACTAAAAATAAATGCTTAAGGAGTAAAAAGGAAGGATAGTACCCGTCATTGACTACATTTATAGTCTATAGCCGACTTTATCGTGCTTCCGATTTTCTAATGTATCGTGGTGGTGGGTCATCCTCACGCATCGCATCCTTCTTCAATACCGGTCTCCAACATGAAAGCGCAGACAAATTCGTCGAATCCAACGATTCTTGACCTTTTCCTCTCGATTTTGAGCTTTTCGTTTTGTGAGCTTCCACATTATTGCCGGAGTCATCTTCTTCAATTACTGCGTGTTAGTACGATCCACAAAAAGAGAACACAGTGGTCTACACAAGAATAAGATTCTAGTGGATATTTCAATAGATTGTAAATGTTAAAGACAACGCGCTCATCATTCACTCCCAAACTAAGCTCTCTCACTTACGAACATTGATCACAGCTCCCACCGTTGCTAAAAATGGTCTACCGAGGATAAGGGGTGCACTCCTACCTCCATATCCATAACAACAAAATCGACGGGAAGTAGAATTTATCTACCTTAACCAACACGTCTTCGATGACTCCTTTAGGATGTTTAATAGATCTATATGCCAGTTGAAGAGTCATCTCTCAGACGCTTAAGCTTACATATGCCAAGTTTCATGAAATCATTGTAGGACATGAGGTTTATGCTTGAACCGAGATTACATATTGAATTCTCAAACAAAAGCCCTAATATATCACATGGGGATAGTAAAACTACCCGGATCTTTAAGTTTAGGAGGAAGCTTATGTTGAAGCAATCATGAACACTTCTCACTTAGACACACCATTTTATATTCTTCCAACTTTTCTTTCGGGATAGTATGTCTTTAAGAAACTTACCATATTCGGCATATTGATTAGAGCTTCAATGAAAGGGATATTAATAGTTAAGTGCCGAAAAGTGTCAAGAAAACGTGCATACTTCTTATCCAACTTCATCTTTTCGGAGAATAGGAAAGTAATTCAAGATCAATTAAAGCAAGTGTTAGAATGTATACTTCCCTTACCCTTGTCGTTAGATGAATATGGTAAAGCTTCCTCGAATGATTGTGCCTTTTGAGGACACTTGTGGGTCATCATTCTGCACCTTTTCTTCAAAATATGCACTGGATGTGGTGTGCGCCTTTCGAGTTGAATCGAGGTGAATTTGGGGTGAGTGGATAAGGTTCGATTTGAATTGGCCCTTTCAAACTTGATTCCATTCTATCCTCGCTTATTGAACAAGGTTCTTAAGTCATTCGATCTTGAATTTTTCAATATTCTAGAACCTTGACCCATTCCTCATTCTCCCTTTTCAGTTCAATTTGTCTTAGGAAATCTTCAATAATGTCCTCTTCCTCTTTAGTGAATTCGGTTTATTTTCCATATCCTTTTCAAATTTACCATCTAAATCATTCTCTACTTCATTATATCCGAAGTTTTCTAATCCATTACTTCCATGATACTTCCACTTCTAGTAATAATGAATTTTTACCTTTCTCGGGTTCCTTTCGGTATTACTTGATAATCCTCCTGAGGTCTACTGCTTTTTACGTTCTACCTCTCTACTCAAGTGATATTCCAAATTCGTAATGAAGCTTCTACAATTCTCATTCGGTATCATGTCCACTTATAGATGTTTTCAACGCACTCATATCCTTAGTAGTGATACACTATAGAAGTCATCATGGTTTCTATATTTCGAGCTTGAGAAGATATCACACCCAACATATTTTCCATTAATTTCTTCCATTTATTAACTCCTTCAGTTGAGTTGAACTTTGGGTGACTGGTATGCTTTGAGTGGTATATTGTGGATAAGGTCTAGGTAATGATCTGAGATTCTCGATTCGATGTATCTCCTTGATAAACTTGATATGGATTCTTATCTTTGGATTGGATACGGTGGTTGTCCTTGCTTACTAGGGATTTCATACCAACGAAAAATAAGGTGATCTCTTCTAATAGCATTAAACGAGTTTGAATACGCGTTGTTCAAATTCCTATGCTGTAAAAAATTCACCTTTTCCCTTGAATATCCTTTTGGTTCTTCCATCCCTAATGACACATTATCATGATTTGAGTAGTCATTTGGTATGATATTTTCTGAGTTTACATTTTTACTGGCTAAAAAGCCGTCAAATTTCCTACTCAAATTCTCCAAGTGTGCTAGGACTTCTGTATTCGGTGTACATTCTCCCGCAAAGCTACTTTTCTTGTGCTAGAGCCGGTTTCCCACATTCGTTAATTTTGGAAATCTTTTCTATAGCATCGTAAACTATTTGGGCTTCACTCATCATTAACTAACCACCACATGCATGATCTACATCCGCACGTGAGTCTCTCCTTAATTTACGACGTAAGTTGGATTTGCATTTCTAAGGAATAACCATGATCGGGACAAGCTCTTAATAATTTTTAAATCTTTCCCAAGCATTCCCAAGCATTTCTTCGATCCTTGTTTAAAGTTGGCAATTTCGACTATTAATTCCAATTTTTTCCAGAGTAAAATATTGCTTTAAGAACTCGGTTTGAATCTCCTCCCAACTTGTCAATGAATGATGTGGAAGTGATGAAACCAATCTCGTGCTCTTCCTTTTAAAGAAAAAGGAAACAAAGACATCCTCGTTAATTCACGATGAGCACCATGACTTTTGGTCAGTATTACACAATTCTTTGAAAAGATAGAGATGATGATGTGGATCCTCATCATCTTCTCCTAGAAATTGGGCTCTTGTGTCAATTAAACCAAAAGATGAGATTTTATTTCAAATTATTTGCTCCTTTATTGGGTAAAAGAATTGGATTATTAATCTGATTCCTTCTACGATATGATCACAGATCGTCTCGGGTTTGGTGGGTGATTATTACGATTATTACGATTCCGATTCGATTATTTCCATTCCTCGGGCATGATCAAGCCCTCGTTCCGGTGTTTCATCATCGAATTCGCCATTTCCGTATTTCGATTCAAGATGATCCGGTCATCGCCTAACGAACACGTAAAATAACTCGAAAAAGATAGTAGTAACAAAATTGATAACTTACCTATAAGGTAAGTATCAACGAAAAAAAGAAAATAGAATTGAGATAAAGAAGAGAGTTGACTTATTCTCGAGAATTTTGAGCTAATACAAGTAGTAACCCTAGACACAAAGAAAGAAATTAGCGACGTTTTCCCGGCAACGGCGCCAAAATCTTCGACAGACCTAAACCTAACCTTGAACGGCGCGTAAAGTCGACGGACATTACCTAGGCTATACAGATCCTAACCGGCGATGTACCGGGTCAAATTGTAGTGCTAAGTGGTGTGAGTCAGTCGTATTCTCGTGGAAAACATGGTAATTCTTTTAAGTGGGGTTAAACACCAAGAAGCTATTATTAACTCGATCTAAGTCGCAGTTTATCATTTCCCCAAAGTTAGATCGTTAGATTAGTTAGTAATGTTAGAGTTAGATGTTAGATTGTTAGATGTTAGTAAAACAAGTAAATAAATAAATATTAATATAACACATATATATAATTAATATATATAAATACATAGATATATATATAAATACATAGACATAAATATATATATATAGATATAGATATATAAATAATTATATAAATATAGATATACTAATATATAATATATAGAAACTAGCCAAGAATATGTTACTGAATTACGATCTCTTTTTAGTAGAAATAGATGAGACAGATCTTCCTTTTTCAAGGTCCAATCAATTATATACTGAGCGGTATACTCCTAAGCTAGGCAATTTCTCCTCACACGAGCGTATGAAATTGTCATATGTCTTGTCCTCGTCCAATGTCATCCTCAAGCATGGGTCACTCCCGCTTTGTCATTCGGCCAATTTTAAGGTATGTCAATTAAAGCAGGTGATTTCAACGTAATAATATCTCGAGTATAAATTTCAATAAGAGTTTGTTTCTCCCGAAACAAATCTACCCCGGTTTAGGAAATCGGATTCCGTTGTCACGTTTTCACTCGCCAATTTTACCCTCCGGTCTTTCTATTAATGAGTTCATAACCTAACTACGAGGCGTCAATTCATAATTAGATTATGAATTCTTTCATATCGATTAGCTACGTCAATACAAACATAGAAAGAGATTCATTATAACTGATTTTAATCAATTTTAACATAGTCGTTATCTATTTCCCTAAAAGATAAAACTAATCCAATTTCATATCTTGGCTAGATATTAAGTTAGCCTAATATCATTATACCTAATATATAGATATAAAAACAAACAAACATAATAACATTAGAAAATTACCGATTACAACTGCTGAATTGGAGCCTAATCCTCGTGAAAGTAACAACAGCTTCAGAGACAACAATCCTCGATAATCTTCTCCAGCATTACAACATTACTACGTTTATTCATACATATAAGCATATATACATACATACATAGACATATATATGTATACATGGGCCCAAACATAAAAGAAATAGAAAGAAAACGATAGAGGAAAGTATATATATAGATATATACATAAATTCGAGCGGTGATCAAATGAGCTTGAGAGGAGTATTTATAGACCACATTACCGGGCGTGCGGAGCCTCACCGGCACGTGCCGGCTACACAGTGCATTTTTAATCATTAGGATCTTGTGGGCCCAGATTCAGAGATTTTCCTGCCATATTCGGCCTTCTCCGGCGCGTGCCGGCCATGCAACATATCAGATGTTCGTAAAAACCTATCTCGAGCTGTAGACCTCAGATTGACATGATTTGATATTCGTTGGAAAGCTCTCATGAAGATCTACAACTTTCATTAAGGACTTTTTCTCTGAAAATGCCTCTAAGTTAGGTCAAATGTCCGTTGAAGATGAATTACGGTAGAAACATTAAGGACAGTTGATATGTTCGAACTTGTTAACTTATGGCATAATCTTTTATCCCACAAAAACTTATGATTTATGCTTCAAAACATGTCGTTTACTTGGGATCTTGGTAAACGTATAATCCTGCAATGAAGTACCAAAACACCAAACGTAAATCCGACACAATACTCCGGTTACTAAACCGGTACAAAACTTAGTAAAAACTTATAAAAACACGATATTTTACATAATAACTACTACTAACATAATTAGATAAATATAAGGGATAATTGATTTGAATTGGTACAATAATGCTCAAAATGGTATCAAAAGTGGGGCGAAATGTCATAATAATGATCATAAATTTATCTCTCATCAATTAGCACCAGTCATTTTCTACACCAAAAACAAAACCCAAAAATCCGACAACAACACACACACAATTATTTACAAGTCACTGGAAAAATTAAAATCAAATAAAACAAAATAAAAAAAGAAACAGATTACAAAAAAAAATTGTGTTGAAAATCGGCTCGCCAAACAAAAATAAAACGAAAAGGACAACTCTTACCCAAAAACGAAACTCGCCGGAATTGAATGAAGGTCACCGGAGAAGCTTGACAAAAAGCTTCAAAATTTCGCCCCAACTTGCTTGGAATTGAGTGGGTTTGATGAATTTTTGGGCGGAATTAAAGAGAGGGGAGGAGTGGAAGTGGTTTGATGGAAGAAAGGTTGAATTTTGTGTTGGGTGGCTATGATTTTGGTTGAATGAAGGGCAGAAAACGGGGGGCGGCAGTTAGGTCTAGAGGGAAGAAGGAAGAAATGGGAAGACTTTTTTTAAAAAAGGCCCGTGAAAGCGCGCGCTAAGGAATGCCAAAGACGCGCTGTCAACAAAAGCGGGTGCCAAATTCGATTTCACGATCAAACATTGGCACCAAAACAGCTCCTTAGGCGTGCGCCTAAGGGATGCTAGGCGCACGCCTAGCATCAAAAATGGCCAGGAAGCTTAAAAACAGGCTTTTTGGGGTATTTCGACTTTCGAGACCTCCCCGAAACTCCTAAAACTGAAAATAAACATGGGTTGCCTCCCACGAAGCGCTGGTTTTTAACGTCGTTAGCTCGACGTGATGATTTGATAGAAAGAAAGATGGAAAGATGGATTAAACGAACGTCAACAGATGTTTATTTGTTAACGTTAGGCGAGGAAAAACGGACCATGCGGGAAACAGCACCGACACGAGAGAATAAAGACGGAAAGAGTCATTTACACGACTCACAATCCTCAGGACAGACAGGAGGATCTTCCAAGTTGACGATAACGATATTGGCCTCGAAGTAAGATTTTTCATATCTTTTTAACCGAAGGGCGTTGTCAAAAATGTCCCCTTGGTGTCGTGAGTTACTTCGACAGCTCCAGAAGGGAAAACTTTGGAGACTCTATAAGGCCCGGTCCACTGAGACTAACTTACCCTGAAAGAAATGCAAACGAGTGTTGTAAAGTAAGACATCGTCTCCTTCTTTGAATTCACGCTTTTTAATCTTAGCGTCGTGGAGAAGTTTCGTCTTCTCTTTATAAGTACGTGCACACTCATTAGATTGCAATCAAAACTCATCGAGCTCGGCTAATTACGACAACCGTTTCTCACCTACGGCTGTCTCATCGAAATTTAAGAACCGAGTTGCCCAATAGGCTCGATGTTCTAACTCTACCGGTAAGTGACATGCCTTACCAAACACCAACTGATACGGGGACATTCCTATCGGGGTCTTAAAAGCGGTCCGATGCGCCCAAACTGCGTCATCGAGCTTTTCAGCCCAGTTTTTCCTATTCGAGTCCACTGTTTTCTCGAGAATTCGTTTAATACCTCTATTCGAAACCTCGACCTGCCCACTCGTTTGGGGGTGATACGCAGTTCCCAACTTGTGTCGAACCCCGTATTTGGTCAGAAGCTTATTAAACGGTCGATTCTGAAAGTGACTGCCATTGTCACTAATCATAGCTCGAGGAACTCCGAATCTCGTGAAAATATACTTTTTCAAGAACCGGATGACTACGTTACGGTCATTAGTAGGAGATGCCATTGCTTCGACCCACTTCGAGACATAATCAACCGCGACTAGAATGTACTTATTATTATAGGAAGATGGGAAGGGTCCCATAAAGTCGATTCCCCAAACATCGAAGATTTCACACTCGAGAATCGGTTGCATAGGCATTTCAAACCGTTTCGAGTTTCTCCCCGATCTCTGACACGCATCACACACACTCACGTACGTGTGTGAATCATGAAAGATCGAGGGCCAGTAAAAACCACTCTAGAGAACCTTCAAAGCTGTTCGGTGCCCGGAGAAATGGCCACCAGCTTCCCTGTCGTGACAAAACGACAAAATGCTAGGTATCTCTCCATCATGAGCACATCTACGAATTATACCGTCAGAACATCTACGAAACAGATACGGGTCATCCCAGTAGTAATACTTAAGGTCACTAAAGAATTTCTTACGTTGTTGGTAGGTCAAGTCGGGCTCTAAATACTCACACGCAAGATAATTCACAAAAGAAGCATACCAAGGATTACCGTACTTTCCGGGAATTAGAGGGCTCAACCTCCTTTCCGGAATAGATGCATCGACAGCAAACAGCTGTTCATCAGGAAACTCGTCATCTATCGCTCTTTCTCGTGAAACAACATCAGGGGTCAGTTGTAAGCGGCTTAGGTGGTCTGCAACCACATTCTCACAGCCCTTACGGTCTCTAATAACAATGTCGAACTCTTGGAGCAAAAGTACCCACCTCAAGAGTCGCGGTTTCGCGTCTTTCTTATTCATAAGATATTTCAGTGCAGCGTGGTCAGTATGAACTACAACCTTCGAACCAATCAAATATGAACGAAATTTATCAAAGGCGTAAACTACCGCTAGCAATTCTTTCTCAGTGGTCGCGTAATTTGTTTGAGCCGAATTCAAAGTATGGCTCGCATAGTAGATAGGCTTAAACAGTTTATCACGTTTCTGGCCCAATACGGCCCCAACTGCCATATCACTAGCGTCACACATGATTTCAAATTCTTGACTCCAATCTGGTGCTATCAAAATCAGGGCGGTCACTAACAAAATTTTAATATCTAAGAAGGCATCTAAACAAGCATCATCAAACACAAAGGGCACATCTTTTGAAAGCAAATGCGTAAGAGATTTAACACGTTTTGAGAAATCCGGTATAAACCGTCTATATAAACCCGCGTGTTCTAAGAAACCTCTAAGCGTTTTCAAGTTCGTGGGGGGCGGCAATCGCTCTATAGCCTCAACTTTAGCTCGGTCTACCTCAATACCCCTCTTTGATATCTTATGCCCCAACACGATACCTTCTTCTACCATAAAGTGACATTTCTCCCAATTTAACACGAGATTAGTGTCCTCACAACGTTGCAACACTTTATCAAGATTATCTAAACAATCATCAAAAGAATCACCAAAGACACTAAAATCATCCATGAATACTTCTAAAAACTTCTCAATCATATCAGAGAATATGGCAGTCATGCAACGTTGGAATGTCGCTGGGGCGTTACACAGCCCAAACGGCATTCGAGTGTATGCAAAAGTACCATATGGACACGTAAAAGTGGTCTTTTCTTGGTCTTTAGGGTCAATTATAATCTGATATTATCCACTAAAGCCATCTAGAAAACAGTAATAAGCATGCCCACTCAAACGCTCCAACATTTGATCAATGAAAGGTAAAGGAAAGTGATCCTTACGTGTAGCATCATTCAGCTTCCGGTAGTCTATGCACACACGGTATCCGGTGACCAGTCGGGTGGGTATGAGCTCATTAAGTTCATTGGCTTGCACCGTCATTCCTCCTTTCTTTGGTACGACCTGCGTCGGGCTAACCCACTCACTGTCACTTATAGCATAAATGATACCCATCTCAAGCATCTTGATCACATCCTTTTTTACAACCTCTTGCATATGAGGATTTAACCTTCTTTGGGGTTGCCTCACCGGTTTCACGCCCTCATCGAGAATAATTTTATGTTGCAAAGCTCCGGGCTTATTCCTCGTATATCCGCCATTTTCCACCCAAAAGCACGCTTATGACTTCTCAAAATACGCAATAACTTTTATTCCTGCAGATTAGTTAAAATAGAAGAAATAATCAACGGGAGTAAATTTGTTTCGAGAAAAGCATACTTAAGGTGACCCGGGAGTTCCTTCAACTCAAGGTTTCGAGGCGGATCTTCTATGGAAGGCTTTGCTTTTTCATCATTGAGTTCAAGTTCCAAGAACTTGTGCCATCTTGCATCCACAAATTCGGTGATTTCGAGCTCACCGGCGGCTTCTGCCAACTCTTCGTTTTCATCATCATTCGCGCTTGACTTCACTAAACATTGCTCCATAGAGTCATCCTCCTTGTAGCCCTGTGTGTTAGCATTTTCAACAACAAGAGGCATAATAGTATCTAGAAAATTGCATTCGTTTTCATCATACGGGTGCTTCATGGACTTGAAAACATTAATGGTAACACTTTCCTCATCTACCCGTAACACTATCTCTCCTTTCTGGATGTCTATCATCGCCCTCCCGGTTGCTAGGAAAGGTCTTCCTAACAATAGGGGTGTCCGACTGTCGGCTTCCATTTCTAACACCACAAAGTCCGCAGGAAAAACGAACTTGTCCACTCGCACTAGCACATCCTCGGCTACTCCCAACGGTTTCCTTAAAGACCTATCCGTCATTTGCAAGGTCATAGCGGTTCTGGTAAGCTTACCTAAACCTAATTCCTCGTAAATGTGGCGGGGCATTAAACTCACACTCGCACCTAAGTCACACATGACATTCGGGTACGTCTTAGAGCCTATGGTACAATGTATTGAAATACTGCCCGGGTCTTTATGTTTCTGGGGTAACTTATTCTGGAACACGGCGGAACAATTCTCATTTAAACACACAACTTCCTCCATTTTTGCTTTGTTAGATAATATCCCTTTCAGAAATTTCACATACGAAGGCATGTTTGCAATCGCGTCAACAAATGGGATATTAATCTCAACTCTACGTAAAATGTCGAGGAATCTATTTTGACTCTTTGATAAGATGGTCTTCCTAGGACCTCTCGGGGGATAGGGTAACGAATTAACATCAATAGAAGTAGGTGTAAAATCCATACCATGTTTACCTTTGTCGTGTGCTTTGCTTGCTTGACTCGGCATTCTTCTTCATGGGACTTGGAATTTCCACGACCTCATCACCATCGTCATCACTATCCACTGGTTCAATCTTTACCTTCACCAATTCAGAATTGACCCCGCCGTTCTCATTCTCATCATCATTCACCGGTGCTTTCTTCTTCTCATCTCGAGCTATCTCATCATCAACTCCAACTTTCTTACCACTCCGAGTATAGATCACATTAATTGGGTTAGCTAGCCCAAGACTTCTCCCGATACCAAGATCATCGTCCTCAATCACAGTTTCTTCAATTGATAAGGCATTGACCCCTCTCGGGTTCCTAACTGTATTGCTCGGTAGACCTCCAATCGGAACAGTATTCGACTTTTCCGCCATTTGGCCAATTTGATGCTCTATGTTTCGTATAGACGCTTGCATCGTAGTTTGACCATTTTTAAACTCTTTATAGTTGTCAGAAACTATCTTGCTCAAATGATCTACGATCTGTTCAAGAGTTTTCGGTGGTTGTTGATTCTGATTATCTATTCTCCCCGGAGCATTCGGGTGTTGATAAGCATTCGGCCTTTGATTGGACGGGCCAACTTGTTGTTGATTTTGTTGGTAATTCTGATTTGAAGGTCCGGCTTGATTCCGGTTCCAATTCTGATTCGATTGCCGTTGGTTTGGTTGCCATTGATTTGGTTGGCCCCTCCAACTCTGATTTTGAACATAGTTAACATCATAGGTGGAGTTAACCGGCAACGTATTTGGATCCACCGGTGGCATCGCCCATGGATTCATAGCCATTTGGTTCACATATGCTTGATTCATTTGATCCGAAAACATCTGACTTAATTGTTCCGGACTCACCATTGGTTGAATAGGTGCTTCTCCCGCACTCACTTGATTAATTTGAGCTCTAGGTAATAACTGCTTTGGGGTCGCATCGGTGTTAGTGCACTCCGAATTTTTATGCATACCACCACAAGATGAACATTTATTTGCCGCTCGATGATCAAGAATCACCTCACGCAACTGTTTCTCCAACATCGTCACTTTGTTGGATAACTTGTTGTTCTCGTCTTGCATCGACTGATCGTAGCCACTGATGTATAACATTTATATGATAAAAATTACGATATATTATATATTTTATCAACTCTTTTTATATAAAATGTAAGATATTATAACGATAATCTTATGAAATATTAATTTAAAAGCTATAAAAATCTAGTAAAAATAATAAAAAGTTATAAATTTTGTATCAGTTTATTAACCGGAGTGTCGTGTCAGATTTACGTGGGTATTTTTGGTATTTTATTGCAGATTTTTAGGTAAACCAAGACCCCGAGTGACGACACTTTTTGAAGTATAAAAATGTCTTTTGAAGGAAGTAAGGAAGTGCCACGAGACTTAAAATTCAAGTGGATCATCAATTCGTAGTGTTATTATCAAATTATATTCTCGACGAACGAATGGCCCATCAAAAAGGCATTTTCTGAAGAAGAGTCCTTCATGAAAGTTATAGATCTTTTCAAGAGCTTTCCAACGCTTCTTGAATCATGTCATTTGGAGATCCAGAGCTCAAGTTATGATTTTATCAAATTTCAGATCAAGATGTGAAAAAATGCTAACCGGATCAATCCGGATTAACCTCGGATCGATCCGCCTTGTCAGTTGGAAACATAATGATGATTAGCATGTGATTTTGCAGAGAATAATCCGGAGGATAATATTTTTTATTCCCGGATCGATCCGGCTTCACCTCGGATCGATCCGGCCCTGGAAATTCTGCCTATAAATTCAGCAGGACTGAAGACTGAAGAGGGGTACAAATAAATTTTCTAAACCTCTTTTCTTAGTAGTATGTATATTGGCCTTATGCCATAAATAATGTAATAATAGTAGTATCGTTGTAATGCTCGGGAAATTATCGGAAGTTCAATGTTGCTGAAGTCGTTGTAATGTCCGGAAGAATACGACCTCTGAATCAATATTTGTAATCGGGTAAAATTTCGAAAGTATTTATGTTTGTTATGTTTGTTCTTATCTTTTTAGTCGTTATAATGTTTTTAGGTTAAATCTAATAACTAGCCAAGGTTATGTAATCGTATTATTTCGATCTTTTCGGTAAATGAATGTTGTCTAAGTAAAATTGACTAAAATTGAGTTAATTGAATCTTTTTCTATTTTGCACGTATTGATAATATTCGGATTGAAGTAATTAATCAAGATGAATCGCAACATATAACCTAACGATGAACTGACCAGAGAAGTTAAGATATGAGATAAATGATAGAAAAACCGGAGGGTAAAATTGGCCGAGTGAAAACGTGACAACGGAATCCTATTTCCTACCCGGGGGCAGATTTGTCTTGGGAAAGATGAATCTTATTATAATTTGTGCTCAAGATCGTAATAATGTTAAAATCAATGGTTTAATTGAAACTAACACTGGAAAGTTGAATCGATCCGCCTGCCCGGAGCCTTTTGAATAACATCGGCCGTCTGACAAACGGAATAACCTCTTTTATCCGGGGTAGATTTGTAATCGGTACCTGTTCAGACTAACTGAGATTAGCATGGGGCAGTTGTGGAGATTGAACTGATGACAATGTAACATATGACAATTTCATACGCTCGTGTGAGAAGGAATTGTTAACCTCAGGAGTGCACCGTTTCATTTACTCAATTGGACCTAATAAAAGGAAGATCGAGCACATTCATTAAGCTAAAAAGATTGAATAATTCAATTATATATATCTTGGCTAGTTCTATAATAATTATTAGTATTTAATATATTGGTATCTATATATTTTATATATATATATAGTGTACTGGTTATGTATTACTATATATATTTATGTATTTATATATATAATAATAGTTTAGTTGTGATTTATGAAATTATTTTCTGTTTATTAGTAGAGTAACGACTCGTATGATAAAACCTGCGATTTAGATCGAGATAATAATAGTTGTTTGGTGTTTAACCACACTTAAAAGAATTACCTTGTTTCCTTGAGGATTCGACACCTGACTCACCACACTAGGACTACAGTTTGACCCGATACACTGTCTGTTAAGGACTGGAATAGCGCTAGAAAAGGCCACGTCAGCCACCGACTTTTACCTCTTTCTCAGAATTGCTCCCCTTTGACGCTCTTTAGGTTTGATAGAATTCCATTGTCGGTTGTTCTCAGCTATCCTTTCAATCGTAGCTAACGCAACATCCGGCTCTAAACTCATAAGATCTCCTTCACTCGCAGAGTTCAGTGTTCTTCTGGACTCTTTATCCGCCCCTCGGTAAAATATGTGCATTTGATTCCAAATTTGGAAACCGTGTTGCGGACACTTCCTCAACATTGCCTTGTACCGGTCCCAGGCCTCGTGTAATTCCTCAGAAGCCCACTGTTCAAAAGTCGAGATGTCTGACCTCATATCCAAAGTTTGTCCCGGAGGGAAGTATTTTGACAGAAAAGTTCTTGTTACCTCATCCCAAGTGTGTAAGGAATCATGAGGTAAAGATTCGTACCACTCAATAGCATGTTCCTTTAAGACATGTGGAAACAGTATCAACCGAATCGCCTCTTCTGAAACACCGTTAATCTTCACCGTCTTACATACTTGCATAAAGTGATTTAGGAACTTGTTTGGATCCTCCTCGGGCTTTCCTCTAAACTGAGCGATCTCTTGTAGCAAATTCCAAACATGACCTTTGATTTCCATGTTGTTGGCCTGGATCGGTGGGATTCGGATAGGAGCATGCCCCTCACCAACAGCGGGTGTGGCATAATCCCTCAATGTTCTGCCAGGGGCCCTCACCATACCTTGAATAACCGGGGGTCGGAATATCGGTGCCTGATAAGGATGTGCATTCTGAGGGGCTTGTTGTACCGGAACTGGCATTGGTTGTGGGATTGGCACATTAGGTTGTTGATACGGATTCTGATACTGCCCCATCATCGGATTCATAAGAATAGGGTTATACTGAGCAGCCATCGGATTGTATTGATTTACTATTAGGTTCATCTGAGCCATTTGCAACATCATTTGTTGATACTGTTGTATGACTTGATTTGGATCAACCTGAGGTGCGGGCTGTTGGACAAAAGCATTCTAATTCAAATTCGCCCCTTGAAACTGGGGCTGCTGTTGAAGAATCTGTGGAGGCTCTCTTTGATTCTGTTCTTGCCTTGGGTTTTGAATAGGCGGTTGAAGGGTAAGTCCGACTCCTCCTTCAACCGGAGGATTCAATTCACCATGCTGATCTATAGACTCAACTTCCTCAACATGATGCTCGGGTATTACTCTCCCGGTTGGAGAGCCTTGACTGCTGCCTGTAGGTGTAGTCGTAGCCATTGAGGATTCAACTTCCGGGTTAGATGACTCGGCTTGTTGAGCTATTCGACGATCAATCGTCCTATTTCTCAAAGCCAATTGTCGGCGGATGTAAAGCTCGATCTCCGGATTATATTCAACCAATTCCTCGTTGCTACTACGGGTCATACACTGCACAAACAATGAAACAACAACAAACAATTAAAAAGAAACAATGACCTAATCCTGAAGATTTCTCCAACTTACAAGATATTAACTCCATTCCCCGGCAACGGCGCCAGAAAACTTGATGACCGTTTTATAGTATACCAACTTTGACCGGCAGAGTACCGAATCGGTTGTAGTATAAAACTAGCAAGCAAGGTCGTAGTCCCACAGGGAATTTAGTTAAGTACCAAAGCTAGTGTCATCTCTAGTTTAGGTCAATAAGATTTTTGATAAAGTTTCTGAATTCTAATTTGCTATATCCGTCTTGACTAATTAAAGCAGAGTTGCAAACAATTAAAAGCGACGACCGAGCTATGATCCAATCAACTACATACCAAACCCTAGCTAAGTCCGAAGATATTCTCGATTTACTTAAACGTCTTGACGTCAAAAGTAGGGTGTCGCTTCCTATTTCCGAGAATAGACATTATTTCAATAATCTACCCTCCTATGTCAGGTTCAACAGTCTGCTGACCAGATTTAACTGACCTGACACGGTCTATGGTCAATGAAACGCTCGACAAGTCGATATATAACCTCACAATGAAACCGAGTCTGAACAACTCAGTCGGTTTTACACGGTGATCCTAGAACCCCTTTTCCCGTATCCTCTCGCAAAATCCATATGTAAAGAAGACGCGTGACACACGATTATCGAGTCACGAGTTCAATAAAAGTCATTTACAATAATTTCTAGAACTACAAACATATCAAGAATGATAAAATCAACCATCAAGAATAACTCATGAACAAGCTAGGATCTAGTTTCGATGATTATCGCATAACTCGGCTATAAGGCAATTAGCTACTCATATTAACTATCGAGACACAAGATTTCATCATAAAAGAAGAACAATCAAACAAAAGATAAAGATGAGAAATACCTACACGAGTTGAAAACCGATCGAAATCTGAAAACGAGCAAACTGAATTTATAACTTTGCAATCCAAGATGATCCAAGTGTTTGTTACAAACGATTATGTTAAGAAAGCTTGAAAAACTAATCTATGGTGTTCTTGGAGAAGAAAATCGCCTAAAAATGCTGTAAAAAGTAGTCTATTCTTATCCAAAACTAAAAAATGAGCTTTTATAGTGTTTGTCAAAAAAGCTTGCTAGGCGTGCGCCTATGAAATGCCAGGCGCACGCCTGACAACTTTTACAAAATATCCCAGGTGCAGACCCCTTGCTAGGCGTGTGCCTGGGCTTTCTTAGGCGTGCGCCTAGGTTTTATGATTTCTGGAATTCACGTACTGAAACATTGGCCTGTTTTCAGGGTCTTAGGCGTGCACCTAAGGAATGCTAGGCGCACGCCTAGCATGTTATTTCCCCAAAGTGAGCCTTTTTGCATCCCGAAGCTACGTATCATGTTTTCCGGGCATTCTCGAGTACCTAGTTCCTGAAAAACATCAAAGTACATACCAAATGTAACCCCTACGGGACACTAAGGTGACCGAGAATGAATGAAAAACACAGAAAAAGACCGAGATTCACGAATTATGTACCCGAGTCCCGGAATAAGCAAAATGGTGTAAAAAGAACCAAGACTTAGCCAAAAACTCCCGGAAAATCACAAAACGAGTCGCAACGGGGCACAAAATAAGTAGAAAACAGAGTCAAATTGACTCCCATCACTTTCCCAGTCCTAACAGCTGTTAAAGCCTCCTGACTTCCTTGATCCAAAGCATATAGATTTCCTTGCCTATGCCCCTGTTCTATGACCTTCTTGTTGTGATCCTTAACAACAAAACCAGATTTGTCAAATTCAAAAGTACAATGATTATCCGCAGTATATTTTCCAACTGAAAGTAAGTTCTTAGTTAAATCAGGCACAACAAGAACATCATTCAAATTCATGTTACCAACAGCAAGATTACCAGTGTGGGAGATCCTTAGACCTTTACCATCTCCAACAAAAACTTTATCAGGCCCAGTATATACCTGTGAGTGTGTTAAATTACCTTCATTATTTAGCATGTGTGATGTGGCTCCTGTATCTGCATAAATAGCTGAATCTGATTGATCTGCAATGTTCATAGCTGCAAGGGCATTCTGAGTTTGCTCGGATTGATAGGTGTAATCAAACCGATACCAACAATCAAGTGCGGCATGATTAGCTTTTCCACAAATTTGACATTTAACCGGACTACCTTGCGGCTGATTACTCCTATTTTCTGGTGCAGCCCCTTTATTTCGTTCATCATGATCTGGCCTTGATTGATTTCCTCCATTGTTTGAGGACCTGCCAGCCGGGGCAAAACCTCGTCCCCTTGAATTGTATTGACCTCTAACCACCCCTTCTTCCTCGCGCGGCCTTGTTGCATCATATAGGCCGAGAGTGATGACGGCCTCTTGATCAAGCGGAACCAGAAAAACCACCAGCCCGAGAAAAAAATAAAAAATGTTGGTAGTGGGATTTGAACTTACAACCTAGAATTAGGTAGACCTAGGATATATGGTCTTTTGTTCAAGAAAAAGATAAATAACATATAGGCTACAATAATAAAAATTTGGGGGTGATCGATGGGGGGCTTGTGACCATTTGGGGGCTTGAGACCACCCCGGACGTAGGTGGATCCGCCCCTGGTCTCCTTCTTTTTCTGTGTTTGCAACGTCTGCTCATAGCCTTGAAGGGCTACGACGAACTGAGCAAAAGTTGGATAGGGTGGCTTGAATAGCATGGCGGTCCTGAAATTCATATACTCGCTGCCTAGACCATGTGCGAATTGGAACACTTTGTCCATGTCGGCCACTGGCTTCTTGATAGCGGCCAGATTGTCGCAGATAGATTTAAGTTCACGCAAATATTCATGAACAGTTTTTGTGCCTTTCTTGATCCCCATAAACATATTTTTTAGGTTTCCTTCCTTCTCCACGGTTTGGGGAAGCAATTGTTGTGCAAGGTTTTGCCACAACTGGAACGCGGAGGAGTCTTCTTCGTGAACCATGCTCACCACCTCTTCTTTCATGGTTCCTAACAGCCACGACGTTAGCAGGCCATCATTGACCGACCATGTCTGAAATTCCGGTTTATCAATTTCTTCACCTTCAGAATTCTTAGTCTTCTTAGCAGGGTGCTCTTCTGATGAGACATGATGATAAACACCAAGGCTCCGGATCAATGGAGTCACCTGCGATCGCCATAAGAGAAAATTCGTAAGGCTCAGTTTGATCGAGATCAAACTGGAGCATTGATGGAATTGTTGAATCGACAATCCAGATTCTTTTGCCATCGAATATGCAACGAAGATGGATTAAACGATTTGTATGTTTTATGGATTGGGAGTTTATATCTCTGATACCATGAAGAAAACAGTAGAAAGTATTTTATGATATGGAACTGTGTGTAATTCTCATTGATTCTGCAAAACATACAAGGCTGTGCTATATATTTTACTAGGGTACTAGGGCCGACCCTAACCCTAACTTGGGGACCAAGAATTACAATTACATCAGCCGTAAATAATAATAATAATAACAAGAGCAAGCCGTAAATAATAATAATAGCAAATGACTAAACTATCCTTCTATCCCTTCTTCGTTCTTCGTTTGTAGTATTCTGTCTAACACCGACTACTTCATGGACAGAAAATGAGATATTTTATTATGCACAGAATTACAAGGAGTTTTCACATGAATTGTGAAAGACACACACTCTTGGAAGACACAATTTGCATTGATTACAACATTGGTATTTATAGGTACAAATCCCTAACCGTAACAACCATAAGGTCTTTGTCGGAATTGTCATAAATACCCCAGATGTGGACCCCAGCTCCATCTGTTATCCACCAGATGAAATTCAGCTTCAAACTGACTTTCTAGACTTATAATCAACTGCCCAGATGTAGAACTCAGCTATACTCAGCATACCAAAACTGATTGTTGACTTCAGAAGAAACTCAGTTGCACTTCATCAAACTGACTTTCACATAACTGAAACTGACCATCATTCTCAGTCTCAGTTTTCCAGATTTATTCCACCAGTTTATTCATCAGTTTAAAGATCAAGTCACCAAAACTGGAAAATCTCCACCTTGACTTGAACTCTCATTCATAGTCAATCAGATTGCATAATGAGATGTACTCGTACCAGATGCATTCGTCAATGCCGGGTGATGAGCGTAAAATCTACCCCAACAAAAACAATTTATAAGGACTCGAAACTGTGGGTAAACTAACTCTCTAACCGGCAGTGTACCGGGTCGATTGCTAGAATAGCTACAGGAGTACGAGGTCGAACCCAAAGGAATCGTGTTTGTAAGTACCAAAGTGAACGTAATGCTTAGTCTAGGTGATCAAAGTTCTTAAGGTTTTGTTTACTACAACGACACTAAGTGATTCTAACTAACGAGTCTAAAGATAAAAAGGAAGAAAGAAGATTAAACTACTAAGTTTTAAAGATAGTTAAAGAGACATAGCCGAACCATGATCAAAATAGCTAGTTTCACCCCAAGGAATGACAAGACCGGGAGTGTGCAATAAACGAACGAACTCTTACATTCAATTTCACGGGTACGTGCTCCTAATCCCGGTGCTAAGGTCTGAACAACTCTTCCCCAACAACTTATGCCAAGTCAACTAACCTTTCCTAAGAGAGATTCATTCACAAGACAATCAAGCACAAGAGCCGTTTAAACGTTAAAAACGAGTAACCTCGAACTACAATGCGATCCTAGAACCCTTTTCCCACACCCCTCTCTCTGAACAACTCTCAAGAGTGATGTGTGTGATTTTTGACCTAGGTGATCAATCTAGCCCAAATCCGTTATAACGAGTTCTAAGACGTGAAATATGCAAGGAACAACAATAAAAAGCACTACCCACTCCCAATTTCATCACCCAAAGGGTGATTTCACAAAATTTCACATGATTTGGCTATGAAGATGTTTAGCTACACATTATATTAATCAAAACATGCATAAAACAGTAAATAAGAGCCATAACAAGTAAAAGAGAAGAGAGATATACCATAAAATTGCAGAAATTTGAGATTAGATCCAAAAGTACAAAATAGAGAAGTAATTAAAAGGTGGTCTCTTAGTGTTTGGAATGAAAATCTAAGCTAAGAAATGGAAAGATTATGCTAAGATATTGTTGATTTACACTAAAAGAGAGTATTTCTAAGCTATTACAAAATTCGAGCAAAAGATGGGTAGAGTTTTGCTAAGAAAAGCTTGATATCCAAGAAAATGTCTAAGGGGTATTTATAGGTGGAGGAAAATCTGCTGCAAAAAGGGTCCAAACGCGGCGTTTAAATGGTGGAACGCGTTTGGGATCTTCAAACGCGTGCGTTTCGCTTACCTGAACGTCGCGTTACACATAAAATTCAGGCGGGGACTTGATCGTTTCTTCATCTGGAACGCACGTTTAGGAAGGTTCAAACGCGCGTTTGGGATCTTGGAACGCACGTTTGGCCTGGTTCCCAAACGTGCGTTTAGAGGGCTTCAACTCTGAACCTGGTCTGAACTTCTGGAACGCGCGTTTAGAGATTCAAACGCGCGTTTGAGGGCGTGGAACGCGCGTTTGGGGATTTGAAACGTGCGTTTCAACCCCTGTTTCCCCAAATCTTCACTTTTTTCCTTTTTTAGGCCCTCGTCTTGCCTCGGTCATGCTTTTTCACCACAAATCGTCACCTTCCGGGTCCTCGAGACACCAATACCCTTCAATATCGACCACAACCACGAACAACCACACCATTCCAGAGGGTAAACGTGCTCGGGAATGGGGTTAATACCAATAAAAAGGGGTAAGAATTCATCAAAGTAATGGATTCATTCCCCGTGCCATAAACTCACGATAACACCCCGAAAATGGTCTAATTCACCCAAAATTGTGCTGAAAATGTGATAAACGGGGGTGATTAGTGCACCGGAGTCACGTAAAGTTGACTCCCATCACCGGGATGTACTTGTACCAAACTTCTCAACATAATCCGCTCAAGTTGATCTGCCCTCAACTGAGTATCCAGTTTTTATTTTATAATCTTTGAATATTCAGCAAGTCCAGGCACAACTGAAACTTGCTTTGTTGAACTGGCTTAGTGAACATATCAGTAGGATTATCCTTGGTGCTGATCTTCTTCACTACAACCCTCTTCTCATTTCTCAAAAAATGATACATCACATCAATATGCTTGGTTCTCTCATGATGAACCTGGTACTTAGCTAGACAAATTGCACTTAGACTGTCACAATAAATCTCAGCTTGATCCTGATATAGCCCCAAATCACTAACTAGTCCCTTCAACCAGATACCCTCATTGGCTGCTTCAGTAAGAGCAATATACTCAGCTTCAGTAGTTGATAAAGCCACCGTTGCTTGATGAGTAGCTTTCCAGCTGACAACCTAATTCCCCAAAGTTAAAACATAACCAGTCATAGATTTTCTATTGTCCACATCACTTGCATAATCAGCATCACAGTACCCTGTGATCAGTTTCTGAGTATCACCTCCATAAATGAGACCAACATCAGCTGTAACTCTAAGGTACTTGAAAAATTCTTTTCACAGCTTTCTAGTGTTCCTTTCCAGGTTGAGCCATAAACCTGCTGACAACACTGACTGCCTGAGCCAGATCAGACCTAGTGCACACCATGGTATACTTCAGACTGCCAACTGCACTAGCATAGGGAACTCTTGACATGTACTCATTCTCTTCTGCTGATTGTGAAGCAAAAACTGACAAATGAACATTTGATGCCATAGGAGTATCTATTGGCTTAGCAGCTAACATGCCAAACTTTGACAAAATCTTCTGTATATAGCCCTGCTGAGATAAAACTAGTTTACTCTGACTTCTATCTCTTCAGATCTCCATCCTCAAAATTTTCTTGGCTGCACCCAAATCTTTCATTTCAAACTCTGCACTGAGAAGGTCTTTCAGTTAATGAACATCAGACTTCTTTCTTGCAGCTATTAGCATGTCATACATATATAACACAAAATAGATGTATGGTCCACCCTCCAACTGACTATTATAAACACATCAATCATAAGGACTTCTACTGTAACCCAACTGGATCATATAACTGTCAAACCTTTTATACCACTGCCTAGGAGCTTGTTTCAGTCCACACAAGGACTTCTTCAACTTACACACAAAGTCTTCCTTACCAGGAACTTGGAAACCCTCTGGATGAGTCATGTATAGCTCTTTATCTACCTCACCATATAGAAAAGTTTTCTTCACATCTACCTGCTCAAGTTCTAAGTCCTTTCGTGGCACCATTGCTATTAACACTATGATTGAAGTATGTTTGACTACCGGTGACAATATCTCATCAAAGTCTACACCTTCTTTCTGACTGAACCCTCTTGCAACCAAACGTGCCTTATACTTAACTCTTTCTGCCTCAGTTATCCCTTCCTTTTTCTTGAAGATCTATTTGCAAGTAATAACTCTCCTATCAGCTGGATGTTTAATTAGATCCCAAGTCTGATTCTTTAGTAATGACTCCATTTCATCTCTCATGAAAGAAATCCATTGAGATGCTTCAGAACATGTCTCTGCTTCCCTATAAGTAGAATGTTCAAAACCATCCACTTCTTCTGCAACTTGAAGTGCGTATCCAACCAAATCATCAAAACCATACCTCTTGGGAGGTACCTCAACATTGGATCTTCTAGCTCTACTAAGAGCTATACTCTGCTGACCCATGTTCTTAGTTTGACGCTCAAATGACATTTGCTCAGTTGACTGGCTTGGATTCAGTTCTGGTTCAGCAACCAGATCAGATGAAAACTGACTTGGATCAGTTGATTGTTGCATTCCAACTGACTCCACCTGAAGATCCACCTTACTGTCAGTTTTCTTAGTTTCATCACTGGTTTTAAATTTAGTAGTCCCTCTCACTGATGAACTGAGCATGGAATTTTCATCAAAAACTGTATCCCTGCTGAGAATAACTCTATTTTCTATTGATGACCCTTAGAACTGAATAATCTACATGCTTGCCTGATCACATCTCAATTGGTGTTTTGAGACTGATCCCTGTGTGAGGACTCATGTTGATTAAGTAGCAAGCTATGGTAACAGCCTCTACCCAAAATCTCCTTGACAAACCAGCACGAGAGAGCATGCATCTTGCTTTCTCCAGAAGAGTTTGATTTAGCCTCTCAACTACCCCATTCTGCTGAGGAGTATTCCTGACTGTATGATGTCTGGCAATACCCTCATTTCTACATAACTCATCAAACTCAGTCCAACAGAATTCTAGGCCATTATATGTACGAAGCCTCTTGATCTTCTTCCCTAACTGATTTTCAACTAGAGCCTTCCATTGCATGAAGCTCTTGAATGCCTCACTTTTGTGTTTCATCATCACCACCCAAGTCATCCTTGAATAGTCATCAATAAATGACACAAAGTATCTGTGACCACCCAATGACTCCACCTTTGATGGCCCCCAACAATCAGAATGAATGTAATGAAGTGATGACTATGTGTTGTGTACCCCTTTTGAGAACTTGATCCTATGAAGCTTCCCAAACACACAATGCTCACAAAAGCCCAGATGCTTGACCTTACACTCCCTAAGAAGATCTTTCTGAGGAAGAACCTGCATCTCTTTTTCACCCGTGTGACCCAGTCTCATGTGCCACAGTTTTGTAAGTTGTGATTGATGAATCTCAGCTGATGCCACAGTGATGAGCTTAAATTTACCCCTCGAAAATACATTTATAAAGACTCGCAACTGTGGGTAAACTAACTCTCTAACCAGCAGAGTACCGGGTCAGATTGTTAGGATAGCTACAGGAGTACGAGGTCGATCCCACAGGGAAACGTGGTTGTGAGTACCAAAGTGAACGTGTTTCTTAGTCTAGGCGATCAAAGCTGTGGAATTTTTGTTACGATACTAAAGTAGATTTTATTAACGAGTCTAAGGAGAGAGAAGAGAGAAAGAAAGTTAAACTACTAGGTTTCAAAGAGAGTAAGAAGAGAAGAAGATTAACGAGTCTAAAGGGAGTAAGGAGAGAAGAAAGTTAACGAGTCTAAAGGGAGTAAGGAGAGAAGAAAGTTAAACTACTAGGTTTGAAAGGGTTTTAAAAGAGAGAATAAAGGACATAGCCGAACCATGATCAAAATAGCTAATTTCAACCCTACGGATAGACAAAGCGGAAGTGTGCATTATAACAAATGAACTCTCACATTCAATCTCACGGGTGCGTGCTCTAATTTCGATGTTAAGATCTCGAACAACTCTCCTTCAACATCCTATGTGAGGTTAACTAATTCTCTTTTTAGAAAACCGATTATCCTAACATGATTAAGTCTTTGTGAGACGCTTGATATAACCTCGTTATGGAAACAAGTCCAAAATTACTCGGTCGAAGTGACTACCGATTCATACTCATCAACGTACTACACCAAACATCTTAACGCTGAATGTGTCAAAGCGAAGAAACCGAAGCTTTACCTAATCCATGGTCTACCGAAAGACTCCGTGAAACAACTTGTCATCGTTGGCTCAAGAACCACCCGGCACTTCATAGTTCAACCCAGGGTCTAACACTAAACTACACTAATCTAGACTACCACATTCAAGTTACTATGTTGATAATAAAACACCAATGAGCGCGGGCTTGAATTCACGACCTAAAACCCCGATATGTTTTACCTCCCGATCTTAGAGCCTCTTTTCCCACCATTCTCTCTCGAACAACTCTCAAGAATGATGTGTGTGATTTTTGACCTAGGTAGCTAATCTAGCCCAAATCCGTTATAACAAGTTCTAAGACGTGAAATATGTGAGATATAACAATAAAAAGCACTACACACTCCCTATTTTATCTTCCAAAGGTTGATTTCACCAAATTTTACATGATTCAGCTATGTGACTACTTTAGCTAAACATAACAACTGAAAATAACAACGAAAATAATATATATCTAAAATATAAATATATATATAAATACTAGTATATATATATATATATATATATATATATATATATATATATATATATATATATATATATATATATATATATATATATATATATATATATATAACAAGAAAGAAAAAAACAAAACGAAAAGAAAACAAAACGGAAATAAAATAACTACAATTTATATAGATATACATATAGATATATATAAAGATATATATAGATATAGATATATATAATATATATATATATATATATATATATATATATATATATATATGTATTTATACTAATTGCATAAAAATGAAAGAAAGCAATAGAAGAAAACGGAAATGAAATTATATTAAAACGATAACTAGTCGGGTTATTACACCGACATTATAACTACATATATATCTAATTTAGGCCCCCCCCAAAACATAAATTAAAAGAAAGGAAAAGATGAAGGAGGATGGGGAAGGAGAGGGGCAAGAAAGAAGGAATGGAAATGGGGGAGTATATATAGGGAGAGATATACATATATATATATATATATATATATATATATATATATATATATATAGCACATGGGAGCCATCATCAAGCACATGGGAGGGAATATCCATCATTGCAAGTAACATGCACCACATGGTAGAATATAATCAAGTTGGGAAAATATCTCCACTTTTCCCGGCGTTTCTATAAGCGGCGCTTATTGATAAAATAGCCATAACTTGAGTTGTAGACCTCAATTGATGTGATTCAAAATGCGTTGGAAAGCTCATTTGAATATCTACAACTTTTATGAAGAACTCTTCCCCAGAAAATGCCTCTAAGTTGGGTCAAATGTCTGTCGAAGATATTTTACGGTAGGTTATCTGTGACAATTGATCCGTTTGAACTTGTTAGCTTATGGCACATTCTTCCATCCATCAAAATAAATCTTCTTAGGCTCAAAACATGTCGTTACGTGGAATCTTGGTCAATGTATAATCCTGCAATGAACCACCAAAACACCAAACGTAAATCCGACACGACACTCCGGTTACTAAACCGGTACAAAAACTAGTAAAAACATTATATTTTATATAATACTTACTACTAACGTACTTAGATAAATCTAAGGAATTTATGACTCGAAATGACATAATAACGCTCAAAATGGTATCAGAAGTGGGGTAAATTGTTATAATAATAACAGTGAATTTTTCCCTCATCACACAGCAGCAGAACCAGCAACAACTGACCCTTGTAATATATACAGAGTCCCTTTCTTGACTTCATTGAGAACCAAAACTGAGTTTTCATAGACACTCAACACTCCACCTTCACCCTTAAAACTGAAACCCCTTCTGTCCAAAGAACTGAGAGATACCAAGTTTTTGGTCATCTGTGGAACATGTCTAACTTCACTCAGTTTACAGAATCTTTCATCCTCTGTCCTCAACTGAACTGAGCTAATCCCAACTACATTGCAGACCTTGCGATTTGCCATAGATATATGACCACCATCTATCTGCTGATAACTTGAGAACCACTTTCTGTGAGGGAAAATATGAAAGGATGCCCTGAGTCTAGAATCCACACATCAGTTTGATTTGCTAACTCTCCTGCCACTAGGACCATGTCCTCATCTGAATCATGCTTAGCTGCTACATCAGCTGTGCCAGAACTATTCTCCTGATATTTCTTCCTCTTTGGACAATTGGACTTCCAATGTCCCTGCTCCTTACAATAATTACAAACATAAGAGGATTTAGGGCCTTTGGACCTTGTCTTCTTGGAATTTTTCTTCCTAGACTGACCTTGCTCTTTTCCACTGCTGCTATTGACTACTAGTCCAACAGCCTGATTGTCTGCCCCAGCTGCCTTATATCTCAGCTCCCTGGCATGTAAAGCTGACCTTATTGTTGAAATAATGTCCTAAATCCAATCGGGTTGGACCGGATCCGACCGGGTCGGATCATTTATGCTATTTCTTTATGATTATACATATATAATAAATGACTTTTCTGTTGTCCTATATTTGTTCTTTTACGAACCAATTATGAATTGTTATATGATAACGTCCTTAGTATTAAACTGTGATAGAGAAACCATGATAGGCGATTATGGTTGATGAGATCTCTAATCACTTTAATAAGTTTGATACTTTAAATGTCTCTAGGCTGATATACTATTAAACAGGGCATTGATAGTACGTATAGACTAGCACGTATTAGATGTCTTATATCTTTAAGGGCAGGGATAGATCTCTTCTATCGAAGTGTAGAGACACTTGGACTGTACGTGGACGTGTATTTGAGAATGCATATGTTTGACTGACCCACTTACACTGTTAAGTGTCACACTATGTGACGGTTGTGTAATTATCCTTAGGACCGGAGTCTACATGGCATCACGGTGTGGATTGTCATGCTTTGACACTATTGAGGTTTTCCTTAGCCATGGGGCGATCATACGATAGTGATTGGGTGTGATACTGAAGCATGCGGAGTATACATGTTAAGTCGTCTGGGAATCGCATACCCTAATAGTAGGGGTGAATATCCGAAAGGGCCTTCTTATAAGGAATGTCTTACTCTCGTGAATCTTTGCAAAGTGGAAGTAAATGAGTTACTTCGAGAGAGAATGAAATCCAGATTATAAGATACGGTCATCAATGCTTGACACACGACGTACGACCGTATGGATAATATTACAGTGATAGGATTCTATTTACACTCTAACCGAGCACATGAAAGGTAGTAGTCATTGCGTATTGACTCTTCCGATAATTAGGGGTCACGGACGTGTTGCTAGACGCTATCCATGATCGTTAGATGTGAAGGGCATTTTTGTAATTGCACCTTATGTCTACGTCCAACATATTCGGAAGCCTACCGGGTCACACACATATGAACATCGAGTCGGATTAAAATGTGGTTATAGTTGATGACCAAATAAGAAAAGTTTTATCTCAAGACTATAAAGGATTGAAGAGAGTTTGAGAATGTGATAAACACAAGAGTAAACTTCAACTTATTTTATTCATTGAAATGAGAGGTGTATAAATAGATACAATTGAGAGAGAGACTAGCACTAGCTTGGGCGGCCACTCGAGTATGTAGATGTGGGCGGCAAGCATGCAAAAGTAAAAGTAAAAGCTATGTCTATGACATATTAATTATGTCTATGACATAAAGTAAACTAGAGTTTGACATATTAATTGTTTATATGTATCACAATTAATATGTCTTTTACAATTAAATAAAGTGTACAAAATATCTGATTTAATTCCCAGAAGGCTGCTGGGCACCTGTGAACTTCAATGAGACTCAGTGATCATTGTAATATTCCACACCCCCTCAAACCGGGTTTGTATATGTTGATGCAGCCAAGTTTGCTACTAAGTCTGCTGAACATAAGAGGTGGAATAGCCTTGGTAAGAATATCAACATTACGATCTTTGAGGAACATATTGGAGTTGAATAATCTTGGCATCAATCTTTTCCTTCGTAAAGTAATCACAATGTCCACATGCTTGGTTTTATCATGATGGATGGATCTTGACCATGCATAAGGTGAATTATTATCACAGAGAGTGTGATAGGTTCTTTGAGGAGGATTTTGAAGTTCGGTCAAGACTTTTTAGCCATAGAGCTTCACAAATGCCAAGTACAAGTGCCCTGAGTTCGGCTTCAAAGATCGCTTCTTGACACACGATGGGTTGTTTCTTGCTTCTCCAAGTAACCAGGTTTCCCCATACATATGAGCAATAGCCTGTGGTAGATCATCTGTCAATGTGACATCCAGCCCAATCAGCATCAGTGTAGACCTTGATTGATCTATCAGTAGACTTGGTGAAGTGCAGGCCTTGGCCAGGAGTGGACTTTAAATATCTCAGTATCCTATTCACAGCATCCCAATGTTGCTCAAAGAGGCGGTGCATGAACCGACCGACTGGACTAACCCCAAATGCAATATCAGGCCTTGTGTGAGAAAGGTAGATGAGTTTACCTACAAGCCTTTGATATTGTTCTTTTCTGACAGCAATGTCACCATGCAGTAGGGTGTTACTGGGGTCTACTGGGGATACAACAGGTTTGCATCCCAGCATGCCAGTTTCCTTCAGTAGATCCAATACATACTTCCTTTGGGAGACTGAAATGCCTTTGGTGTTTCTAGCCACTTCCATACCAAGAAAGTACTTGAGGTAGCCCAGATCCTTAACTTGGAACACCTTTGCCAGTAGAGTCTTTAAATTTTGAATCTCAGTAGAGTCATCTCCAGTAAGGATGATATCATCCACATATACAATAAGAATAGACCTTCTCTGGTTGGTTGTCTTGATGAACATAGTGTGATCTGAGTTGCATTGATGATATCCAGCAGCTTTGACCACAGTAGTAAGTTTCCCAAACCAGGCTCTTGGGGATTGCTTCAGGCCATATAGAGATTTTCTGAGTTTGCATACCTTGCCCTGAGTGTGAGGATTGACAAAACCAGGAGGTACATTCATATAGACTTCCTCAGTGAGATCACCATTGAGAAAAGCATTTTTGATATCCAATTGGTGTAGAGGCCACCCGGTTGGACAACTAGAGAGATCGAACCCCGGCGGTGTTGAGTTTTGCCACTGGTGCAAAAGTTTCCTTATAGTCAATACCATAAGTTTGAGTGAATCCCTTGCTACCAATCGGCTTTGTACTTATCAATTGTACCATCAGCATTGTATTTGATAGTGAATAACCATCTGCAGCTAACTGTCTTTTTGCCTTTTGGAAGAGTTGTGAGATCCAAGTATGATTATCCAGGAGGGCAGTCATCTCTGTTTTAACAGCAGCCTTCCACTTATCATTTTGAAGAGCCTCCTGAATATTTTTAGGAATAGAGTGAGAGTCCAAGTCCTGTGTAAACATGGCAAAGATAGGAGACAACTGATCATATGATAAATAAGTATGAATAGAGTGATCAGTGCAAGATCTCTTTCCCTTTCTGAGAGCAATAGGCCTATCATCAATGTCGATCTGCTGAGGATCCGTAGTATGATGAGTGTCGGTGAGGCTCGTGGTCGCAGGCTCTCGGGTCGATAGTATCGAGTTCGATGAGTATCAGTGCAGGGGTTTCTTTGAGGATCAAGAGGTGAGTATCAACGATCTGCTTGAGGTTAAGAGTTTCTTGAGGAAAGGGTTTAGGTCAATTTCAATTAGGTTTCCATCGATGGATCGCCTCGGTGGACTTGTTGTAGTAGGAGTCCTTTCAAAAAAATTTACATCCATAGAATTGTAAAATCTCTTTTCGAAGGAGAGTAACACTTGTAGCCTTTCTGTCCTTTGCATATCCTAAGAAAATGCACTTGTGAGCCTTGGGATCAAGTTTGCTTCGTGTTGGGCATGGATATAGACAAACACAGTACAACCAAAGATTTTGGAGGTAAGCGGGAAATAAGATGGGGCGAGGAGTGTGTAGTCAGTAGGGTTTTGATTGGAGTTTTGAAGCCTAGTACCCTGCTGGGAAGTCTGTTGATTAAGTATGTGGAGGTCAATATAGCTTCACCCCACATATATTTTGGAACATTAGTGGTAAACATGATAGACCTAGCCATTTCTAGCGGATACTGTTCTTTCTCTCAAGAAACCCCATTTCTTTGAGGAGTTTCAACACGACATCTTGATATGGACAATCCCTTTATCCATCAAGAACTTACTTGAGATGAGACTCATAATATTCAAGGGCATTGTCGGTCTTCAAAATTTTGATCTTAGTGTCAAGCTGAGTGGAGACCATGTTGTAAAACTCTTGAAAGATGGATCCAACTTGATTTATCCTTCATTAAAAATAACCAAGTGGTTACGGTGTGGTCATCTATGAAGGTAACAAACCACCTCTTCCCTGTTATGCTTTTTTACTCTTGAGGTCCCCATACATCACTTTGTGAATTAAGGTGAATGGTGTGGAAGGTAAGTGAGGTAATTTTGCATACACAGATTTGGTGAGTTTGGCAAATTGACAAATATCACATTGAAGATCATTCAAATTACAACCTTTAAACAATTCAGGATCTATAGACTTTAAATAACTAAAACTAGGATGTCCTAGTCTATAATGCCATAACATGATATTGTCTAGGTTTTGAGTGCAGTGCTTTGGCGTATTCAGTCTTGATCTTACTGTCTTCAAGCAGGTTGATTACAAACAATCTGAGCAAGGTTTACTTGATCCCAATCAACGCCTTTGAGGAATGATCTGGAATGTGCACCGATTCTCATTAAAAACAATGATCCATTTCAAATCTTTAGTAAGTTTCTTGTGAGATATGAGATTGCAATCTAATTTTGGAACAAATAGGACATCCTGCAGCATATCTTATTAGTAATTTGCACCTTACCAAAACCTTTTGCACTAGAAATAGATCCATCAGCAGTCTTAATATTGTGAATTTGGGGACATGGCATAAGTTGAGTAATGAGATTTTTATTACCAGTCATATGGGATGAGGCCCCAGAGTCAACAATCCAGGTTTCATTACTAATAGATGAGTAGAATTTACATCTTGGCATGAGAGGCTATGTCGGTAGAGTGACTACCTTCCTTTGTTGAGTTAGGAAGGCTTTGAATGCGACAAAGTCGTGCATTCAACTGTTGTCATCTTCTTCCTCACTTATGTGTTCCGCTCGACTTTCCTTGGCAGGTCTTGAGGTCTTGGAGGAGTTAGGCTTGCCATGTAGTCCAAAGCAAGTGTCCTTGGTATGATTTGTGCGTTTGCGGTGGTCACGAAACGACTTCCCGTTTTATCAAGAGGCTTCACCTGTAAGCTTGGTAGGGTTCTGACGGTCGGCAGGTGGCACTCTCAGTAGGGTTGTCAGCAGGGGAGTTCAGTAGCATCACTTTCCTCCTGCTTTCCTTATGTTTGACCTCAGCAAACATGGATTTGAGATTTGGGAGAGGTTTAGTAGCTAGAATTCTACCTCTAACATCATCAAGAGTAGGATTGATCCAGTGAGGAACTTGAATACTCTCTTCTTTTCTATGATGTCTTTATATGAAGCGGCATCCTTGACATCATTCCAGTGTGAGTTTCCAACATATCTAGGTGTTGCCATGCCTTAGATAGTTGATTGAAATATTGAGTTCTGAGACATATCCCCTGTATGCGCAATTTTGAATCTGAGCCGAGTTCATAGACTTTGGATGTATTGTCCTTTTTGAGTAAAGGTCTACGGCATTGTCCTGATTTCCTTAGCGAGTGTCATACATCATGAAGTTCTCACCGATCTCTTTTGTCATAGACCTCGTGAGGGGGCCCTAGCGCGAATCAGATCTGAAAATGCCCGAGGATTTGACGAAGGCACCAATAAGATGAGCACGCGACACCCTTGACTAACCCGTAGCCAAAAACCTTGGTATAATGGACACCCACAAGGTTCGCTCACAACCTCGATAAGTCCCGTTTGGAATCCACCAAACAACGGTTTGGAATCCACCAAAACCAACGTGAGAAAACTCACCAAAG
The DNA here is from genome assembly GCA_026214975.1 of Gentiana macrophylla. NCBI lineage: Eukaryota > Viridiplantae > Streptophyta > Magnoliopsida > Gentianales > Gentianaceae > Gentiana > Gentiana macrophylla. The sequence continues at coordinate 370,371 of JAOBSW010000553.1, forward strand.
CTTAAAAGCTTCAAATATAATATATCAAAATTTTTCTCCTTACAAATAGTACAACTAAAGCCTTTTTATAGGCTAGAATAAAAGTCACAACCTACTCCCAAAGCAATGTGGGACAAAGTTATTTAATAGAAATAGAAATAAAAATAAAAGAAATAAATACTAATAAAAGTCTAAGGAAAATCTGCCATGGGAACAATGTGGGATAAATGATCTCCAAACCAAAACATCTCATCTTCGATCACATCATTCCCTCCCGGTTAGAAAGGATTCGTCCTCGAATCAAAAGGATGTCGTAAAAAGCAGCAACAAGTACACAATAGGACGAACCAGCAACGAACACCAATGATATGCCCGGATCAAATACAAGGCGTAAATACGGCTTCAAAGAACTAGAACCTCGAGCTGATGACGAATACCTCACCAAGGAAACCAATGCAGAGGAATGTCGTGAGTGCTCAATGCAAATTATTTTCTCTCGGAGCGAAACATAATCATAGGGATTAAGCCGGAATAACAAAGACAATACACGCAAAAGGATCAATGAAAGTGTGCTTCGGTTTTCCATCAATGTCAACTGGGACAAGAACATCCATAGGCAATATATTGGTTGGATTGGGTATATCAGATGGCCTAGTTCGCTCCTCAAGCGGATGATCTTCATGTACCTGTAAAGAAGACGAAATAGAACTCGAACAAGTGGTCGGTGAAATAGGACCAACTGTCCCATCTGCCTCGATTTTCTCCACCACTAATGCGATATCCTCGGTCTGCGTCACAACATCACACTCCATTTCATTCTTTAGCTCCACCACACCTCCACTCTCGCCGTTTTTCAATTCTGGCTCAATATTTTCTGCTTCCACCAAGTTCACATCAGGAATCGCACCCCTATCTATTTCCATGGCCTTAGAATCCCCTATTTGAAAATCACATTGTTTCATAGGGGGTAGGGATTCCAATACATGCTTCTTGCCACCAAAAGAAAAAGAATAGCGAGTCCGGGACGCATTATGACGTACATTATGCAAAGATAGCCATGATTTCCCTAGTGTCAAATGTACATCACTCAGTGGCACCACATCAAATGATACAATATCTTTATAACGTCCAATGGATATTGGAATCCGTGCATACCGTGTAACTTTAACCCGATGACTTCCTTCAACAATGTAGTAAGGACGATGAAGTCTTTCTGTGTGCAAGTTTAACTCCTTAACCACATCTTTACTAATTAAATTTTCTTCTTCATCATGATCAATACACAACTCATATTCATAATCTCCAATAAAACATGATGTGTAAAATAAGTTGTCACCTTGACCACCACGGTTACCTCTACCACCGCGTTTATCTTTTCCACAACCTCTTTCTTTTAAAATGTCATGAAATTCAGTTTTCATATCTTCCATCATATCATCAAACCGTTGTTCTATTTTCTCCAAATGTCGATTCAGCATATCATCAAAATTCGAAAAATAGACATCCATAGGACTCTCTTTTGGCAATAATCAAGATCTAAATTCACCAATAAATAGCACACGGCAAGTATCCAGAATGTCCAAACAAAAATATTCGACAGTGATTTTTTTTGAGAGGTGTACTAGAATCACGGGTGTGATTAAAATCACACCTAGGGTGTTAAACCCACGTAAATTTGGCAGCTAATTTTTTTGTGTTCAATGATAACCAATCAGAAAAAGGATTAAAAAAAATCAAATAGGGTAAGGAAGTGGTCAAAGTCGGCGGCTGGTGCTTAGGTCACGATTGGATTTTTTTTTCTTTTTAATTTGTGGTAATGCAAACAGATCTTGTGAAGAGATAAAAATAAAAAGAAGCGATTTTTTTCTTGTTTCAGATGCAAAGGTGGAACTAAGAAGAAGAAAACAAAAGGAAAAAACAAGGATATTTGATACCGTCAAGATGAAACGCGACTAACCCGTAGCCAAAACCTTAGGTTGCTCATAAGTCCCGTTTGGAATCCACCAAACAACGGTTTGAAAACTCACCAAACTTAAAAGCTTCAAATATAATATATCAAAATTTTTTCTCCTTACAAATAGTACAACTAAAGCCTTTTATAGGCTAGAATAAAAGTCACAACCTACTTGGGACAAAGTTATTTAATAGAAATAGAAATAAAAATAAAAGAAATAAATACTAATAAAAGTCTAAGGAAAATCGCCATGGGAACAATGTGGGATAAATGATCTCCAAACCAAAACATCTCATCTTCGATCACATCACCTCGTGAGGATGGTCAGTCCCATGCTTCAAACTTGTCATTCAAAGAAGGCAGTTTGGAACGAGCATGATATCCCATCTTTGGCCAGGAGATATACATTTTCATAGACCTTGACCATAGCAAGTAATTGTTACCATCAAGTTTATGATTTGTAAAAGAAGAGTGTTCGTTATCCCATCGAGGCAAAGCGGTGAGTCTATCAAGAAGATGAAACTTCGAGATAATGTTGACATTTTTTCTAAAAAGAAGCGAGTTTTCAAATGGATTTAAGTAAGGCTCTCTGCTACCATGAAGAGAGTTTGAGAATGTGATAAACACAAGAGTAAACTTCAACTTATTTTATTCATTGAAATGAGAGGTGTATAAATAGATACAATTGAGAGAGAGACTAGCACTAGCTTGGGCGGCCACTCGAGTATGTAGATGTGGGCGGCAAGCATGCAAAAGTAAAAGTAAAAGCTATGTCTATGACATATTAATTGTGTCTATGACATAAAGTAAACTAGAGTTTGACATATTAATTGTTTATATGTATCACAATTAATATGTCTTTTACAATTAAATAAAGTGTACAAAATATCCATCACAAATTACAGAAGGAGGTTGGGCACCTGTTGAACTTCAATGAGACTCAATGATCTCTTTGTAATATTTCCACAAGGATATAGTAGTAAATTAATATGGTGGTATTTATTTATTATGAATAAATTAAATACAAGATATTAATTATATTAGTAATTAAAGAATAATCCGGAAGCCAATAAATTGGCAAAAGGGGCGCATATGATGTAGTGTATAAGATACACTTGGATTGTGCAATTTAATTAATAAGATTACCATAATATTAATATTGGATATTGAAGAGAGTTTGAGAAAGCAATAGTACTTGAGTAAACTCAACTTGTTTATTCATGATAAAAGAATGAGTATTAATAGATACAAGCTTGAAGGTGAGAGGTCCTAGTAGAGTATTAAGTGCTATGGGCGGCTAGATACTCCTATGGGTGGCTATTTCATAATATGACAAAATAGAGTTACTTTATGACATATTAATTGTTTATACAATACAATTAATATGTCATGTTATAAATAATTTATACAAGTAAAGTGTTACATGAAATAATAAGGTAATATTTCCACACCCCCCCTCAAACTGGGTTGTATATGTCTATACAGCCAAGTTTGCTACTCAGTCTGCTGAACATAAGCGGTGGAATGGCCTTTGTGAGAATATCGATTGCAGTCTCATTGAGGGAACATATTGAAGTTGAATGATCTGGGCATCAATCTTCTCTTTAAGGAAATGTCTGTCAATGTCCATATGTTTTTTCTTATCATGATGAACAGGATCCTCTGCCATGCATAATGCAGAATTATTGTCACAACAGAGTATGATAGGTTGCTGAAGGGGTTGCTGAAGTTCAGTTAGGACTCTTTTCAGCCACAGTGCTTCACAAATGCCCAAAACAAGTGCCCTGAGTTCAGCTTCAGCACTGCTTCTAGAGACAGTATGTTGTTTCTTGCTTCTCCAAGTGACAAGATTACCCCATACATATGAACAATAGCCTGTGGTAGATCTTCTATCTTTGTGGCAACCAGCCCAGTCAGCATCAGTATAGACCTTAACTGATCTCTCAGTAGACTTAGTGAAATGTAAGCCTTGGCCAGGAGTTGACTTTAAGTACCTCAGTATTCTGTAGATAGCATCCCAATGTTGCTCAGTAGGGCAATGCATGGACAGACTGACAAGGCTAACTCCATATGCAATATCAGGTCTTGTATGGGAGAGGTAAATGAGTTTCCATACAAGTCTCTGATATTGTTCCTTTCTGACAGCAATATTACCCTACACTAGTGGATTACTTGGGTCTACTGGAGAGATAGCTGGTTTGCACCCCAGCATGCCAGGGTGCTGATCTCATTTGCTGTCACTCAAAGCTTTGCCACATGTGCAAATGTCTCTTTGTTGTCAGCGACCAGTCTAGCTTTGTACTTGTCAATAGTACCATCATCATTGTACTTGATGGTGAATAGCCATTTCTGGATTGCTCTTCTTTCCTTGTGGGAGAGTGGTGAGATCCCAAGAATGGTTGTCAGAAAGAGCGATCATTTCGAGTTTTGTGACCTTCCACCTGTCATGTTTGAGAGCTTCCTGTATATTCTTAGGAATGGAATGAGTATCCAAATCCTGTGTAAACATAGCAAAACCAGGAGACAAGTGATCATATGACACATTATTATGAATAGAGTGATCAGTGCATGATCTCTTTCCCTTTCTGACAGCAATGGGTCTATCATCAATATCAGTAGAAGTGTTCATAAGTTCAGGAGTTTGAGGAGTATCAGTAGTTTTCTGTGGTTCAGTAGGTGTAGGGAGTTCAGTGTCAAGAGGCTGATGAGTCTCAGTAGGCTGCTGACGGTCAGGAATATTCTGGGGAGCTGTTTGAATGTTAGGAGTTGACTAAGGGATTGGAATGGCCTCAATTTCCTCAACTGAGGATGTAGTGGGAGCTAGAGGATTATGAGAAGAGGGAAATGCTTATATTTCAATAAGGTTTCCATCTATGACTGTCTTAGTAGGTTTACTGTAGTATGGGGTTTTTTCAAAGAATTTTACATCCATAGAGTTGTAGAACCTTTTGTCAGTGGGAGAATAACACTTGTAGCCCTTTCTGTCTTTGGTATAACCTAGGAAAATACACTTATCGGCTTTGGGGTCAAGTTGCTTCTGTGTTGGGCATGAATATAGACAAACACAGTACATCCAAAGATTTTTGGAGGCAAGTCAGCAATGAGATGAGGACAGGGATGAGTTGTCAGTGGGGTTTGGATGGGAGTCTTGAAATCTAACACTCACTTTGGGTAACTGTTGATCGAGATATGTGGTCATTAATATAGCTTCACCCCACATGTATTTTGGCACATGTGTGGTGAACATAACTGCTCTAGCCATCTCCAATAAGTGTCTGTTCTTCCTCTCAGTAATCCCATTCTCACGAGGTGCCTCACATGACTCTTGATGTGAACAATTCCCTTATCATTCAGGAAGGTGCTGAGGTTGGACTCATAGTATTCCAGGGCATTATCTGTTTTTAAGATTTTAATCTTAGTGTCAAATTGAGTGGATACCATGTTATAGAACTCTTGGAAGATGGATCCAACTTCTGATTTATCTTTCATAAAAACGACCATGTGATCTGGTGTGGTCATCTATGAAGGTGACAAACCACCTCTTTCCTGTTATACTTTTAACTCTTGAAGGTCCCCATACATCACTATGAATCAAAGTGAAAGGTGTGGAGGGTAAGTAAGATATTTTAGTATACACAGATTTAGTAAGTTTGGCAAACTGACAAATATCACATTGAAGGTTACTGAGGTTACATCCTTTAACAATTCAGGAAATAAAGACTTTCAATAACCAAAACTTGGATGACCTAGTCTATAATGTCATAACATGATATTGTCTAAGGTTTGGTTGCAAGCTGCTGAGGCAGTTTCAGTCTTCAATCTTTTGTCTTCAGCAGGGTTGACCATAAACAATCCTGAGCAGGCTTTAGCTCTCCCAATCACTTTTTGTGAAGAAGGATCCTGGAATATACACTGACTGTTAATAAACATGACTGTCCAATTTAGGACTTTAATGAGTCTACTGACAGATATAAGGTTACAGTCTAATTTTGGAACAAATAGGACATCCTGTAGGTAGATCTTATCAGTAAGTTTAAAATTTCCAAAACCTTGTGCACAGGAAATAGATCCATTAGCAATCTTAATATTGTGGGTGTGATGACAGGGCTTAAAGTGAGATATGAGCCTTTTGTTACCAGTCATATGGGATGATGCCTTAGAATCAACAATCCAAGTATCATTACTGAGAGGTGAGTGGATATACCTGTCTTAGCATGAGTAGTTGTGTCAGTGATAGAACTACCTTCCTTTTGTTGAGCAATGAAGGCTTTGAAGGCAGCAAACTGAGCATCCAAAGTAGTGTCCTTGTTCCCTTCTTCACTGACATGTCTGCCCTAACTCTCCCTGGTTGGTTTGGAGGGTTTAGAAGAACTAGGCTTACCATGTAGTTTCCAGCAAGTGTCCTTGGTGTGATTTGTGCGTTTGCAGTGGTCACAGAACAACTTTCCTATCTCTCTCAGCGGGCCTTCAGAGGTCTTAGTGGCATCGATGAGGCTTCACGACCACCATCGATCTTTGAGCTCTCAGTAGAGTGATAAGCAGGGTTGCTTTGCAACATCACTTTTCTCCTGCTTTCCTCATGTTTGACTTCAGCAAACACAGATTTGAGGTTGGGGAGAGGTTTAGTAGCAAGGACTCGACCTCTGACATCATCAAGAGATGGGTTCAGTCCAGTAAGTAACCTAAATACCCTATTCTTCTCAATGATATCCATGTATAAGGTAGCATCCTCTACATCCTTCCATGCGTGAGTTTCCAACATATCTAGGTGTTGCCATGCCTTAGATAGTTGGTTTGAAGTACTGAGTTACAGTCATATCACCTTGTCTGCAATTTTGGATTTGGGCTTCAAGATCATAAACCTCAAATGTATTGTCCTTTTTGGAGTAAAGGTCTCTGGCATTATCCCAGATTTCCTTAGCAGTGTCATACATCATGAAGTTCTCACTGATCTCTTTTGTCATTGACCTCGTGAGGATGGTCATGACTTGGTTATTTTCTGTATCCCATACTTCAAAACTTGGGGTCAGTTTCAGCAGGGGCAGGTTTGGAGCTAGACAAGTATCCCATCTTGCTCTGGCCTGATATGTACATTTTCATAGATCTTGACCACAACAGGTAGTTGTTGCCATCAAGTCTGTGATTTGTAAAAGAAGAGTTTTCAGTGATTCCAGCCTGCTGAGGCTGCTAGGGCTCTACTGATGGTGAAGAGGCTTCGGATATTGAAGACATCCTTGATACGATAGGAGATTTTGCAGCGGATTAAAGGAGATTATGGCTCTGATACCATGAAGTTAGTTTGAGAAAGCAATAGTACTTGAGTAAACTCAACTTGTTTATTCATGATAAAAGAATGAGTATTAATAGATACAAACTTGAAGGTGAGAGGTCCTAGTAGAGTATTAAGTGCTATAGGTGGCTAGATACTCCTATGGGTGACTATTTCATAATAGGACAAAATAGAGTTACTTTATGACATATTAATTGTTTATACAATACAATTAATATGTCATGTTATAAATAATGTATACAAGTAAAGTGTTACATGAAATAATAAGGTAATATTTCCACAGAAATTAATTGATTTTAGAAAAATAGATTCATGGTAATAAGATAAAGATAGTCAATATTAGATATTGACAATATCTTGAAAATATTTAATATAAGATATTAAATAAAAGAGATAAATCAATCTAATGGATTTTCCTTATTTTACTAGTGAATGGTTTTCTTTCTCTCCACTCTACCCAAGACTTGTTCCCTAAGGATTTTGGGAATGCTTGGGGCGTCCCATATGCATATAAAAGTAAAGGGGGTGCTAAGCTCTTGCATGCACTATAATTCCAAGAGCTAATTGTTCTTGTGAAAAATAAGGGAGCTTCTTAGAGAGAGATTATAGAGAGAGAAAAGGTCGACCTAGCAGTCGAGTTTTTCTTGTAGCAATCCTTGGCGGGATTCCGGCGAGATGCTCGTGTGGATTACTGGTAGAGGACGGACGCTTGGACAGCTCGCGCACATCTACTCCTACCGGACGGTCAAAGCATCGATCTTTTAGATCAACCAAAGTGATATTACCATCCCTTCTCTTATATGTTTATTGTTTAAACGGAGTCGATCCTGGATCGGGAAATCAATTTTTAAATTCCGCTGCGCTACTCGATTGATTTCCAAACACTTATATCCTCTAAAGCAACTGTATGATTCCCAAATATGAAAGTCTGCACAAAGTTCTCATAGGAAGCTGGTAATGAAACCAGCAAAATCAAAGCCGTATCTTCATCATCAACCTTAACATCAATATTCCTGAGATCAAGTAATATTGTGTTCAGCTGATCAAGGTGATCTCTTAACTGAGTCCCCTCATGTATCCTCAGGCGGAATAGCCTCTGCTTCAGCAGCAACTTGTTGGTCAACGACTTAGTCATATACAGGCTTTCAAGCTTTAACCATAACTTGGCAACGATGTCTTCCTCAGCAACTTCTGAGATAACATCATCACACAAGCACAAATGATGGTTGAATGTGATTTCTCTTCCAGACTGGCATAATCTGCAGAACTGGCATCATCTCAGTCAGATAAATTAGTCCACAATCCTTGTTGCTTTAACAAGGCCCGCATCTTGATTTGCCACAAACTGAAATTGTTCCTCTCTGTAAATTTATCAATCTTTATGTTCATTGCTGACATCCTTCTAGTTAAAGAACAGACCTTTGATCACAAAATCCTAGCACCGGTCACCGGTCTTGGTGAAAATCAACACTGTTCAACCTGCAACTTCTCTGGATCCACGAACCTCGCTCTGATACCAGTTTCTTAAAACACAGATGAGAAAGTTACAGTTTAAGAAAGATTAACACACAGAAGCAATGCAAACATAAAGTATGGCGGAATTGATAAAACACAGAAACAAAGAGAACACAGTGATTTAAAGTGGTTTCCGGCGTTGTGCCGACTACTCCACAGACAGAAAATGAGATATTTTATTATGCACAGAATTACAAGGAGTTTTCACAAGAATTGTGAAAGACACACACTCTTGGAAGACACACACTCTTGGAAGACATACTTTGCATTGATTACAACATTGGTATTTATAGGCACAAAAAATCCATAACCCTAGCCGCCATAAGGTCTTTGTCGGAATTATCATAAATACTCCAGATGTGGACCCCAGCTCCATCTGTTATCCACCAGATGAAATTCAGCTTCAAATTGACTTTCCAGACTTGTAATCAACTGCCCAAATGTAGAACTCAAGAATACTCAAAGAAACTCAATGAGACCAAAATCGGCTGGCGATTTTTAAGAAAACTCAGTTCAGACTTCATCAAACTGACTTTCACAGAACTGAATATACTTTACTGAAACTGACCATCATTCTCAGTATCAGTTTTCCAGATTTATTCCACCAGTTTATTCATATGTTTAAAAATCAAGTCACCAAAACTGACAGTTAAGTTTCCTACGTGCAATGCAGTTGAAGTAGTCAACTTAGATCACAGGCCTTCGCCCATTGACCGAGTAGAGGTAGTAAAGCTTCTATAACTTTTCAAAATGAACAATCTTTTATGCCTATTCATTTGTGGACTTTTAGAAATTTGTAGTTCTTCTACATCCAAACTCTATAAATTAAAATTTACTTGTCAGAACACGCAAACAATTTTTCTCCATATACGTACGAACGTCAACCACTTTAAAAAAATATAAGCTTATTTATCAACATAAAATAAATATGAAAAATTAGAAATAAGGACACAATCTGAAATATTTTTAAGTAACAGGACAACTACATATTTTTATATAGGAGAATGACAATTGTATAATTTTATAGGAGAAGAATGACAAACAATGAATCCGAAAATCGATGAATCTCCTTAGTGAATCAGAAATCGATGAATTTTCGACGGTGAATCGAAAATTAGTGAATTTCGACGATGAATTTTGAAAAATAGTGAATTTTCGGACAATGAATTTCGTCAATTAATTTAAAGCAATGAATTTGAACACAAGTGAATTTCGACAAATGAATAAATAGTTTTGTCCTTTATGCAAAAGTTTCAAAAAACTGTCATTCTACTCAATTGATGAAATATTTCTGTCCTTCTCCCTCATTCCCCCAAATAAATAAATAAAACTTACCATGTCTTCTCGTTCAAGAAGAGAGCTACAAAACATTCCTTTTGCTCGTTTCTCCTACTATTAAGATTAAAAATATATTCGGATTGATGCTTGTAAGGCTTAGGCCCCTGCTGTTTTTCAGAGTAATAATACGATCACTTCCACCACACACAAAAAAAAAAATAATAATAATAATAATAATAATAATAATAAATTATTACAAATATATTAAAAGGTAAATACGATTGTATCTTATGAGAAAATTGACGTCTTACCATATGGGGTGTCACTTGCATGTGTCAGTCTACTGAATAACATCGACTGGAGTTTTCGATCTGTTTTGCTTAAAAACTTTTACTTGCTTATTGAACTACTGTATAACAAAAGAACGTATAATATATTTTTGATAAATAAATAAACTCGTCAAATAAAAAAATTTCTCCGGTCCCAATTTGGGCAAAGAGGCTAAATGAATAACCTCGCTAAATGCATTAACGAATAAAAATTTTTAAGTCCTTAAAGTCCCCATGTAAACATAAATAAATAATCACTAAATTACATCGCTATTTTTCGGGTTACTTAGCTGACTTGTGCCTCTTAACATCGCTATTTTTCATCTAATCCGACAAATATTCAGATGACCTTTTGAGATTATTTGATATTGTGGTTTGGCTAGTAACTAAATCAAATTTTTGTTTCACCCATACTTGCATATCTTTTAGGCTAATACTTGAATGTTCCTTCTTATGCTCACATATGGCTCTCCTCATCTGGTCGGTTAAAGTTGTTTTTCTTATTGGTTTTGACTGATGATTGGAAGCTAAGCCATTAAATTGAAGATTAATAAAGATACAGTAGTCTGGATTCTTTATCAATCTAAGATTTTAGAACTATATATATTTTATAGTGTAAATTAAGTATATTTTCTTAGACTCTAAGTATTCCATACATATAATCTTATTAGTAGTCTCAATACATAATACACTGTATTTAGTCCACACCTATAGTGCATATATTCCTAATCTAGAGTCTAAAGAAAATGAATGTACGTAATTAAGTTTTTCATAAGAATTTTGACCATTACACTCCAGGTACATTTGTACATTAAATGTAAAAATACTAATCATGAGGAAAAAAAAAGTAAAATTACTGTCTAAATAAATAAATATTCATCTATCGATAAATGAATAATATATTCATTTATCGATAAATAAATAGCCTCGTTTAACGAATATTTATTTTCTGGTCCTGAAGGTATTTATTTATCGAGGTTTTGATAGTCATTTAATTCAAGCTCGTTTCTTGTCAATAAAGACAAAAATATTGATAAAAATTCTACTTTACCCTATTCATGTTGTCAGTCTTAATTAAAACGATGTCGTTTTGTTGACTTTTTTTTTCTTCCAATTTTCAATCGCTTTTGACGCCTTCATCTCAATCTCTTCTCCAAAACCTAAATCCTATCTCACCACCCCGATTACTTGCTTATATATATATATATATATATATATATATATATATATATATATATATATATATATATATATATATATATAAAAATTAATAAAGGAGATCTTTTATTGAAAGATGTAAAAAATATCGTACAATAACTTTTCTGGCGCACACCTTATGTCAAAATACGTAGACGAAACAAAGTCATGTCTCCTTAAAACCTATGAGCGGCAAACACAGTGTGAGAAAATCCTGCTCATAGGAAAGAATACAACACCCTATGTTTCTAGAAAATGAAACCGCCCCTGAAAATAATTACATGAACAAGCCGAAAAGGAGAAAAACTGTCTAAAGAGCATAACAATCCGTAGGTCCTAGCCTAATGTGGTAGTCTTGAAGAGTGCTTAATCTATGATCTTTTTCTTCTTGCATAGGTGACGGTGGGTTAGCTCCAGCGAGTCGTTTAGGCTCTCCTCTGTTATGTCTCCCATTCGCAACAGAGATGATGAAAAATAAGTAAACATCAACTAGTCCGGAAAAGAATTTTAATGGCGTATGTACGAAAACACCTGCTTTGCACCCTTAATGGTGCTGAAGGGTGATTATTAATAACGAAGAAGATAGGTCTCAAGACTCAAACTCATGACCGTTGCATTAAAATTTGAAACACAGAAAGATTGTCCGGAAGATAAAGTCAAATGCAAGTCAAAATATTCAAGATAAAGCCGGCAATTAAATCAAATTCAAATAAGAGTCCAGTGCAACAAGGGACTTGTGATCCAAGAAGAGATAAGGATGGTTTGGAGAGATATGGAGGGATCACTACCTCTCAATTCAAGCAAAAGTCGGGTATGTGCTTTGTGGCAAGAGGTCGAATGCTGCCTGCCTCTTCACATGATGATAGCTCATCTCCCCAAGAAGTTTATCTACAGTTTGAAGACTTTATCCCTAAAATTCAAAATAAATTAGATTAGGGATTATCCTAAATTCAAGATAGTCGAATAGAAACCCCATTTGTACTATAAATAAGATATGGTTGTACTGATATAAAGCAAGCAAAAAAAAGTTTCAATAAAACTTCATATTTTTTACCCAAATCTTTGCAGATACATTATGTTCTTCTGATTTCATAAAGTCTGCGTGTGTTTTTGTTTTTCTTCATGGTATCAGAGCCATTGGTGACTAAACACCATGGCAAATCTGTCAATTAATGTAGCAAACTTCATCAGTTTTTAGTTAAACTCCAAAAATTATCCACTATGGCGTGAACAGGTTTTGGCTCTGGGTGAGAGTCAAGACTTAGCAAGGCATCTCACAGATTGCACCCCTGCACCCCCAGAACTCATCACCACAGCAACAAGCACAGAATCTACAACAACAGCAACTTCATGGGCCATCAGCAGCTCTGCTCCTATACAAAAATAGAATCTAGATTATGTCTCATGGAAAAATTTAATGCTCAGAGGATGGTTGATAGGATCCTTGTCTGAAGAATCCTTAGGGCGTGTGATTGGACTTGACACAACACATGCTGTCTGGGAGCCCTAAGAGGCTCTTATGCTCAAGATTCCCAAGAGAGGGAATTTAACCTAAGGCAGCAGATTACCTATCTAAGAAAAACAGAAGACAAAACCATCAGTGAACATGTTAGAACTTTCAGAGGGCTCTGTGATAGTTTAGCTGCAATAGGAAAACCAATCACATATCCATAAAAGGTTTATTATCTTCTCACTAGTCTAGGACCTGAGTATGAAACTTTCACCACCACAATGTTGAAACCTCCAAGACTTACATACTTTGAGTTAGTCTCACAGCTTCAAAGTCTGGATCAAAGGAGATCATGGTTCTCCATGAACAAGGAGTCAAATCACATGTCTCATATGGCCTTCTATGGACAGAAGACACCTCAGCAGACCAACCACAACACCAACTCCATATTCAATTCTGCAGGCAGAGGATTTTAGGCCCAACAGACATCTTCCAGGCCATATACAACAAGAAATCAGGGCAGGACAAGGGGACAAGTGTTCAAAAGGATGACTAAAGCAGAAATGAAGCAGTATTAAAATGAGACATGTCAATGCTATGGAGTTACAGGTTACGTTGCCAAGATAAGCTGGTAGAATAACAGACAACAGACTTAGAATGAAGGACTCCCACAAGCTCTCTCAACACTCACACTAGATAATACAATAGCTAAAACAAAATTGATCATGGATACAGGTGCATCCAACCACATGACAGGTAACAAAAATATACTTCATAACTTATCCCCATACTTAGCATCTGAATATGTTCTCATTGGAGATGGTACACAACTAGCTATACAAGGCATAGGTGAACTGCACTTACCTACAAGCAACTTCACCTATATATGTTGTAAATGTGCTATATGTGCCCAATATCCAAAAGAACTTGATTTCTGTAAGTCAATTAGCATATCAACACTCTACAAAGTGTGTTTTCACTAATACTGGATTTGTATTGAAGGAAAGAATGACAGATCATGTACTCTTGAATGGAGCACTTAGAAAGGAGTTATATGTTTTATCCAGTCCACCACAAGTTTATTTCTCACACAGGTTCAAATCAGGATCTACTGAGTTTTGGCACCAGCGTTTAGGACATGTTCAATTTCCTACAGTATAAGTTCTAAAAAAATAAAGTCCTCATAGAGGTTGTAGGGCACAATAAACAGGAGCATTTGTGTGAGAGTTGTCAACTTGGCAAACTCAGCAAGCTCTCATTTAGTCAGTCTAGTCATGTAAGTTCTGGTTTATTTGATTTGGTACATTGTGATTTGTGGGGCCCTGTCCCTGTTGATTCAATTGAGAAATTTAAATATTATGTTGCTTTTGTTGATTACTATTCTAAATATATGTGGATGGTTCCCCTTAAACACAAATATGAGTTTACTGATTTTTTTTTTCATTTTGATAAATATGTTCTAAGGCAATTCAACAGACACATAAAACAATTCCACTATAATGGAGGGGGTGAATTCATCAACACCAAATTTTCTAATCATTTTCTTAAGACTGACATAAAACACTTAATATCTTGTTCTCACACACCACAACAAACTGGCATAGTAGAAAGAAAACACAGAACAATTAGGGAACTAGGGCTCACCATGTTATTTCATAGTGGACTGCCTTTATTCCTATTGGTAGAAGCCTTTGCTACTGTTGTTTTCTTAATAAACAGGCTACCTACTTCTGTAATTAAAATGCAATATCCCCACTTCATGCTTCATAAAACTCGGCCAAATTGCTCCACACTTAGAGTGTTTGGCAGCTGATGTTATCCTTATACATGGGACACCAGGAGACATAAATTTGATCCCAAAACCGTTCCTTGTGTCTTTGTTGGATACAGTACCCAACACAAATGTTTCCATCCACCCACAAGAAAGTTTTTTTTATGTCCAGGCATGTTACCTTTGATGAGACCCTATTACCCTATAAGATGAAACCCTCATTTAATATACAGAGACATTCCATACCATTTTTGATAGCCAGACACCTCCTATGGACCTCACAGACTCCCCTAATCCTACACCAGACCCTCTAACTGTCCTGTATATCCCAGAACCTCCATCACCACCAGATCCACCTCTCGAGTCTGACAATACAGTCCCTGCAAATATCCTCTTCTAGCCAACCTCACCAGATGCGGATCTCTTAGACATGTGAGACACTGAACCAGAATTCCCTCATGTACCAACCACATCAGAATCCCAAAATATGCAACCAGAATCCCCAGATTCATTCCGGTCTTCCCCATCCTCTGTTCATCATTCACCACATGTGCCAGGAACCTCAGAATCCCCAGATGTCCCACAAATAGTTACCAGAGGACAACATGGCATATTTAAACCTAACCCAAAGTATGCCTTGACCACAATCTTACCCTATATCCTAAGAGAACCCAAGTCTGTCAAATATGCCTTCAAGCATAAGGGATGGAAAGCAGCTATGCACGAATAAATAGATGCTCTTACCCAGAATCAAACCTGGCACCTAGTTCCTGGAACTCCTACTATGAATTTCAAGTAGCCTTAGACTTCCCAGTTTTGCGTTTTCGATGTTTCAGGAAAACACATGGCACTCTGAACCTAAAGACCCTCTCGGTACAGTGCACCATGAAAACTCTAGGTAGCTCGGTTCGATCGTTTTGAGTTTGTTTTGCATATCAAAGTGGTGCATATTTTAGAAGCAGTTCGAGTTGCAGAAGCTGTTTTAGGATTTGAATATGTTCTTGAATGTAAGATCTATTTTTTTTCTCATAGTTGTTCTTGGCTTTTATCTGTGTTGGGTAAGATTCCCATAAGATTTAATATAACTCCCTCAGACCCAGGGTATGGCAGCGCTAAGTGATCGAGCCATAAAGGATCAACTGCTTAGAGCCGTCGCCCTCTCTTGGTCTTAAATGGGTAACCCGAGTTGACAAGACATTTATGTCTCACGTTTATAAGGAGGTAATGATATTCCACATTCCCAATGTGGATACCACATTCCCCCTTATAAGCAATTGATGTCCCCCTTATAAGCAATTGAGGTCCTCACCAAGATTTGTCCTAGACTTGTCTCTACAAGCGGAATCTAAATGTGGCCTCCACTGTCTTTCATGGTGTGGAATATAGTCCCGTCTGATAGTCAGCTCTGATAGTCTGATACCAATTGTAACGCCCTCAAACCCAGGCTCTGGTAGTGCTAAGTGAGCTATAAATGATCCAGTCAATTGCTTAGACCCGTCGTCCTCGTTTGGTCTAAAAGGCTAAACCGAGTTGAAAAGACATTTATATCTCACACTAATAATGAGGTAATAATTCTCCCACAATCCCAATGTGGGATATCACATTTATGTTAGAGTCATTTCCAGTTTGTAGATTCACGAGGATTCGGAAGGTAGTTGGTGTTCGGTTCGTAATTTGGCTCGTCTTTAATGTAAGAAGTTCTTTTATCAAAGGATTCCGTTTTTAGTTTAAAGATTATGTATTGAAGTTTCTTCAAATATTGTTTTTGTGTTAAACTGCACGAAACTATACATGATTATGTACATCCGGGTATTTGTTAAACTGTGTTTTCGGAACGTTATTCTGTTTTCTAGTTACTTCTCTGTACGTAAACTTGTTTATGCGTTTTGGTCACAAGTATCGGATATTCTTATGATTCACATTATGTTTTTAAAGGCGTTTTACATATTCTTCAAATCATGATTTTAAACTCTTTGCGAACATGATGAAGTAAATTCATGGCATGTCTTTTGGCATCCGACATACATGGATATTTCTTTTGGTCTTCTTTCTCTTTATTGAGCTTTGTGCATAAGTTCACTGGAATAAGAAAATATGCATGTTAAAGACGAGTTAGATGAATGTGAATGAAGAGCAAACTTAAGAATAAAGCTATGAAGTTCTTTATGTATCAACGGTTTGCTTTTTGATCAAGTTGAAAAGTAAAAAGTTTTGTTGCTATTTATGATTTAGTTTGACAGCAGTTGTAACTCATTGTGTTTGTTAATGGAAGATTTTAAGTGCAAGTTTCTCGAGTCTCTTGTTTATTTTTTTTCGTTTTGCCGTAATTTAGTTTGATGAATGATGTAAATTTGGTACCTCGTCTCAATCTTGTATTTAATTAATTAATCACTTCATTTTATATTATTGTTGGTACGAACTCATATAGATCGAGTTACTCAAAATAATCCACATAAAGTGTACACCCAACACTATAGTTATCTCACACACATTTCTCATTTGTAGAAAAAGTTCTACAAGAATACTAAAAACACCACACCCACTTAGAGACAAAGATTATGACCGTGTATGCAGGGGCAGATGCACCCTTTGTCTAGGGGGTACTTGTCTCCCTCGGATCCGGAAAAAAACACCGCTATACATTTTATGTGTTTTTTTCGCTCCCCTTAAATTTATAATTTCTCTTATCATCTATAATAATCGGATAATATGATATAAATTTGTTATCATGTAAATAAAAATGCTTAGTTATTCCCCAAGTGATACATGTAAATGAATATTGATATGTTATGAAATGTTGGTTTCCCTAAAAGACATTGTTTGTAGAGTTAGAAATCCTTATTGATAAGAGTAAAAATGTTAATGTGTTAGGATCTTACGATATATAGTAGTGTTTTATTCAATTATATAACGCACGTATAATAGTGTTTTTTGTAATATATAGTAGTGATTTTTTTTTCGAATGCAAGGGTATTGAAAAAGCACTATTTTACATTTTTTTATTGCAAAAAAAATCTTTTAAATTGTCACCCTCATTATTCGGGAATCTGCATCCGCCGTTGCATGTATGGTGATTAGTTTATAAAGGAAAAAGTTGTAGATGACTGTTTTTAATCTAAAATGGGAAAGAAGGACAAGAAAAAAAGATAGTGGTTGAGAAGGACAAAAACGCGCATGTTACTACATTTGTTACTACATGTTACTTGTAGCAACATGTAGTAACACATATAGTAAGAGGCGCATTTTTGTTATTCTCAACCACTACTTTTTTCTTGTCATTTTTTCTCATTTTGTATCTTATTTTGTCCTTCTGCCTGCCATCCCTAGTTTAGACTTTACGTGGACTTTTAGGAGTAATAATTTTATAATTTTTCTTCCCATTTATGGTCCGGTCGTTGGTTTGCGGTAATTTATTTAATTGATTTAGGCCCCACAATAATCGATTGTGTAGTTGAATGTTGTGTCAATTAATTGTGTCAATCCGTTATGGCTATATCATTTCCCTTTTTTTAAATCAGAGCTGAGAACGATGATACCTGCTCTCTTTTATAAAAGAAAAAAAATAAAGGGAAACTTGAAAAAATATGCTCCAAAAGAATAACATCCCTGAAAATATGCTCTAAAAGTTAACATTGGAAAACTATGCTCCCTTCGGTTCTGCGTCGCGCATGCGTCGCTATGTGCGTGCGTCGCTCATGCGCTGATGCAGACATAGTTTTCCAATGTTAACTTTTGAAGCATATTTTCAGGGATATTATTCTTTTGGAGCATATTTTTTCATGTTTCCCTTAATATATGTCCCAAAATAATCAATGTTATAGATGAATATTGTGTCAATCCATTGTAATCGTATCATTGTTCTTAAAAATAGAAGGGAAATGATAGAGACACAACGGATTGCCACAACAATCATCTACACCAATCATTGTTGTGGGACTTATATTGATTGATCGAGGTCCCAAAACAATGAAGGGCGTGGATGATTGTTGTGTCAATCCGTTGTGTAAATCTATTGTGGCTCTGTCATTACTCAAAATAAAACTGGCATATGAACCTTTATTCGGTTATTTGAAATTTCCCCCTCCGTTAGATGCCTATAAATTGAATTGTGGTTGAAAAGAAATAATTACACAACAGACATTTTAAAGAAGTTTCTCAGAAAGGAAAAAAAAAAGTTCAAAATAATTATAAGCGAGGAAGAAAACATGGTTAAGTTGCTTGATTTCATCATTTTCCTTGTGCTTGTGGCCTCGTGTAAGTACTTTTGTTGTCCCCATTATTTTGTAGAATCTTCAAGTTAATTGTATGATTATTATCTTTTTCTCTTCACTAAATTTCGCTTTAATTTGTCTATATACATCTGTGGAATATTTAAAATCATTGGTTTTAGTTGTAATTGCAGCAACACTTGGAGAAACTAAATATCAAGGTCGACCACCACGGGAAAAAAGCATGGCGATCCTTAGCCGGAAGCTGAGCTCTGATGATGGCAGCCGGCCAGATCCCGAAGCTGGCATTTTAGCATGCGGCACAACCCCATGCGACACACAAAGAGATTGTTCAGATTCCTCCTGCACCTGTGGCTACTACCGTAAAAACGAAAAACAAACATATTGTATTAACAAAGCAGACCCTGATCCCATCTGCGTCAATATAAAATGCACGGGTGATGAAGGTTGTCCCGATGAATTCTGCAGTTGTGGCTTCTACGATCCTGACAACGATTATGACAATGAAGCCGAAGTTGATCTAATGTGTTTTTCCCTAGCTGTCTAGTAAAGTTGCAGAGAAAAATTAAATGCAACAGTTAAAACCCCATCACTAAAATCAAAGTGGGTTTTATACATATTATACTATCAGTGACACTACCGTCATATGCAATACTGCCTTCACGGTTTAATTTACTTTCTCCTTTTGTCTTGAATTCGCAAGCATGCATCGAACGCGATTTACACTACTCTTTCAATTTGCTAAACTTTTTTTCGGACAATCATATTGTGGAATGATGTATCCACCTTAATAACTCATGTTTTTATGAGTCCATTATGTGTGTCTTATATATGTAATGTGTTGATTCTATGAATACTAGTGTTCTAAATGTTCAGTGTTGAGATTATCTGATTATTGCAATATTTCATACATACTATCACAATTAAGCGAGAGTTGGGGGTAGAAAAAGTAGTAACAAAAGCGCCTTATAATTAAAACTAACTAGAGACATTTTTTGTCTCAAGCATTATATATATATATATATATATATATATATATATATATATATATATATATATATATATATAGAATTCAAAGAGCTAGCTTAATTGATGCACCTAGTTAGTTAGACCTAACTTAAATTGTTAATTAAGGCTATTAAAACCGGGCGTAGGGCGGCTACTTAAGAGAGTGATTAGTTGTTAGAAATGGGAATCGCACCATTGACGATAACAATATATATCACAATTGGTAGCTAGGGCGATTGATTAATGTCATCCGAAATTAATCATAGCTTGAGATCAATATTTTTTTATTTTTGAATGAACCATGCAATTAAATCGTAATCCATACATAATCTCGACAAGCCGTTGTTTGCTTTGTTGATTGTCTTCGTTCAGTAGAAGTTAATTGAAATTTACAAAAATGTCGAGATTTTATGATGAAAAATAGCTCTTAACTTCGTAATCCAATCTTGGTACGTGAACATGCACTATAAATTGCTTAAAAAAATCACAAAATGAGACATAAATGAGGGGATAAACATGAATAAAATGATAGTGATCGAAGTTGATTCTTACCAACCATTTATCACTTATCGTCAGGGCTAGCACTGGGCCCGGGGAAATAGGCGGCCGCCAGGACCTATGATATAGGGGAGGGGGGGGGGTGGGGGGATTACATGTTCTAAAAGTAGCGTAAGCTAGTCTAGTGGATAAATAGTAGTTATACACACGTATTGACGCGAGTTCAATAATTATTGCTCTTGACATAATTTTCTTTTTACTTTTTTATTTTAATAACATATGAATTTACTTGCCTAAACGCTCGTTAAGTAATGATATTACTGAAAATGTTAGGTTTAGATGAATAACAAAATAATTGTCATTAAGAAATAATGTTGTGTACAATGAGTTTATATAGAGAGACCACAAGGGTATAAACGTAAAATACAAAATAATAAAGTAATATATTCTAATACGCTCCCTCAAGCGGACGGAGTGGAGCGAAGCCCAAGCTTGGAAACAAGTGTAGAAAAGGATAACCGTGGCAAAGGCTTGGTGAGAACATCGCCATTTGGTCTTGGCGAAGAACACGAGCAACACGAACAAGACCACGCTCCACATGCTCACGAATGAAGTGATAATCAATGGCCCACGTGCTTTATGCGGGAGTGAAAAGCTGGGTTGACATCGAGGCGAAGCGCTCCCAAGTTGTCACGAAAATTACGGGCGTGGAAGTAATCAGAAACCAAGATCAACAAGAAGATAAGTCACCAGGCAACCGGCGGCCGTATCCGCAACACACACTGCACTCGTTCGGTGGAAGAACGAGATCGAGTGAGTGTTGCCTCTTGGAGCTCCATGAAATGGCGTTTTGCCCAAGAAGACAACATACGCAGAGGTAGAGGTGTAACCTGGCACATACGTAAGAGGCGGTGGTCGTGATATCCAAAGCATCCTGTTTTCCCCGATCGAGAATCGAAAAAGCATGTAACGCCAAAGGAGACTCGATATAATCAGTAAACCCATAGTAGGAGTGCCAGACAAGTAGCGCAAGAGACGTTTGACAAGCATCCAATGATACTCTGTCGGTGCATGCATAAACTGGGAAAGCTTATTAACAGCAAACTGAATATCAACTCTCGTAAAGCATAAGTACTGTAAGGCACCCAAAACCTGACGATACTGAGTCGGATAGGCATAAGGAGGAGAAACAATAGGATCACCCGCAAAGGCGTCAGCTGGCATAGGCGTGGAAACTGCTTTAGAATCCTCCATATGAACCTGAGAAAGCAGCTCACGTGTGTACCTGGTCTGCGTAAGTAATAAACCAAGGGTCGAATGAGTGACCTCAACTCCCAAAAAATACGAAAGGGGCCCAAGGTCCTTGATAGAGAACCGAGAGCCTAACTGATCAATAACACTCTGAACCTGCTCACTGGAGCTACCTGTAACAATGATGTCATCGACGTATACCAAGAGGAAAGTAATGCTGGTAGATGTGCGATAAACAAATAAAGAAGGATCAGCTGCAGAGTTAACAAAACCCATGGTAAGAACAAAAGACTTAAGCTCATGGTACCAAGCCCGAGGTGCTGCTTAAGACCATAAATCGCCTTTGCGAAGTTTGCACACAAAAGTGGGTTTCGTTGCATCCTCAAACCAGGTGGTTGAGACATATACACATCTTCATTTAGTGTCCCCTGTAAGAAGGCGTTATTGACATCGAGTTGGCGAAGAGACCAACCAAAGAGCTCGCAATACTAAGAACAAGACGGATCGTAACGGAGTTTAACAACAGGACTAAAAGTTTCAAGTAATCCAAACCAGACGTTGTGTAAACCCTTTGGCAACCAGCCGAGCCTTGTATTTATCAATCGAGCCATCCGATTCCGTTTAATTCGGAAGACCCACTTACAACCAACTATATTTAAACCATCGCCAGGGGAACTAACGACCACGTGTCATTGCGAAGAAGTGCACTATACTCATCGAGACATGGCAACACACCACGGCTGCGGACAACGCAATGCCTCGCTAGGGTTGAGGGCTCCGTATCTAGGTAGCGGTTGTGCGATTGAGCTTGAAGGTTAAAGAGTTTTCGAGGTTTGTAGATTCTATTTTGAGAGCGAGTGGTCATGGGATGTTGTGGCGGGGGGGGGGAGGTGGAGGCGGCGGGGAGGGTGATGAAGGGAAGGAGAGGGGACGGCAGTGGGGGAGGAAGAAGAAGAGGAGGAGGAGGAGGGGCTTGCAGATGGCTCATAAATGCCTACAGGTGGTGCAGGGGCCGTGGGGGGTGGTGGAGAGATAGGGACATCCACGGTTTCATAAGACAGAGAGGGAAGGAGTGCGGTTAACGGGGGTAAGGAGAGTCGGAGGAGATACTAGCAAAGGGAAAAATGTCCTCCACAAATCGAACATCACGGGAAATATGCATACGGGACTCAGAGAGCGTCATAGCAAAGATAAGCGCTTTGTGTGAGGGCGTAACCAAGAAATATACATGGCCTGGATGTAGGCGCGAGCTTGTGGGGATTGTATGGTTTAAGCCAAGGATAACAAAGACAACCAAAAACGCGGAGCTTAGAATAATTGGGAGGCTGAGAAAAAAGCTTGAGATGCGGGGAAAGCATATTAAGATTTTTTGTGGGCATGCGATTGATGAGGTAAACCGCGGTACTAACAGCATAGGACCAATAGGTGACGGGCATTTTGGCATGGGCAAGAAGAGTTAGGGCGGTTTCGGCTATATGCAAGTGCCGGCGTTCAGAGATGCCGTTGTGCTGCGGGGTGTAGGTGGGAGAAGTGAAATGAGAGATGCCATGCTCAGAGAGAAAAGGGCGTAACTTGATGTACTCAGTGCCATTATCAGAATAGAGGGTTTTGATGGGGAAATCTAACAGTTTTTCGACATAGTGCTTGAATTTAATGAAAGTATTATATACGTCAGATTTACATGCAAGTGGGTATATCCACATGTAACGAGTAAAATGGTCAACAAAGAGAACATAATATTTAAAATTATCAACAGAATAAACAGGAGATGACCAAACGTCAGAATAAATCACTTCCAATGGACAAGAAGTAGACAAAGTGGAATCCGAAAAAGGGAGCCTATGGCTCTTATTACATAAGCAGGAATCACAAGAAGAATGTGAAATAGTAGATAATTCTAAAAAATTATTGTTTGCAAGATTTTGAATAATAGGAAAAGCAGGATGGCCGCAGCGGAGATGCCAAGTGGCAGCAGAAGCCTTGGAAGCAGAAAAGGCGAAGAGAGCTCTGGAGGACCACACATAGGCTCCATCACTGACCTGTCCTTGGTGGAGGCATTTGCCAGTCTTCAAATCCTTCACCAAAAACGAATCAGATAAGAATTCAATAGAGACAAAGTTATCTTGGCAAAATTTCTGGACAGATAATAAATTGCGAGAAAGGGAAGGTACACAAAGCACATGATTTAATTTGAAGGAGGAAAGAGATGTAGAACCAATGTGAGTGATAGCCAAAGAACTACCATCACCAATGATAATACGATCCATACCTTGGTAGGGGGAGTGAAGAGAGAGTAGATTAAGTTCCTGCGTCATATGATGAGAGGCACCACTATCAAGCATCCAAGTAGCAGAAGGATCGAGTCATCTGCAGTAGAAGTGGTAGGAGCAGTTTGGGCAACATGGGGCGGCTGAGGAGGCCGAGGGGTGCCTGGGTTTCTGGGGGGACGTGGGAGATTATTGTAGAGAGGGTAAGTGGTGCAACGAGTAGCAACATGACCCTGAACACCACAGAGTTGGCAGAAGCCTTGATATGGTTTAGAGGGACGAGAAGACGCAGGTTTGGAGGAGGGAGGGATTGGGAGAAGGGACATGCGGCTGGGGTCTCGGGTAGGGACTGGGGACCGACGGCAGGATAGGAGGGGGAGGCCGAGGTAGCTGCTGGTAGGGGGAATAGGCTGTATTGGGCGAAACATGCATGGGACGGGGGGAAGGGTAAGCAGGGAAAGCAGTATACGCAGGGGGTGCAACAGACGGACTGTGTAAAAGTGACGCTTCATGCATAAGTAATTTTTCATGTAACAATGGCATAGAGATGGTATCATCACGAGCCTGAATTGCAACTTGACAAGGCCCTGATAATCACTACCAAGATTTTTTAAAATTAATTCAACCAAGTCATCATCAGGTACCTTGGCATCAAGAGACGCAAGATCATCAGCAACATTTTTTACGGCAGTGAAGTATTGGGAAATGGACATTGTACCTTTAGTGATTGAATTTAAACGCAGTTTGAGATGTCGAACACGACCCTTACTCTGTTTCCCAAACGTGTCGAGGAGAGTGTCCCAAGCTTGTTTCGAATTTGTCGTGTGTTGAATCGTAGCCATAAACTCTTTATCAACCGAACCCAAAATTAAATTGTGAATTAGGGCATCTTGTTGGAGCCAATGCAGATGAGCGCGTGATTGATCGTCGACTCACGGCCGTAGATGTGATGGTTGGCGGCGGCGAGGGTGTGGCTTTGTGGCGTAACCGATGAGACCGTGACCGGTGAGTAAAGTGGTCAATTGAAGCTTCCAAGCCGTGAAATTTTTGCCATCAAGTTTTGTAGGAGCATTGACAGCAGGATTAAGTGAGATAACGGTGGTTGTAGCCTGAGGGGCTGCAGCCGCAAAGAAGAATGAGGGGGCGGCGGTGGCCGCAGAGGCGGCGGATCGAGAGAGAGGCGCGCGAGAAGAGGCCATAGCCATTTGGAAGAAGGCGGCAGCAAGAGGAAGCCGAATTTTGGGATCAAAAATGCTCTGATACCATGTTAGGTTTAGATGAATAACAAAATAATTGTCATTAAGAAATAATGTTGTGTACAATGAGTTTATATAGAGAGACCACAAGGGTATAAACGTAAAATACAAAATAATAAAGTAATATATTCTAATAGAAAAAACTACCCAAGCCAACCGGCTGGAGCTCGATCATGAATATAATAATATGTTAGATAATATATTAAAAATGAAACTATTATTGATGATTTTGCAGCTAAAAATTCACATTTTTTTTTTTTCATCATCAAACTTTTTGCTTATTAGTGCAGTTAAGTTATATGTTACCAACCGGTGATTTGTATAAATTTTTTTTTTTTTTTTAACAACAAAAATTATTACTATTAAAAAAGCAAGCAAGGTGCTTGCAAAATTACATCCGAGCAGTCGATAAAGCAACTGATACAAAACTCCCCGTAATCAAAACTCCTAACCTCAAAACTCCCACCAAGCAAAAACCAAAGAGAAATATAAATGAATCAAGTAGCACAAGAAGTGATCAGGAAAAATGGATTTAGAGAATTTTGAAAACGCCTCCAAAAATAAGATATTGGGGCGTTTGACTTATCCTGTGACGTTTTTATGCGCCAGCTATACCCCTGTCCATATAGATGACCACGCTAAACAAGACAATATAAAACGGCATAATAAAGGCAATACCGGGACAAAAGAAAACGACTTAAAACATGGACAATATATACACTGGAAAGCGCCTTCACAGGGGTGATATACATGCATTGAAAAGCGCCTTCACAGGGGCGATATACATGCACTGAAAAGCGCCCCCACAAATACTCTCAAGATGCTCACAAACACCTCCGCATATATACACTCCCCTCGTCAGGTGCACTCTTCAGGTCCAGTGCCCCTGCTTGATATAATTTTAATTTTAATTTCTAGGGTCTCCTTTGCCGTTGTTTAACACCCTTAGCACATCCATCTGTCTATGCAAGTCATGTGGTGCAATTTCAACAAACATGAGGTTAAATTCGTTTTCATCAGACAAATTCTTTCTGCTTGTAAAATCTAATTAAGCTAAAGAAGGAGTAGTATATCATACAATGAAGTATCTTTCCAGCATTATTTCCAATACAAGTGTCATCGATGAACACCTTTCCCTGAAACTACAAAGGTAAAACAGAAATAAATCAAACATCAGTGTCTGCCCTCAAGAATTTGGCTTGATCTTTGATATTTATTTACGGGTTTTGCGCACTGAATCCTAACAATTTCTACCCAGTAAGTTGGAAGTTAAGTGCTCAACTGACAAATCTGCTTACCTCAAGCACAACACCATAGTCTAAGCGTGATCGAATTCCAACTATCGAGTGCTTTACTTTATTTTTCTCGAAGAAGGCAACCATGGGAGAAATTATGGAATCCACAATCTGAAAGAAGAACAGTATATATAATGCTTCATTAGATAGGCATGAATATGCAGCTCTATGCAGATTATGTTTAAGCTTTACCGTCATATACCTTGCTTTTTTCAACTTTCGTGGGAGGCTGGTCTTTTGAACTTTGCTGATCTTCGGTGTAATTGTTGATATTTCCTGCAATGTCGAAACACTTGAAAAATGATAAAAGAAAAAGAAAAAGAAAAAGGGCCATGCAATTTCTGTTCGGGCCATAAAATGGTAAGCAGCTCACACTATTACTACCAATGCCTGAATTATGATGGAATAGAGTTAATCTTTGCAATAATAAATGACCCAAAACCACTACTAACAATGTATTTTGTCACATCATTACCTTCATGGACAGAAAACACACCAGGTTACAGCTCGATAAGACATAAAAGCCTCTTTAACCATTTTTTCTTCTGGGCTGCTCCTGTATCGCTCTTTCGCTAAACATAAATGCATGCATGGGAGCAGCCATTGTCATGAAAAAGGGGGGGCGTGAAAGAAAGATAGCAATACAAGAGTTGATTTAGCAGCTTCATTAGGAAGCTCCTCTAGGAAACCAAACAACAACAGTGAAAACAATGGTTTCCTATTTTCGATATTCACCAAAAAAACGGTAGCTCTGATATCGAACAAAATAGTTTCATGTAACAAATAACACCAAAAGACAGATACAAGGACCAATGAACCATTAGGGAAGAAGTTCCAAGTTCAGCATTTATTTCAAGCGGTACCAATTGCTCATCAATCGTTAAAGAACTTAATTTAAAGAAAGTCATTTAAATACGACGATTTCAGTCTTCAATAGTGTACGTACTTACATATCGAGGACACTCGATGGAAAAGGAAACTTCACTATAGATAGTTCAATCCTTAGGGCAAACTAAAAGTTGCAGATTTGGAGCATTGATCGAAGAACGTAAATCCCTAGATAACTTGGTGAAGACGAATTCTTTTCTGTTATTGAAATTCATTCTAAACTTTTCTTTTGGAGCAGGTCATAATAGATGCATATAATTGCTAGAATATTAGGACTGATGCGCGCACCAACATGACTGATCAAAACAAAATGCTCAGCTCGGCATAAAAGACTAGACGGGATAATCAGATGCAAAACTAAGAAAAATGAACTTACACAAATTCAGAGAACATACTTATCAAATATTAACACAATAGTAGATCCTAAACTTAGAATATCTAACTCAGCACTTAAAGAAAAAGACTACTGTTTTATAGCACTCATATGCAGGATAAGCATATCCAAAGACCATTCTGCATAAGAATGTCATTTATAACGAATCTAAGCAAAGGCACAAATAGAGCCAAAAAAGTGCAGGGCATAAGACAAAATTGGATACATACACAAGCCCTTTGGTGAGGAACGATCAGACCGAGATTCCCAAGAGTCTGCAACGAACATGCCAGTGATTATGAATGTGTCTCAATGTCAGAACTAAAAGATTAGCATTTTAGTTTCTTAGCTATTTAATGTTCTCCACGTTGACAACTCAAAAAAATTCAATTACTATGCTATATGCCCCTTTTTTTTCTTCCTCCAAAAGTCAAAGTTAAAAAGCTCGAATTGGAAGAGTATGACAAACAAATGTCAATCTTAACTAATTTCTAAGAACTTACCTCATATGTTGTGTTTCTGTATGATAGATATTGGGTAAGCCTTGAAGGCACTATCCCCTGAAATATTATAAGAGATCAAATATCATAAGAGATATTTTTATAAAAACAATACGGACTGGTCTTCTTAATTATATGTTCCAAACATGATACAGCTGACAACCTAGCTACTCAATAGAGTACCATATAAATGAAGGTAAAGTTGATTACCATGTCCATAAAAAGGCTTATTTTTTGTTTTTGAGAGGAAGATTTCTATCAGCACGATCAAGGCAGTGGCTCAGCAGGTCAACCATAACCAACTCTGTCGCTTTGCTGATGTTACCTGAAACCAAAGAAACAATTTTGAGGGATGAAATGCATTGTCTCTACATACTTGAAGCTTTGCGTTTTTTTTAGGGGTTTACCTGGGATATCAAATATTTGAGTCTTCAGAGGAACCCCCTTTTAAGTTTCCCAAATGAACTCTTATTCGAACACGATCAGTGAGTGTGAGTAGATCACCATGGTTTAATTACAACAACAACAGGCATATATGTCATCTGTATCATAGTAAAGAATTGGTTGAATGTCATAAATTGTAAGGTGAAATGCTTAAATATCAATTGACTATCATTAATACAATTGTTGTTAAGTAATAAAAAGTATTTGGATTTATAATAAATTAGGGATAACATAGATAAAATAGTAATAACGTACTATTGTATTGATAATGTAGAATGTAAGAATGATTTATATTGTAATACAAGTCTAAATGGTACTATCTCCGTCCCAAAATATAAGTCATCCTAAATGTTTTTCATACGGATTAAGAAATTGGTTGAATGTCATAAATTTGAAGGTAAGGTCTAAAATGCCCCCTGGCTATCATTAATGCAATAATTGTTAAATAATGAAAGTGGTTGAATTGATAAAAATTTAGGATAAGATAGAGAAAATGATAATAAATGTTGCATTGGTAATTTAGAATAACTTATATTATGGAACAAATCAAAAGTGTATGATGATTTATAAAGTTATATTTGGAACGGAGGGGTAGTATTTGTTAAGTTTCCTAAGTGCAATGCAATAGAAGTTGTCAACCATTGACCGAGTAGCGGTAGTAGTACTACCTCCGTCTCATAAAAATGTACACCTTTTGTGGTGCTTATAGATTAAAAAACAATTAATGTGTTGTATTTTAAGTAGTGATGAATATATATGCCCCTATCATATAACAAATGCTCTTTTGGATTATGAAATGAATATATAAATATTAAATTGTATGATAGGGTATGTTTGGAAAAAACATGTATTAAATAGTGTATTGATTTTCTAAATAGACATTTTTTATAGGATAATTTATTGTAATAAGATTGAATACTTTTTGTGGGACGAGGTAGTATAACTTTTCGGAAGACACAATTTTTTATGGGAAGTTATTCTATGGTGAGTCTATTTGAAGAGTAAAGCATTTGGATGAATCTGAAGCACACAATTTCAACTCAAATTTAAAATGTATGGTCCAAAATCTCCACGTATGTCTACGGTGCAAATTGAACGATTCATTGGTGGACTTTTAGAAATTTGTAGTTCTTCCACATCCAAACTCTATAAATTAATGTAATTTACTTGTCAGGAAAATAGATTTTTTTTCTAAGCTTTCTCCACATACGTACGAACGTCAACCACCTTAAAAAATATATATATATATATTTAACTTTTCAAAATTATAAAAATAATAAAAAAAAAAAAAACATACCTTGTATTCTCGATCGTTCTCAGAAATCGAGAACGACACATCATATTATAAATATTTAAATATATATACAGGTCAATGATCAATATATAAAAGATATTAACGGGTCAATTAATATATATATATATATATATTAGTGTATACATTTTTTCAAAAAGTGAAAAATATACATCGGATTTTTTTTCTTTTGGTTCAGTTGACCCATTTCCTATTGAATCAGTGACGGATCCATAAAAAATTTCCAATGGGGCCACCCTAAAAAATTTATGGGTTAGGCAGGTAATTAGGTCAAAATTTCCGAGTCGGAACCGGATTGGATGGGCAATTAAGTCAAAAATTATTTTTTTTTTAAACCAAAACGACGTCGTTTCGCAAATTTTTTAAGAATTGAGTTGGGTCACGTGACCCTCTTACTTTCGATCGTTTCTACTATTATATTGAAAATGCAAATATAATAAAAAGTAAATGCAATTGTATCCTATGGGACAATTAGCGTACGTCTTACCATTGCATCATATTAAAGGAGATTTATCCTAAAGACACTGTGGTGTCAATTACCTCAGACTACCAAATAACATCAACTGGATTTTTTCAATCTGTTTTGCATAAAAACTTTTAGATGCATATTGTTGAAAAAGGTGAATTAACACGGAATAGGGAGCTCTATGGAGGAGAATTATTGTGGCTATACGTGGGGATGATGGGGTAGCAAGGGAAGTAGTAGTAGGTTTATTAAAAGTAAGGTTTAGAGAAATATTGTACGAGCATGGGAGCATATTGAGGAAGTTGAGGAGCGTAGTTTGAACCCAGAACCTATCACTATGTTACTATGTTGAATTACTATCTTTCCCAAAAGGTTAAGTTGATGGAGAGGTAGATAATTAACATTTTATATACTTCAACAATCTTCGCATATATAAAAATGTGGGGAATTGGGAAGGTACTAAATTTTGGAGGGATAATTGGGTTGGACATGAGTGTCTTAGGGATATTTTACCGAGATTGTATTGATTAGTTTCTAACAAAGATGCTTGGGTGAGGGATATAGGCCTTTTTGAGGGAGACATTTGGAGATGGAAGTGTGAGTGGGTGAGGGAGTTATGGGGAATGGAGTTAGATGGAGTGGATGACTTGTATTCTCATATGCTGACAATGCGGTGGTCAACAAAATGAAGTGGAACAAAGCGATACGGTCAAAGATCATTATATTGTTGAATAGGTTGTCTACCAATGGTAATCTTCTCAAGCGTGGAGTTATGCCCCTTTTGTGGATTGGTTTAGGAGGATAGCTCTCATATATTACTCACTTATTCATGCTCTTCTCCCGTGGGGAGACTGGTTTTTGTTTGGTGTAAGATTAATGGTGAATGCCGGATTGCTGGGGAAGACTTGAACGATATGATTCTAGCCACTCTATAGAAAGATAATGTGGCTTGGATTTGGGGTAGTTTAAAAAGAATTATATCATGGTATATTTGAAGGAGAATGATTAGGGCACCGACCCCATCCCCCGACTTTGTACACACCAAAAATTCCAGCCACAATCTTAATAAATAAATAAATAAAATCAAGAGCACAAATGTATGCATTCGGGGGATGTGGTACACACATTTTCGGGGAGTCTATTATTTTTCCATATTTGGATGAACGAAATAAGTTGGTGTTCATTCAAAAGGCTTTCGATGTCACTAATGCTTTAGCAGAAATTCAAACACGCTGATTTGAATGGATCTCGAGGAGTTACAGCTAAGGCACTTGGGACTGGAATCGGTGGAAATTAATTCTGTTTGCTGCTCTTATACCTTATAGTGATATATATTTCATTTTGCCCTTGGTTAATGCAATGAATGACGGAAATTTGGTACTTCGTGTAAGATTTTTATTTGCTTCATTTTCTATTATTGTTGGTACGAGCGCTTATAGAGCTATTCAAAATAATCTACATAAACTGCACACCCAACACTGTCTCATCATACCTTCTTCGTTTGCAGAAAAAGTTATTACAAAAAATGTAACGCTCCCAAATCTCGAGGCCGGGTAGCGCAAACTGCGTCATAAATAATCCGGTTAAATACTTAGGTCATCGTCATCTTTTGGACTAAAAATGCTAACACGAATTGACAAGAATTTTATGTCTCACATTTATAACAAGGTCATGTACTTCTTCCACGTCCGATGTGGCTATCACAAAAATACTAAAAACACTCACAAGAGACGATGATTACGACGGTGTCGGTGATTCCCATATACTTTACGTATAGTTTTAGGAGTGAAGATAGCCGACCCGAACTACGCAACGTCTAGTCCTATTAGGACGTGTAATAAATGACTAATCCCTAAACATAGGGCAATAAGGGCCAGGAGCCCCAAAAACATAGCTAAGGGCAGGTCCCTTACCCTAGGTGAGAGATCGGCCTAAGCTCCTCCTCCATCCACCGCAGGTCGGCCAAGGCCTGGTGAAGAGGAGCTGGCCAGTTCGGCATAGTAGCCTTAGGGGCTGAACGCAGGACGCTCAGATCAACCGGTTGTTATTCCACGAACGGGATAACTAAACATGAACAGGGAAAGAATCCTTAGTCTTAAAGACTATGATCTTGACATTAGATATGTCTATAATTATCCCTAAATCATAGGGATTTATGCGTGTATATCCTTAGGGGAAATAATAAATAATATTATTAGCAATAAACACGGTTCCTTGCAGGACAAGGAAGAGGGATGAGACATATTCTATATAAACAACCCTAAGGAACTACGAAAGATTTGATTCCAATTCAATTATTGGATACGTAGGCAACTCAAGAGAAATAACTCGAGAGCTCAGTCTGAATAAACATAAAAACAAGTCCCTCTTTACACACGAATTAGGGTTCTAGCAGTGTTCTAAATATCGGCCAACTCGGCCGCCTAGGCGCTAGGCGGCCATCATCCGACCCGACTTTACACTACTCGGCCATGTCTAGGCAGGATGGTATATAGGCGGGCTGAAAATCGGACTAGGCGGTTTCAAGGCGGGTCAAGGCAGGCAACTCGGCCAAACTCGGCCAACTCGGTCAAAGAAAGTCTTTGTATTTACTCCTTATATTTGGAAGCCTAATTTAATTTTAAAAAAAAAAAATCATTTCCATTTCTTCTTAATTTCAAGCTGCTTTCTTTCTTCCAACCCCCATCCCTTTGCAAATCGCAAGCAAGCCCCAGCCCCAGCCCTATAGCAAATTGCTCCGGCCACCCTCCAGCTGCACCGCCGACCACCAGCCATCCGGTTGCAACCACCGACGAAAACCGGCCCGCAGCATTTCAGGTGTCTAGTGAGTTATTTTTTTTAGTACTTAGTATACTAGAATGGTAGTATCTTTATTTTTGGGGGGTTTGTAGTAGTATTTTTTTTTTTTTTTTGTTTTGCCAAGTTCATTATTATTAATATTATTAGTAAAATATTTAAAAATTCCACATCCGCCTAGTCCCCGACTACTCCCCCGCCTAGCCGACTACTCCCAACTCCCCACCCGACCGCCCGACTAGCGCCTAGCGATTTTTAGAACATTGGGTTCTAGGGGATTTAAATCTTTATCAGAAAGACAATCGGCCCGGATTTATTCATAGACGAATTCCAACATCGTCAATTGGCGCTAGAAGGAGGGTCTCTTTCTGATAATCAATCGAAACAATCCCGAAATTCTTGCAAGCAACCATGCCACCGAAGAATATTGGCAAGAAAACTGCAGATCCTACAGATCCAACGCAGCAGGGTGGAGCGTCTACAGCCACCCAAGGAGAAGGACATGCTACAGCTGCTCAGAAAAAAGAAAACATTGCTAATGATCAGCCGAATCCGGCCCTTCAAGACCCAGACAACTAGGCACTGATTGAAGCCTTGAAGAATTTGGATAATACCACTATTAAGGAGATCTTGGATGAAGCCCTCAAAGGAAGAGATCCTCCAGAGGTTTCAAAAACCAATCTCCATCAACAGGCTCCTAAAAAGCCAGAGATAGTGAAGTCAAGTGCCCACACTGAGGATGAAAATATGCGTCAACCTAACGGCTAAGGCCAAACTGGACACTCTGTTCGGAAAATGATCAGACCAACTACTCTGTGCGTCACCCTTCACCGAGCATGTCGACAACTACCCCCGACCAGTGGGGTTCAAGATACCTAAGATTGAATCATATGATGGATGCAAGGATCCTTATGATCATATGCATCAGTACATCTCACATATGAACTTGTACAACACCTCAGACTAGATGAAGTGCAAAGCCTTCCCTGCACTGCTAACAGGGAGAGCCGGAGAATGGTTCAAAAAGATTCCGCCCAGGTCGATCTCTGACTTTGGGACCTTAACTCGGAAGTTCGTCCATGCCTTCATCACAGCTCGTCCGTTCTTCACCTGCTAACTTTGAAGCAAAAGCATGATGAGTCCGTGCTGCACTTTATAAAGCGCTTCAATGAAGAATCTGCACAGGTGCGGGACGCAGATGATCGATTGCTAGTAGCCTCTTTCGTGGCAAGTCTGCGAGAGGGACGGCTACACGCCAAGCTGAACAGCAAACTCCCTCAGACAATGGAAGAATGTCTGGACGTAGCTTACAAACATTGTAAGGGAGAAGAAGCAAATCGACTCAAAAGAGATATGTAAAGAGGTGAAGGGAAGAAGAACAGGTCTGAAGATAAATCAGACAAGAAAATAAAGTCGGTTTGGGATCGGGTAACTGCACCCATCTCAGATCGGCTAGGGAAGAAAGGAGCTCTGCAGGACAGAGACTTCATCCCTTTGAAGAGATCCCGCGATCAAGTCCTCGCGATTAAGGACAGAAAAGGAAAAGCCAAGGTCCCACCACCTATGAGGGGGCCTAGAGAAAAGAGAGACCCTAACAAATTTTGCAAGTACAACCAGAACGTGGGTCATGATTCAAAACAGTGTTGAGATCTGATCAGAGACATCAACGCAGCAGTGATTGAAGGAAAGCTTGATGAGGTCGTAGATCGGTCTCAGCAAGCCAAACCATGAGGCCGGCGTGAGTTCAAGCGTCGAAACAACTACCGCGATAGAGATAACCGAGACGAGTTTCAGAGAAGAAGAGACCACTCACCAGATCTAGATGGTCAGATGGATAACCACCCTGTGAACACGATCAATACGATATCTGGGGGCGAACAGGATAAGCAGAACTGAAGACACGAGCAGTAGCAGGCCTACTACCCTCACTCCTTCGAATAAAAGGCAAAGAATGTCAGGAGAAGTGATCTATGGTCCATGGGATTCACTACCATTTGTTATTAACAACGAAGGGCTAGTTATAGAAGCGGTGATCAACAAGAATCTGATAAGGGAAAATGATGGTTCAGTAGGTGAACATTGAAGAACTACTTCCTGGAGATGAAGAGATCTAGTCATCTAAAGATCAGACAGAGGCTGTTCGTCTGTGGGATGAACATGAGGACTCAACAGTTAGCGTAGGAGCATGGATTCCAGCCTCACACAAGGAATCTCTGATAAACCTCTTCGAAGAGTTCAGAGATGTGTTCGCATGGAAAGCGGAGGATATACCAGGATTATCTCCAGAACTGGCAGTTCACAGGTTGAACATAGACCCGAACAGGAAGCCTGTTTGTCAAAAGAAAAGGCACTTTGCCTCCGAACGTATCTCAGTAATTAAGTAGGGGGTGACAAAGTTGTTGCAGGCCAACATAATCAAAGAGGTTATATATCCTGAATGGTTAGCAAACCCTGTACTGGTTAAGTAACCAGATAGGAGCTAGAGGATGTGCGTGGATTTTACAGATCTCAACAAAGCATGTCCAATGGATTGTTATGCCCTACCCAAGATTGACCGTCTAGTGGACTCAACGGAGGGGTTTGAAGTGTTCGCATTTTTAGATGCGTACAAAGGATATCATCAAATCGCAATGGATCCTCACGATGCAGAAAAGACTGCCTTCATAACAGAGTTTGGGACGTACTGCTACGTCACTATGCCTTTTGCCTGAGGATTGCTGGAGCGACATACCAAAAGGCTGTAAACACAATCTTCACCGAATAGATCGGGAAATGTATGGAGGTGTACGTGGACGACCTCCTGATCAAGAGCAGGTCTCTTGATCAATATTTGAAAGACGTTAGAGAAGTGTTCGAAGTTCTGAGAAAAACCCAGATGAAACTCAACCCCAAGAAGTGCACATTTGGGGTCAGATCAGGAAAATTCCTAGGGTATATGATATCCAAAGACGGAATTAGGGCAAATCCAGATAAGATCCATGCTTTGAAGACTATGTCACCGCCGAAAAACATCAAAGAAGTACAGCGTCTAACAGGTCGGATAGCAGCTTTGAACATGTTTCTATCCAGATCGGCACAGCGTGCCATGCCATTTTTCAAGGTTTTGAGAAGAGCAAGTCCTTTTCAGTGGGATGAAGAAAGTCAGAAGGCATTTGAGGAACTGAAATCGTACCTGGATGAACTTCCCACCTTAATCGCGCTCCTCGGTAGGAGAACCCCGACGTTTACTGGCGTTATGTGAAGAAGAAATTTGAGCGCGAGATTGGTAAATGAGCAAGATGGACAGCAGGTACCGGTCTTCTTTGTAAGCAAAGCACTCTATGGACCAGAGGTCAGATATTCAAATGTAGAGAAATTGGCATTGGCATTAATACATGCCTCTAGAAAGTTAAGACCGTACTTCCAGGCACATCCGATCACTGTGATCACCGATAAGCCGTTATGGAAAATCTTACGGCGACCAGAAACCTCAAGAAGGTTGGTGAAATGGGTCGTCGAACTGGCAGAATATGATATTGATTTCCGTCCTCGAACTGTCATCAAAGCATAAGCCTTGGCGGATTTTCTAGCTGAAGGAATCGCTGTTCAACTAGAAGACGATCAGCCGAAACAAGAAGAAAGCAAGTGAAAGCTATATGTTGATGGGGCAGCAAGCAAAGAAATAGCAGGGGTAGGTCTCCTACTCGTCAATCCGAAAGGGGAAGAGTTCCCCTACGCTTTAAGGTTTGGTTTTTAGGCCACGAACAACGAGGCTGAGTATGAAGCCCTAATTATAGGGCTTAAGTTGGCAAGCAAGCTCGGAGCAGATAGCCTACAGGTGTACAGTGACTCACAGCTCGTTTTCAACCACATCAATTGAGAATATGAGGCTAAAGAAGAGCCCATGAATAAATACTTAACCGCGGCTCGAACTTTACTAGAAAAATTCCAGAAGGTCCAGGTTGATAGAATTCCCCGAGCAGAGAACGGAATAGCAGACGCCTTGTCAAAGTTAGAGTCAAACTTCTTGTCGGAGAAAAAAGTGCTGGTGGAACTCCTCAAAGAAAGAAGTTATGATCAACAAATTGTTCAACCGATCAGGCAAGCCAGTTGGATGGACCCCATTGTGTCCTACTGTAACGCCCCGTTCCCGAACACCGAGTCCTTATCTGGAAAAAGAACGTTCGGCATGTATAAAATAAAATAAATTTCACTTTATACGTAAGCCTCTACTACGTCGTATCGAGTTAAGCAAACCGGAAGCAAAAAGACTCGGGTAATTTTTTTTCAAACAACCAAGAATAGAAACTCAATATCTAAAGATAGATTTGTAACATTTATTACATTGGGAAAAGAAATCAAACGAAAATCAAACGTACGAAAAACCTCCAAACGTATACTAAAAGGAATCACAAGGTTCCCAACAAAGCTCCGAATCTAATATAATAAATAAAACATGAATAAAT
The DNA here is from genome assembly GCA_026214975.1 of Gentiana macrophylla. Taxonomy (NCBI): domain Eukaryota; kingdom Viridiplantae; phylum Streptophyta; class Magnoliopsida; order Gentianales; family Gentianaceae; genus Gentiana; species Gentiana macrophylla. Next base: position 408,162 of record JAOBSW010000553.1, read on the forward strand.
AAAATCTTCAACTTCGGCGTCCTTAAACGTCGTCAGCGAAGTCCTTTTCGAACTCTTCAATTACCTGTTCGTCTTCTCTCCCCAAACAAATAAATAAACATGCATTTGAGGTAAGTACATTGTACATAGTAAGAAGTAGAAACAACAATTTAATTAGGCTCTTTAACAGTTTTTAGTTAAATAATTATCTTTATGAGACCGACTCGATCTAAGGTTCATTCCATGGCCATCGACACTTCATGACTATACGTTTCCAACTTAACTTATCTTGGTTACGTCATCATCCAAGGGTACTATGCATGATGTGTATCCATCACGAGATATCATTGCCAACTACGGTGAATAGCACCGATAGTCCCGGGATCTCCCCGGTATGCATATACGTTCGGCGAATTTCCTCCACTGCCATTTAGCCGTTTATAGTCCAGCAGCGTAATTCGCTTTTACTGACCGTATCACATCGCCGATATGAATCGGTGCCTAACCGAGAATAGGTGACGTTTCATCTTTTACTACACGTATGTAATTATTATCCGTAATTATCTAGCCACCTACGTGTTTTCAAAGCAAAGCTCACCTTATCAACTCTACTCCCTCACTTAGACAGCTAGACATCACATCCTATCAAGTACACAGACATTGATGAACTCTAGTTCATCAAAGCACTGTTGAAATAGTGTCCTAAACCCAACCGGGTTGGACCGGATCCGACCTGGTCGGATCATTTCTACTATTTCTTTATGTTTGTACATATATTAAATGGCTTTTCCGTTGTCATATATCTGTTCTTCTAAAGAACCAATTATGAATTGTTATATGATAACGTCCCTAGTATTAAACTGTGGTAGAGAAACCATGATAGGCGATTATGGTTGATGAGATCTCTAATCACTTTAATAAGTTTGATACTTAAATGTCTCTAGGCTAATGTACTATTAAACAGGACATTGATAGTATGAACATGCTAGCATGTATAAGATGTCGTATGTCTTTAAGGGCAGAGATAGATCTCGTCTATCGAAATGTAGAGACACTTGGACTGTACATGGATGTGTATTAGAGAATGCGTACGTTAGACTGACCCACTTACACGGTTAAGTGTCACACTATGTGGCGGTTGTGTAATTATCCTTAAGACCGGAGTCTTCATGGCATCACGGTGTGGATTGTCATGTTTTGACACAATTGAGGTTTCCCCTAGCCACGGGGCGATCATGCGGTAGTGATTGGGTGTGATACGGAAGCATGCGGAGTATACATGTTTGGTCGTCTGGAATCGCGTACCCTATCAGTAGGGGTGAATATCCGAAAGGGCCTTCTTATAAGGAATGTGTTACTCTCGTGAATATTTTCAAAGTGGAAGTAAATGAGTTACTTCGAGAGAGCTTGATATTCAGATTATAAGATACGGTCGTTGATGTTTTGACACTCGACTAACAACTGTATGGATATTATTACAGCGATAGGGTTGAAAGTTACACGGTAACTGTTTCACATGAAAGGTAGTAATCATTGCATTTGACTCTTGTTAAGGGTGATTTTCTACGATTTATTCCGTTATATTTTATAATGATTTCCTCCATATTTGTATAATTTGCATAGAAAATGAGCGTTTAATTGGTTTATTGAGCAAATGATGTTTTAAACGGTTTAATTGCAAAAATAGTTGAATTATATGTTTTTATCGATGTTTTCTATTTATTTGAATGCTACTACATTTTTGCAATATTTTGATTGCTTGTAGATACATATTTCGGCCAGAAGAGGATTAGAAGATGAGTTAATTAAAGATTTATATGAAAGGGAAAGAGATAAAATTGGAATTTGATAAAGGATAAAGAAGGAAGATGAAGATAAGAGATAAAGATGAAGCAAAATAGATTTTAGAGCATTTTGAACGTGCGTTAAAGGCCCGTCCAGAGTGGACGGGCGTCTGAAGAATGAACGGGCGTCCAAAAGAAGAAAATCAGTACAAAGTCTTTACAAATTTGATGAACTGGCGTCCAGACCATTCGAATGAGCGTCTAAGAGATAAAAATCGATTTAGAGAGTTCAGCAGATTCCTGGACGGGCGTTCACCAGACTAAACGGGCGTCCAGATAACCGACTTAGAGCAGCCGACTTTATTTTCTATATACACCAGCGCTATTTTCAACCCTAGGACATATATTATTACACAGCCGCATTGAGAAAACCCTAGTTTCAATCCAAGTAACCTCGGCCGGCTGAGCCTTAGTGCTTGGCCGGCCGAGGGTGGTCGTTTCTTTTCCGTTGTATTCCGTTTTGCTTTTCTTTGTGCTGGATGATTTGGAGGCTAGACGATTTGTTCAAGTTATTTAAATTCGTTTCATCAGGTTCTTTCTTTTCAATCTTAAGTTTGTTTTGTGATTTTTGATTAAAGTTGTTATCTTTGCTATATGCTTATTGTTTTTGCAATCGATATCGAGAGATGTATTGCTTATTGATGTTTACCGTATGACGAGAGTCGGTGTAAACCTTAGATCACCATAGGAAAGACTGGATTTTTAATCTTGACATAACGAGAGTTGATAGGTTAAATTTCTAAGTTTCTAGATTGAGAGATCTTACACCTTGTTTTGATAGCGTCAATCTTATAGATCGAGAGATGAGAGATTGATAGGAGAGTTATCTACGAGAGTAGAAATTCATACCTTTGATAGGTGAACCACGATTTTTGTTAAATCATCACAAGATAACTTAAGAAAGGAAATTGAGGGTTGCGGGATCGGTGGATAACAACTTGTTCGATTGTTTAATCACCACGATCATCGTTTTTATAGTTGTTTTTGTTTCCTAGTTTATAGTTTAGATTTCGTTTTCACAATTATCTTTCCTGGCTTTGGACTGACAATCCTCTGTCCAGTTTATCTTTCTGTTTTTGTTTTTGTTTAGAGTTAGAAGAATTAATATGAACTAGATACCTCGATTCCCTGTGATCGACTCCAGTATTAATCGCTATACTACGATCCCTACACTTGGGGAATACGGGATTTATAAATTTTATTACTTGTTGTTTTCATTAGATAAATCCAAAAACAAGTTTTTGGCGCCGTTGCCGGGGAATCGGTACGGTTGTCTAGTTTTCATTAATTTTTCTATTTTTGTCACGAACTTTTTTTTAGGTTTGATAGGTTTCATAGGTTGTCTATTGTCGTTTTTAGGTTTCATAGTTTTGTTTTCGTTTTTAATAAACACTAGGGTTTCGTTTTAATGATATGATATTAGGTTTTTTTAGGGTTCTTTCTTTGTCTTTCGATATAGGTCGAGTCTCTTTGTGCTTTTCTCTTTGAGTCGACGGGCGTCCATAGTAAGTGAACACCCGTCCGTTCCAAAACACATCAACATTTGTTATGTTTTTAGAGAGTCGACGAAGCGTTTGCCTTTTTCCCGAACGCCCGCCTCGCTCTATGTGGTTCTCGACGGGCGTCGTGCATGCTCGAACGTCCGTCCGCCCGAATATGCTTTTTAAACGTCCGTCTGTCTTGATCAACATGATCCAATCGCTTTTTTTTGAATAGATTTTATCTTGATACATACGTCTATTATTTGACATGGTTGTTCCTATGTGAGCCTCTGTAGCCTCTTTATATATACGTAGATGTTCTGAACTTGCATGTTTATATCTTTCCATCTACTAATCCATGTTAAATAATTGATTAATTTTTATATACATGCTTCATTATTGACATGGATGTTTTACTGTGAGCCTCTATGGCCGTTGTATATATGCATAGATGTCCTGTTCTTTCACCGTTATGGTTTTCTTTCCATCTATTGCAGTCCATGTTGAGTAACTCACCTAGTTAGATGTGATTCCAATTTGATTTATGCTGTTCCTTTTGTTGTCTATCTAGGGTGTTAGGGTTGTTAAAGACACGTCTACACTTCACATGGCAAGCTTCTGTGGCTTTGCATAATCGAATTTTGTTGCTCTTCTGTGGCATTATTGAGTAGACGTTTATATATTTGACCTTCCTTCTATGGTTGACATGTTTCATCGCTTAGTCCGAATTGTAGATTAGGGTGATATCTATGGAATTAGTTGGGCTAGCATTTTTCTTGATTTTCTTTTTGCCTCTTTAGTATAATTGCATATCATTTAGTTGCATTGTATTTTATTTTGTTTTTTTTTATTATTATTTTCTTTTCTTTTTAGTGCACCTAACCCTGCTACTTTGTAATGTCCTCTATCATTATTTCTTTTCAATAAATCTTGTAACGCGCATTTGTACTTTCATTTGGAATTTGATATTTCTGTATGCACATGTGGTCCATATTTGTTTTGTAAGCTTCTGTGGCTTTATATTTGACGCTTAGATGTCCTGTGTTTTCACTGTGTGGTAATTTTTCCATCTGAGCAATTATATCATGTGCTTCTATGATTATTTTTGCCATGTTATATTCCCCTAGTCCCCGATGTATGTTTTGTTTTGTTTTTCATGTGTGCAGGGTATTTGCGATAGCGCTTGTGAGCTTTTAGATGAAGCCAGTTTTCCGGTGGATGGTCCACAGTTTACTGCTTTCTTCAGGCATTTCTGGATATGACTTGCGACCACTTCCAGAATTGCCACCTTCGAACTACAATCAGCTAAGTACTTTATCTTTTCTTTAATTCTGCACAACATGAGGACATGTTGTTATTTAAGTGTGGGGGAGGGGAATGGTTTATGTGTATCGATCATTTGCTTAATTATAATATGTTTCTATGCAAAGAGGGCTAAATTTTTCGAAATTTTTGTTTTTGTTTTGTCCCGAGTAAGCAGTGCATATCTTTGTTCGTTATTTCTATAGTCATCGATGTTGTATACTGTATGTCCAGTAAGTTAGTTGTTTCACCCGATATATATTTTTCTTCACGAGCCATAGTGAATGATGAGCTATAATGTAAAGCTATACCCCTTTTGATTAGTGATTTTTGTTATCTTATAAGTCATGTGCTTAGTGCTACGTATATATCTTGAGATTTATGATAGTTTGTGTTTAGATCCAAAGTATGCTATACTGTGAATATCTGAGGTTTGAATGTGATAAGTAACACGTAACTTATTGTCAAATGAAAAAGTTGAAATATGATGAATTAATTGTGTGTGTCGAAAGCTGGTCGATGATTTGAGTGAGGTAGGGCGTACCACGAATGTCCTATACCAATATGATGACCAAAAGATCATGACAGTCAGAAGAAGCTGCCTTATGATTTGAGTAAGGTAGGGTATATCTCGAATATCCTATTCTGCTATGACAGGGCAACAGCTCACTCTGATGTGTGTTTAAAAGTGAAATAGTTAAATCAACTTGCAATAAGAAATGGTATGAATGAATAGAAGACTAAGTTATCGTATATCTTATCCCCAGTAGAAACTGATAGATATGCTGTAGGGATTATCCCCTGAGTATGTCAGAAAGGTCCTAAATGTATTCTATCATCTTTTTCGGGATATGTCATGTTTTGTAGGGTACACCTTATAAGTATCATTTATCTCTAGTTTGAAGGGGGTATTAGCTAGTTTGCTTGAAATTTTCAAGTTTGGACTTAGTGGAAGTTTGTTATGGCTTTGCACACACACCGGGGTGAACCTCTAAGTTATTGTATATATGTTATATGTGCTGAGATGTTTATCATTTTCCGAGCCTTGGTTTTGTTTTGTTTTGCTCGGGACGAGCAAGGTTTAAGTGTGGGGGAGTTGTTAAGGGTGATTTTATACGATTTATTCCGTTATATTTTATAATGATTTCCTCCATATTTGTATAATTTGCATAGAAAATGAGCGTTTAATTGGTTTATTGAGCAAATGATGTTTTAAACGGTTTAATTGCAAAAATAGTTGAATTATATGTTTTTATCGATGTTTTCTATTTATTTGAATGCTACTACATTTTTGCAATATTTTGATTGCTTGTAGATACATATTTCGGCCAGAAGAGGATTAGAAGATGAGTTAATTAAAGATTTATATGAAAGGGAAAGAGATAAAATTGGAATTTGATAAAGGATAAAGAATGAAGATGAAGATAAGAGATAAAGATGAAGCAAAATAGATTTTAGAGCATTTTGAACGTGCGTTCAAGGCCCGTCCAGAGTGGACGGGCGTCTGAAGAATGAACGGGCATCCAGAAGAAGAAAATCAGTACAGAGTCTTTACAAATTTGATGAACTGGCATCCAGACCTTTCAAACGAGCGTCTAAGAGATAAAAATCGATTCAGAGAGTTCAGCAGATTCCTGGACGGGCGTTCACCAGACTAAATGGGCGTCCAGATAACCGACTTAGAGCAGCCGACTTTATTTTCTATAAATACCAGCGCTATTTTCAATCCTAGGACATATATTATTACACAACCGCATTGAAAACCCTAGTTTCAAGCCAAGTAACCTCGGCCGGCTGAGCCTTGGTGCTTGGCCGGCCGAGGGTGGTCGTTTCTTTTCCGTTGTATTCCGTTTTGCTTTTCTTTGTGCTGGATGATTTGGAGGCTAGACGATTTGTTCAAGTTATTTAAATTCGTTTCATCAGGTTCTTTCTTTTCAATCTTAAGTTTGTTTTGTGATTTTTGATTAAAGTTGTTATCTTTTCTATATGCTTATTGTTTTTGCAATCGATATCGAGAGATGTATTGATTATTGATGTTTACCGTATGACGAGAGTCGGTGTAAACCTTAGATCACCATAGGAAAGACTAGATTTTTAATCTTGACATAACGAGAGTTGATAGGTTGAATTTCTAGGTTGCTAGATTGAGAGATCTTACACCTTGTTTTGATAGCGTCAATCTTATAGATCGAGAGATGAGAGATTGATAGGCGAGTTATCTACGAGAGTAGAAATTCATACATTTGATAGGTGAACCACGATTTTTGTTAAATCATCACAAGATAACTTAAGAAAGGAAATTGAGGGTTGCGGGATCGGTGGATAACAACTTGTTCGATTGTTTAATCACCATGATCATCGTTTTTATAGTTGTTTTTGTTTCCTAGTTTATAGTTTAGATTTCGTTTTCGCAATTATCTTTCCTGGCTTTGGACTGACAATCCTCTGTCCAGTTTATCTTTCTGTTTTTGTTTTTGTTTAGAGTTAGAAGAATTAATATGAACTAGATACCTCGATTCCCTGTGATCGACTCCGGTATTAATCGCTATACTACGATCCCTACACTTGGAGAATACCGGATTTATAAATTTTATTACTTGTTGTTTTCATTAGATAAATCTGTGACAACTCTTCCGATGATTGGGGGTCATGGTGTGTTTCTAGACGCTATCCCGTGATCGCTAGGCATGAAGGGCATTTTCGTAATTTACACTTTGTGTCTACGGACAACATATTCGGAAGCCTATCGGGTCACACATATGAACATCTAGCCGGATTAAAATGTGGTTATAGATGATAACAAAATAAGGAAAGTTTATCCCGTACTATAAAGGTTATAGTGGTATTTATTTATTATGAATAAATATAATACAAGATATTAATTATGGTGATTAATTAAATATATGTATTTAGATATATTAAATATATATATATATATATATATATATATATATATATATATATATATATATATATATATATATGGATTTTGTAAATTAATTAATCATAGTATTATATTAATTAAAGAATGTTCTGGAAGCCAAATCTTTGGCAAGAGGGGTGCCACTTTCATTGTGTATATAATACACTTGGATTGTGCAATTTAATTAATAAGATTACCATATATTAATATTAGATATTAATGACTATAGATTTGCACACATGTGTAAATTGATTTATGGTAATAAGATAAATATAATCAATATAAGATATTGGCAATATCTTGGAAATATTAATATGAGATATTAAATTAAATGAGATAAATAAATCAAATATATTTGCCTTAATTTATTGGAAAAAGGTTTTCTTCTCCTCCACAACAAGTAGGGGCGCCACTTCTACTATAAATGAGAGGTGGGTGTCAAGCTCTCTTGTACATCACAATTCCAAGAACTAATAGTTCTTGTGTAAAATAGAGAGCATCCTATAGAGAGTTGGAGTGAGGGGAAAAAGGCCGGTCTAGCAACCGGAGTTTTTCAATAGCAATCCATGATGGGATTCCGGCGGGCTGTTCGTGTGGACTAGCGGTAGAGGCCGAACACTTGGGCGGATCTATGCAGAACTACTCTCCTTAGACGGTCAAAGCGTCGATCTTTTAGATGAACCAAGGTAACCACCGTCTACTACTTATTTGTTTATTGCTTAAACGAAGTCGATCTTGGGTCGATAGGAAATAAATTTTTGAATTCCGCTGCGTTCCTGCGTAGATTTCCCAACAGTGGTAGCAGAGCGAGTTTCGAGCTTAAGCAATAAGCATGTTAATTTGCGTAGTTAATTTTATTGTTTAAATCATATAATTAAAAGATGAAATATTTTATTCGCAAAACGATACACGAAAAGAAAAAAAAAAGGATCCGGTGGTGCTCGACCGACTGGCGGCGGAACCCATCGGCGGCCGGTTGGCGGCGGCAGGGCAACCTGCTTCTGGCGTCGTTTGACTGGTCAAAGGTGGTGGATCCCTACATTTTGTTTTGTGTATTTTGTGATTCGATATGATTCATAGTTGTAATTGGTAATTCCTCTTTTGTTTAGTTGTGTCATGTGGCCTAATCAATGGTTCAAATAGTTTTGGGTCATTGGGATGCCATATGACAATAAAATAATAATGGTCTTTCCAAATATTTTATTTGGGAAAAGTCCTAGGTCTAGGTCACTTCCAAAATTTTGATTTTGGAAAGTGGCTAGGCATATTAACCAAAATATTGGCATTTCCAAATTTTTTGGAATAGGCCTAGGCCCTTTTCAAAATATTTGATTTTGGAAAAGGCCTTGCCTAGGCCCTTTTCAAAATTTTGATTTTGGAAAGGGCCAAGGGAGATGCCTTTTGGTTTAGGAAACCAAAAGCATCCATTTTGATTAGGAATCAAAAGGATAGAAACAAAAGAGACTTAATTTTAATTTTGATTTATTTTAGAATAGTTCTAATTAAATAAAATTGAAATTAAAATCGTTTAAAATTAACCGTTAATTATATTTCCATTAAAATCATTAATTAATTAAATGTTAATTAGTTAATTGATTGGTGTTAATTGATTAATTAAGACGCAAGTAGTTAAATGTTAATTTATCTTTTTCATAAGATGTTATTGTATGGATTAGATATAGTAGATATAATATGATTATATGGACCACGATTGATCATGGACTCGACCGATATGATAGATGTGAATGATTTAATTTTCTGTTGGTTTAAAAATTGTCCTAGGCCGTTATGAAAAACGTGACCTAGTTTATTTTCTGCATTTATCCCATTTCCGTTGGCTCCCCCCGTGTGCGGCGGGTGTATTTATTTTATTAGATAAAATTAAATGTAACAAGAATGGAGCAGAAGACGGAGACCAAAGAAAGATGAATAAAGATCCCATTAGAGAATGGCGCATTAAAGACCCTATTGGCGGTTGCAGCTACCTTAGATTGTGACCTGCGGTTTCGTCAGTTTGTATTCGAAACCGCACCTAGGAAAAGTCAATTATCATACCGGTTACTTTACGCATTTATTTATTTTGTGCTTGTATTTATTTTATATGATACGATAGATGCATGACTAGGCACGATCTAGATAAATGTGTAGGATGTATGTCTATAGAGATAGATATATTTGATGAGACCGTAATTAAAATTAATTAAGTGAATTAATTTAAATAGATACTTCCACAACAAAAATCAACTCGAAATATTGTCTCCCAATATTATAATGACGGTGAAGAGCCCGTGTTCGGATCCAACTGATCGACCACCGCCGGGAGTTGACCTACCTCGGGTATATCGTCGTTATTGAGATATGATCGTATGAGATCTCGTGAATATTGGGTTATGACTTGACTAGAGTCTTTCGGTGATTGGCCACCGTCAGGGCCGTCTGACTTTAGAGACAAGGGGTTGACTAACACATAGTGATGTGTATCGCAAAAGAGTTGACTAGTCAACCACTGAGAATTACATAGTGTTGTGATTGGTAAAGCGTTACCTACCTTTCGAAATTATCTTGATTGATCGACCACCGCCGGGAATCAAGTAACTAGATTGGATCTCAGCTACTAAAGAATTTTGGACAATTCTTGAAAGTCAATTAGGAGTAGTTGACTAGTGGGAGCAAAATCATAAACCAAAAGACCATTTTGATTTTGCGTGTATAAACAACAACACTCTTTTATTTTCATTTTAGGTTGTAGTTTTAGCAAACTTTATATTTATGTTTTATTCTTGATTAGTAAAACCAAATCATGGCTGTTACCTTTTGAGAAACATTCTCAAATTTGGTTTAATTTTTTTAATCCTTTTAAAATAAGCAATGACACGAGCAATCCCGTTATAGTAGTTAGAGACAAAGAGACTACATATTTGATGTAGTACTTCAAGGCTTTAATTATTAATGAAAGCGGAAGCTCATGATTGAATCATTTGAAATAAGTTTCAACGAATTAATCATATATTGGATACGATCCAAGATGAACATTCTGTCATACGATGACAATTAATTCAAACGTTGGATAAGAATGACCACATCTAATTTTGGAAAGGTTGTTTTCAAAATTGTAAGATTTAGGTGTCGACTTAATTCTATCATTGCTTAAAGGTTAATTACATAGTCAATGTTTTGAATACGATTCAAAAGGTTAAATAAACTACTTAATAAACTTTAGATTTTCTTTACGAAAGGATTAAAGACATGGCTCATGTGATCTTTCTTAAAGTCTTATGAAGACTACAATAAGAAACATTTTTCAAGTGCTTAAAGGATTAAAAGAAAAGTTAGGGCATGTGATTAAATAGAGAACTTATTATAGTGTCTATTCTAGGCAAGTGAGTTGAGATAAGTCTATCTAAGTTCAAAGTTAACTCTAAGATATATGATATCTTACGAGTGTGATTAAATTAGAAAGATTAAATACAGATATGGAAGGTGAAGCAAACGTCGTAACACTTACCATATTCTGGATCTAGTAAACTGATAAGAGAACTAAATAAATGTTATTATGTTCTGGTTCTTATGAAGAACATACTTTCAGTTATTTGTTAGGATTTAGTAGACATATTCAATTGTAAAGAATAAATGTTATTCCGATAAAGTTGGAAGGTCACTGAATCTAACATTCTAGATTGATGTCACTATATAGTTGATATATGTGATGAGATCTCAACTAAATATTTGTATGGCTGTTATCCTTAATATTTGTAGTTGTTCTAGACATAGTCTCTCTGGAAGGGAAGCGTGTAATTAAACGCCATTCTGATGATGTTGAACTATATGATTATGAATCATGTGGGTAATACGTATCTTATCTAAGGATGACTAAAATACCCTTTTATGAAAAGGTTGTAAAATCTAGAAAAATTGTCTAAGGCCTAAACATACCGATGTTTGTTGGCTTGTGACAATTAATGCCACAAATAATTGTTTATTAATCTCTACGACTATTTTTAGAAATAGTCAAGTGTACTCAGTGAAGTGCATAATTCGGAAAGCCCGAAAAATTCGAGCTAGTACGAATTTGAGATTAATGAGCTGCTTAGGAATTAATCTTCAATTGGATTGAATTAATTAATACCTGAAGGGTGTTTCAGAAGTTGTCTGAAATAGAATCAGATTCTCCCTTGAAGGATACCATCTTTGGGATACACAATTAGATTGTATTCCCAAAATGGAAACAACACTTTATATGATAAAGGTGTGACGCAAGCCATGCGAAGTATCCCTTACCCGTTTCGGGATAGTGCCCTTATACTTAATCGAGTTCCGAAGAATAAAGGATGAATAAAGTTCCTTATTAGATATGGAAGAGGATAATGTCAAATCTATCTTAACCGATGATTTGAAGTTGTCATAGGCAAAGTGGCTTGGAGCCTAGTAAGACATATGCAACTTTGTGGAATATCATAGCAAGTACGCTAGATAACATTTACTTGACTGATGAGAACCAACTTTACTGTACATTTCTGTACAGTTTAACCCACGGTTATCATGTTTCTAGCATGTTTCGGGTGAGTTTAGACCCTATATTGAGTATTAATGAGGTTTTCTTCGCACGGCGAGTAACTGTCGGTTGTTCCGTAAACTCGGCCTACTTTTGGCATGTAATACTCATTTCCCGAGCACCCGTAGTTTGCGGGGTTATGCGTTTGCTTGTTGTTTCCATGTTTGTGCAGGATTTGGGTGAGTCGAGAGCCCGGAAAGCGATGATTTGTGAGTTTAGACGTGTCCGAGGTGAGAAACGAAAGCCAAGTATGGAAAAAGTGAAGTTTTTGAAGTGAAGGCATCTATCCGTAAGGACAAAAGTCTGTCCGTACGGACAACCCTCAGCCAGAATCAAGATTTCATTCAGAGATATATCCGTACGGATAGTCAATTCATCCGTACGGACAGACTGGTGCAGTAGAGGTCCGTCCGGACGGATAGAAATATATCCGTACGGACAGACACTGGGGACACAAAACAGAAGGTTTGATCAGAGATATATCCGTACGGACAACCTTCCATCCGTACGGACAACCTGGAGAATCAAAGAACCATCCGTACGGATAGTCTGTTATCCGTACGGATAAGCTGAATTTTGCCCTAGCCTATAAAAGGGCAGCTCAAACGTTTTATTTAGCAGAATTTTACGATTTTAGTTAGTTGTAGCCTCTTCTGGGTGATTTCCTTCGTCCAGAAGCGTAGAATTAAGTTCCATATACCATTGTTCTCGTCTTTGGATCCTCTTTTACACTAAATAGATTACAACATCAATCCGTTACGTCTCGATTGTCAAGATTTGATTTTTTGTGAGCACACTTTGGTATTTCATCAATCTTCAATTAAGTGGGTATGATTTCTTGTTCTTTTATCGTTTATATCATGAATTCCTTTACCAATTATTGTTTCAATCCGATAATGAGTAGCTAAATCATTTGTACGGCCGAATTATGTGAAAGCGGATGAACGACATTAGGGAGATGAACCGGGAGGTAGTGTAGCACGTAATGAAACGTTCTAATCGATAATTCATATCACAAAACCTGTTTTAATCGTAATCGATGCTAGCTTGATCACCTAGTCATTCATCATCACACACACCTAGCTTATAAATGTATGTTGCGGCAAAGTGTGGGAACCGGGGTTTCGAGACCGTAGACGTTTTGGCTTAAAAAGGTAGTTTGACACCTACCTGTGCACTAGATTGACACTCCAGTCATTAGGTCCATTCAAATACAGGGTTTTTATCATTTAGGCAAGGAAGGTAGAGCACACTCCCGGGGTAGTTTGTTTGAGGGTAGAGTAATCCGCTGGATCGTAGTTCGGCTGTACCTCTTTTAATCGTTAAGAAATCCGATTAGTATAATCTTTCTTTTATGCAATAGTATAACGACCTATTTTTCTGGTTGACCTGAACTGAGTGCTAAGTCAGCTGTGGTACTCAAAGCCAATCTCTGTGGGTTCGACCTCGGACTCCTCAAGCACTACCTACAATCGATCCGGTCCACTGCCGGTTAGAAAGTAGATTTTGCTAAGGTTTCGAGTTTTTACTTGATTAACCGGATTGCAAAAATCCTCTTATCAAGTTGGCGCGCGGAGCAAAATGTGTTTGTCTCCAAACATGCTATCTTCTAGAGGAAGTGATTCTTCCAAAAGAGATAGTGGGAGTAAATAAGATCTTAAAAGAGTTTGAGAACCACAAAGATACATTCAACCATTGGAACATGAGAACACACCGCATAGCGATGAGGTGTAGAACACTGCTCAGTGCACACAAAAGTTCTGTAAGTCTATGGATAACCTCAAGCCTGAAAAGGCTGTTGGTATGTTCATCTTGAAGAATGAATATCTCACGACTTATGAAGGATTGTTTGAAAGGCAAGATTGAGAGATATGGCCAGGAGCCAAAATATCTGAATTAGATTCCATCAGTGACAACCAGGTTGTGAACCTAGTCTGTCTTACCCAGAGAGAATGTCCCTGAAAGGCTGACATAGATAGTAATATTATTACCATAAGGCTATAGTGACGGCTGAAGGGTACGGGGTGTAAACCTTGTAAGTATCTTTATGCCGCTAGCTGAGCCCAGTTCTATTCAGACGATGCTTGTTATAACTTGATATCATGGCTATATGATAGTGTTGAAGACGTTGGGCAAACACTCGATGTTCATAGACTATAATATGATATGTGAGCCCATGAGATCCATTTATGGACTCAAACAAGTTTCTCTAGACGAATTCTTTGTTTTGTAATCAAAGAAGTTTGATTTAGGCAAAAGAAGAGATATACCCATGTGCAAGATAGATAGTGGGAGTGTGTTACGATTTTCAAGTAAGGTATTGGATATCTCTCTCGAGAACTATCGCCCCATGTCACAGTCAATTAATGTTTGGTAGTTCAAAGTCTTTACGAAATCACTTGGATTAGCAGTTCTTATTTTAGAAATAAGAATCTATAGTGATAGATTTAACTGCTGTTAGATTATAGTTTACCTATATAGATGTGATGCTAAAAGAGTTTAGCATAGATCGCGACGGGGATATTGCTAGCCAGTGTTCTTAAGATCTATCTATGTTAGGACGTTCGTCCTAAAGATAAGGTGAAAGATGATGCTTATGGAAGGTTTCCTTTGCTACTACGATAGGAACCATCATAAAAGTAATGCCAGATGTTCATACTTCATGAAGAGTCATGAGCAAGTATGAAAGTAAATATGGTGAATGTCGATAATATCCTTAAACAAGTTAAGGATGGTTTTCTAGTTTATCGAAACCTGGAAGCGAATAAATATAGTTATTTAGATGTATATCATGAGTCTTACGAAGGCGAGTGGGAGTTGTGGTATGGGTTTGCAGTCACCTTGATTAAGTGATACAATGAGCTGGAAATGTTCTTGGCTATGGGTCACTGTAAATTCTACAACTAGGCCAAAACACAGTAGTGCCTTGGAGGCGCAGCGGGAGCTGTACATGAGTCTAGAAGGTACATTCCTGAACCTTGTACGGTTCTTCCACCTTTTCTATATAGCTGATATAGAAAGTGGATTCATTGATTGAAGCAAGGACCAGGGTCTCGTTGGAGATTCATGTGTGTGTTGAGGCGGTTCCTTTGACTTGGTCATTTGGATCATGGTATGAAGATAGTCTGAGTCCCCACGGATAGCGATCCGTTCATGGCTAGGGTTGGTTGCGAGCATTGCATGAGATTCTTGTGTTTCAACTTGGTCTTGTGTGTGCGAGTGATTGGTTTTAGGCCAAGTGGGAGATTGTTGAAATAGTAAGCCCAATCGGGTTGGACCGGATCCGACCGGGTCGGATCATTTCTACTATTTCTTTATGTTTGTACATATATTAAATGGCTTTTCTGTTGTCATATATCTGTTCTTCTAAAGAAACAATTATGAATTGTTATACGATAACGTCCCTAGTATTGAACTGTGGTAGAGAAAACATGATAGGCGATTATGGTTGATGAGATCTCTAATCACTTTAATAAGTTTGATACTTAAATGTCTCTAGGCTGATGTACTATTAAACAGGGCATTGATAGTAT
Source organism: Gentiana macrophylla (assembly GCA_026214975.1). Classification (NCBI taxonomy): domain Eukaryota; kingdom Viridiplantae; phylum Streptophyta; class Magnoliopsida; order Gentianales; family Gentianaceae; genus Gentiana; species Gentiana macrophylla. Next base: position 423,776 of record JAOBSW010000553.1, read on the forward strand.
GAACAGGCTAGCACGTATTAGATGTCTTTTGTCTTTAAGGGTATGGATAGATCTCGTCTATTGAAGTGTAGAGACACTCGGATTGTACGTGGACGTGTATTAGAGAATGCGTACGTTAGACTGACCCACTTACACGGTTAAGTGTCACACTATGTGGCGGTTGTGTAATTATCCTTAGGACCGGAGTCTTCATGGCATCACAGTGTGGATTGTCATGCTTTGACACTATTGAGGTTTCCCCTAGCCACGGGGCGATCATGCGGTAGTGATTGGGTGTGATACTGAAGCATACGGAGTATAAATGTTTGGTTGTCTGGGAATCGCATACACTATCAGTAGGGGTGAATATCCGAAAGGGCCTTCTTATAAGGAATGTCTTACTCTCGTGAATCTTTTCAAAGTGGAAGTAAATGAGTTACTTCGAGAGAGCTTGATATTCAGATTATAAGATAGGTCGTTGATGTTTTGACACTCGACTAACGACTGTATGGATATTATTACAGCGATAGGGTTATAAGTTACACGGTAACTGTTTCACATGAAAGGTAGTAGTCATTGAATTTGACTCTTCCGATGATTGGGGGTCACGGTGTGTTGCTAGATGCTATCTCATGATCGTTAGGCATGAAGGGCATTTTCATAAATTACACTTTGTGTCTAAGGCCAACATATTCGGAAGCCTATCGGGTCACACACATATGAACATCTAGCCGGATTAAAATGTGGTTATAGATGATAACCAAATAAGGAAATTTTATCTCGTACTATAAAGGTTAGATTTCTCAACAAGCACAAGCCCTTTCATGCCTTTCCGACGGTCCCGAACTTCAATTCCCTTTAAGTGTACGTCCGGTGCCGGAACCAAATGCATCAGAACTCAATCGAGGCTTTTTTATGTTTAATTAATGTTATTAGATCACGAAACAACGTTTAAAATCCCAAAACATAGCTTAAACAACATTTTATTAAAAACTGAGGGCAATGCGTGTACATTCCCTGTCTAAAAACCTACTGAAACTCTCTGTTCGAGCAATGCGTGCGCATTGCTCATGCTGTGAGCATCCTGCACAACTCTAAGCCAACAATCGTGCGCATTGATCCTGAACAAAAAGACTCCTACCACCTGAACCATGAATGCGTTCGCATTGCTCTGAACGCGTGGGCATTGCTTTGAACGCGTGCGCATTGTTCAGACAGAAACTAATGCCAACATCCTGTAACATGAATGCGTGCGCATTCAACGCTGTTAAACCCTAAAAACATGATTTTCGACCTTTTACGATCTCTACTCGAATCCAAACATGTTCTACACAAATTATATCTGGAAAACATCATAAAAATGTGGCTTTCTTATCTCCTAACATCTCTTAATCCATAAACATCATCTAGGTAGAATCCTTGATACAAAAATGCATCAAAACACGATCTAACTTCTATAAACCATAATTAGATTGTAGGAAGAGTTTCTTACCTTTTAAGCAAGCAATTCCAACACAATTACTTCAGAAAAATTGCAGCAACTTGATCCTTTTCTACAGAAACATATGTGATCAATCCATAAATACATTAGATATGATCACACGCTTCTAAAACAACAAAACTACGAATTGAAGAGTTTAGATCTAATAAACTCGAGCAATAACGCCCCTAGTTCTTAAAACATGCCTTAAGAAAACTCCAACATTCTGGTGTTGAATCGACGCTCTCTTCACGACGATTCCATTGTTCTACTCTGATCTGAAAACCGTTAAGATCTTACTTAGCAACAAAAAGAAAAATCTCTCGGCCATAAAAACTCTTCACATGCCGTTCTCTCTAGAGCGTAGGAAAATTTATGATTTCTTTTTTATTATGGGAACTAATGGGAAGTATTTTCCTTAAATAACAAATCTCAAAAATAATGAAATCTTATTATTTTCCCTTATTATAAAAATTAGTTTTTCCTTAAATAAATATATATAAATCTCGAAATTATATATAGTTATCTTATACAACATAACTCCCTTAAAAGAAGTCTGAATAATAATCTTTCGTTTTTGCAAAAATTACACGCCTGCCCTTTCCCGAAAATCAGAATATTACACCTACCTCAGAGATAACATCTTACCTCAAGACAGGGTTCAGCCTAGGAAGACGAAACTCTTAGCAACCAGGTATTCACTGTTCGAGAACGTACTCTATTGCAGGTCGTATATTGCACCATGGCTCAGATGTGTAACAAGCGAAGAAAGGAATTACCTCCTCATAGAAATACACATAGGAATTTGTGGGAACCATCCCGGAGCTAGAACCTTAGCAAGGAAACGCAGGCTGTTCGGCTATTATTGGTCGACCATGCAGCAAGACGCCAAAGACTTGGTGGAGAAGTGTAAGTCGTGCTAGGTGAACGACAATTTGTCACATCAGCCCTCTCAGGACATGGTTCCTTTGGTTTCACCAAGGACCTTCGATCAGTGGGGGGTAGATCTGGTGGGACCACTCCCAAGGGCTCCCGGTAATGTCCGTTTTTTTATAGTCGCAGTGGACTATTTCACCAAGTGGGTGGAAGCTAAACACCTGACCACCATAACTGGGAAGCAGATACAAAAATTTCTATGGAAGAACATAGTGTGCAGACATGGGATCCCGAAGATGTTAATTTCAGATAACGGGACTCAGTTTGAAGACAAGACTGTCAAAGAATTGTGTGCAGAGCTGCACATAACTCAACACTTCACTTATGTTGGCTATCCCCATGCTAATGGACAGGTCGAACAGACCAACAGGAAAATCAAAACTGCGCTGAAGAAACGCCTAGACGAAGAAGGAGAGAGCTGGACCGAGCATTTGCCCAATATCTTGTGGGCGTACAGAACAACACCCAACCCGGCCACGGGAGAAACTCCATTTAGCTTGGCCTATGGGTGCGAAGCAGTGATTCCAGCCGAGATCGGCTTGCCTTTCCCGTGAGCAGCGCTTTATTCGGAAGAACAACAGATAACTGAGCTCAGACATTCTAAGGGCGACCTGAAGGAAGCTCGGGATGTGGAATTTATCAGGATGGCCAAGTATAAACAACAAATATCTCGGTACTACAACTCCCAAGTTAAGCACTCGTATTTCAGAGAAGAAGACCAGGTACTCAGAAAAATGAGGTTAGCAAACAAAAATCTCAAGGCAAACTTGACCCGAACTGGGAAGGTTGTCACGGATTTTAATAATACAAAATAAACAAGTAATAAAACCGGTTAACCTCAAGTGCAAGGATCGTAGTAAAGAGGCTATGCCGGGTCGATCTTACGGGGAACTAGACAATTATAAATCCTAGTTGTTGTTTTAACTACATATGTCACGAACTACACGAAACAGTGAATTAATCTAAACAAAGATGCAGAAAACTGAACTAGACAGAGGAGATTATCCAATGCTAGGGAGGATGCGGGTAACGAACTTATTAACTAAACTAAACTACGTGCAAAAAGGAAATTAACTAAGCAAGGCAAGACTCAAGTTGCAAGGATTTAAAATCAAATTATAAAAGGCAAACGAGGATTGATCCACCTATCAACATGTATTGATCTCCTATCTCGATTATATGTGGTATTTATCTAGGTTGTGATTCACCTTACCTAAACATGAACCCTAATTCCTTAGGTAATTCATCTATTAACCTAGTATCTTCCAATGCTAGATTAACGCGTTTTAAGATCAAAGGTGTTAACTTTTACGTTCAAATCTAGTGATTAGACTTACTAACTTCCGTTATTATAAATCTAAGGACTATTCTTATCTATGGTGATCTAAAGGTTTATCATGACTTCCATCAATCATAAACATAATCATACATGCAAATCTTCCGATATAAACGCAATTAAACGAGATAAAACATAAATAAGAAACAACCTTAAATAAATAACTCACAAAGATAATCGAAATACGTAAATCAATCCAAGTTGATGGCTTCACAATTCTCGTTTGATTGAAGCTCTAGCTCCTGAACATCCTCAGCAACACAGTTTTGCAGGAAAAGAACATAAAAACTGCTCTAAACTAATCTAATTTAAAGTTGCATAAAAGTGAAAGAAAAAGAAGTTAAAACATAGCCTTAGCCGCCCCTAGGGTTTAGGGTTTGTATGATGTCGAATTGTTCTCCTTAGGGTTGAGAAACAGCCGCTTATTTATAGATTTTGAAGTCGGTTTCACTAAGTCGGCCCACGGACGCTCGTCTGCCTAATCAAACGCCCGTCCAGATAACCCTAGACTGCTTCAGACGCCCGTCCAGACGGCGTTCAAACTCTCTGTATCAAAATCGCTCCTCAGGACGCCCGTCTGCTTCATCAAACGCCCGTTCACTCTGGACGGAGTATGGACGCTCGTTCAACACGACTTGAAGGTGATTTCTTCATATTTATCTCTTTTTCTTCACTCCATTTGATCATTATCTCTTCCTTCAATCACTTAGCTCGAATTTTAATCTCTTTAAATCATCATTTGAGCCTTATAATTGCACCTATAACACATGGAAAACATCGCAAACTGTAATAATATTCAAATAATCATAATTTAACCATGAAATCACATAAATATATAGATATTGCGATTAAGCCGTTAAAAATATCGTTTACTATATATTTCCATATAAGACCTTATTATTATGCAAATTATACAAATAAAAGGGGAAAACATCACAAAATATAACCTTATAAAACATATAATTTCACCCTTAACAACTCCCCCACACTTAGCTTTTGCTCGTCCCGAGCAAAATAAGACGAAAATTAGGCTCGAGATAGTATAGACATCTCAACAAATATAACATACATTCAATAACTTAGAAGTTCACCCACGTGTGTGTGCATAGCCATAGAAAACTTCCACTACATCCAAACTTGAGGAACTCAAAGTAAAACTAGCTAATACCCCCTCGTAGAATAGTAATAAATGACACTCATAAGATGTACCCTACAAACGTGACATATCCCGAAAAAGATGATCGATTATATCCAGGGCCTTTCTGAAATACTCAGAGGACAATCCCTACAGCATATCTATCAGTTTATACTGGGGATAAGATAGACGATAACTTAGTCTTATATTCAATTCATAACACATTTCTCATAAGTTGATTTAATTATTCACTTTAAACACACATTAGAATGAGCTATTGCCCTCATAGCAGAATAGGACATTTCGAGATAACCCCCTACCTTACTCCAATCATAAGGCAGCTCGTCCTAACTGTCGTGAGCTCTTAGTCATCATAGTGGTATAGGACATACGTGGTACACCCTACCTCACTCAAATCATCGACTAGCTTTCGACACACCCAATTAATTCACTAATTCAACTTTTTCATTTTGGACAATAGTTACGTGTTACTTATCACATTCAAACTTCTAGATATTCACAGTATATCATACTTCGGAACTAAATACAAACGATCATAATTCGCGAGATATATACGTAGCACTAAGCACATGACTTATAAGAAAATCAAAAATTACTAATCCAAACGGGGTATAACTTTATAAATTAGCTCATCATTCACTATGGCTCGTGAAAAAATAGTGTTCAGGTGAAACAACTAACTTACCAAACATATGATATATAGCTTAAATGACTAGAAAAACAACGAACTTCAAATTGAATTGCCTACTAGGGACCAAACAACGACAAAAGTGTCGGAAAATTTCGAAAATTTTAGCTCATTTTGCATAATAAACAATCTGACGTAGTAAACAAACTCATATGCATAGGATTAAATCGAACTATCCCCTCCCCCACACTTAAAAATTCAACATGTCCTCATGTTGTGCAGAAGATGAAAATAATATATAAAAAAAAGATAAGAACTTAGCTGAACTTGCGTAGAGAACCGAGCCGTCGGTCAGGCTGGAGCATGAAAAGGCCAACGCTCGCAAAAAGCGTGGAAAAACGTCCCAAAACTAACTCAATCGGATCTCGACAAAAACTACTGCTGCAAAACTCGAGAAACAAAAAACTCGGGGGAAAACGGGGTATAACATGGCAATAGAGATAATAAATCAAAAACGAAATAAAAAGAAAAGGTCATCGAGAATTTTGTCAATACAAGTCAAAGAAAAAAAAGAGTGCAGGGTGCCTTACGGCTTACATGATCATCCAAAATAGATGCCTATGATAAACAACAGTAGCGTAAAAACTAAGAGTCATGAACAGCGCCGAAAGGTAGCAATAGTCAAAATACAACCAGATCGAATAAAAGTAAACCAAAAAGTGCAACACCAGAAAGAATAACAAGAAACAATCAAGATGTCCCCGGAGTCGTCTCAGTCGTAGAAGGAGCAGCATCAGAGTCACCAGCAGGAGCATCAACAGGATGAGGATCTGAAGCGGGTACAGCAGCCGTAGACGTCGTCTGTGAAGGTGCCGGCTGTGTAACCGGGGCAGTAGCAGTCCCAGGAGGATTCTCCTCCGCCTCCTCATCGTCAGGCTCTTTTTCCGCCTCGATCACATCGGCAATAACTTGCTCGATCGCATCGGAAAAGACGAACTCCGTATCACTCTCTTTGAAAATCTGCATATCCCTCGGTTTCTTGCCCTCCACAATGCACTTCAGCACGTACATCATGTTCTTTTGCGTCTCCTGGATATCCGTCATCCAATCTCGCAGACTGTTGGCCATGCTATACCGTGTCCTCTCCGCAGGAGATAAACTAGATAAGGCGGGAACCGGAGGTGGTGCCGAAGAAGAACCAGGCTCACGGGCTGCCTCAGGCTCACCCGTTGGCGGAACTTTCTCTCGTTGAATACCTCCAGGGTTCTTAGGCTTGTGATCCTGCCTATATTCCGGCACTCCGGCATCGATCCATATCTGATGAATCAAGTGTGGGACAATCAGGCTCCGCTTGTAATTCTTCTGACTAGCCACCAACTCATCATATATTGCTTGTCCAACATCGACATTCAACTTAAAAACCAAAGCATACATCATCCCAAGATCGCCTATGTGAAAGTGCGTCAAATTGTTCTTCGGCAATAAACGACTCTGGATGAAGCGGCAATAGACTCTCCAATCTTCAGACCATGCCGTAGTAACTATCTCCTTACGGTCTCCACCGGTCCGGCGCCCAAACGCGTCGGGGCAAACTAGTAATCGGAGCTCCTCCAAGGGATCCTGTCCCGAATCTTGCCTCCGCTTGATTTCCTCCTTATAGTCCAAACCCTCAAATGCCTCCAACCCATACCGCGCATTAATCACTTGCGGTGTAAAGGGGACCGTAACGCCTCGAACCATAACCACTCCCGTGTCGACGTCGGTTTCCGAGAAATTAGCATAAAACTCCCTAACCAACGAATCATTAACCGGGGTAGGCGGTATCTTCATCAACTCCGCCCATTTCCTATCCCTCAACAATTTCACAAAAGCGGGGTCCACCTTCGTTTCTACCACCGCCCGCTCAACCAACATATTCCTAGCAAAATAGTGTTTGGAGTAGACCTCGTGTGCTTTAGGATTTACGAACCGACGAGGCATAGGGAGAGGCACAGCTGGTCGCGCTTTCTTTCGAGGTCTCTCCGTCCTAGGTTCAGGTTCAACTTCCTCCCTAACCACATCATCAACATTCGCCTCTCGAACTTGTTCAGCCCTAGCTGACGCACCTTTCTTAAAATTGGGATGTCTAACCAACGGAACATCATCCTGTGTATCTGAATCGGAGGAGGATTCATCCCGCAAATCAGCTCGGGCTTGTTGAGATGCCCTAGGGGGTTGCTCACGGAAAATTATGCCTCGGTTGGGGTCTAAACTGGAGGGCTCAACGTCCAAACGTTTCCGTTTACCCGATTCAACAACCTTCTCTTTACCAGGCCTCTGCTTAGTAACCACTTTCTTCCCCATATCAACCTAAATGTCTAAACCAAACAATTCACAGCAACAAGGGGTACCCGTTTATCGTCCAAATCGGGATTTCACGCAAACCGTCCAAACCACCAGCATCAACAACACACCATCACCATCACAGCAGAAGGGAAGAAGAAAATAACCAACAAAAACGAAAGAAAATCAACAACAGTTGATAATTCAAGAAAATGAGCCGACTCGAAAATCGAACTCACAAAAACGTGAATTAAAACGCGAAAAGTCGTATCAAACTTACCAAACACTATGAGGGGATGATGATCGAACAGATTAGAAGCCCAGAAACACCGAGATTGACCCCCAAAATCCGAGCTTTTGTCGGAATGGCCGCAGTGAACAATCTCTGATTCCACAATTTGTGTTGATTGTTGGAGGAAATGGATTGGATAAATGAAAAGAGGGTACAAAGACCGTTCTTTTGCAACAAGAATCGCTAAATTTGGTTTAGAAACAAGGATTTTAGGTTAGAGGGGAGAAGAGAGTCGGGTTGCGGTTTGAAAAATCTGAGAAATGAGGGTTCATGCATTGAAGGGCTATATATAGACGCTGAATGGACGCTCGTCCATCCTGATGGACAGGCGTTCACCTGGAAACTGCAGGGACTGGACGGGCGTCCCATACACCAGACGCTCGTCCTTCGGGCAATTTTTGAAACATGATTGGAGGGAGTTTCTCAGACGGGCGTCCACTATATTGGACGAACGTCTGGTTAAAAAGATTAATACAGGATTGAAAACCTTGTCTCCAGACGGGCGTCCAAATACGTGGACGGGCGTCCATGGAAACAGAGGGTCGGACGGGCGTCCAGAAGCACTAGACGGTCGTCCAAGATAAAAAAATTGCCAAATTTGATAAAATTTTCATACAAACCAACTAAATGCAGAATTTTTTTTTTATATTTATATTAATGATAATTTAAAATTCAAAAGTACAACGGAAATGCTACGAACATAAAAGAACTCGAAAATAAAATAAGCACGAATAAAACAAAGGTTGCCTCTCCCAGCGCTTTCGTTTAACGTCGGGCTCGGCGTAACAAAACCTAAGTAACAATAGCTAGTCATCATAAAGCTCGCCGATCTATAACCCCCGATAAAACGACGGAGTAAATCAACACCGGAGGAAAGTCATAGTCATCCTAAACACCCCAATCGTCATCATTTGCCTCTACACCACGAAAATGCTCATCTGCGAAGACTAGGGCTAAATCCACAAGATCGGATCGTTAAGGATCCGGTATGGTCTTCCTAAAGTCGCTGCAACTCCTCAATGGTAAAATCTCCACCCCGAGCATCGGGAACAATGAGAACATAAGTGACAGTCCTGACGCGGGTAAGAATATCTATATCTATATCCAAAACTATCGTGCCCCCAGGTCCATCCGAAACGGTGAGAAGGGAAATCCTACTAATGAGATGGAACTCCTCTGGCAAAATACCATACTCCATATCTAACTGAATGCTAAACTGATAGAAACAGACAAAACTTAATTAGACTTAGCTTAAAGCATTAACAACTAAAACAAAAATAAACACACATAGAGGATAACTAATATAATACGGATATCTAGGATGCCTCCTAGTAGCGCTATTGGTTTATGTCGTTAGCTCGACACAGTTGAAGTTCAGCCTGGATCAGGCCATTTGACTTTTCTGCCAGCCATTACCTCGTTTAAGTTCTGATCAGGATTGTGGCCGCAGAAACAGCACTTAACACATGGGGTCAAATCTTTAATGGCTTTCCATATACTCTTGAACTTCCCCATGGGTGATCTCTTCATTCTCTGAGCCCTCTGATGACGCCTCAATTGACTCTCCCTCTCCAATTCTTCCATATCCCAACTACCAGCTAGAACTTCTTCAGAAGGACCACTACAGCCATCTTCTGAAAACAGGTGGAGTGAAGATTCGTCGAATTCTTCGACTTCTGTAGCACCATACCCGAGAATATCGAGGAATTTAACAATCAAAGGCTTATCCTTAGGTTCACCGATATAGTGCTTGCACCTTTGGCCATTCACTCGAAACGGGTCGCCACTATAACCACGAAGTTCTAGTACGCCTCCAGGAATGATTCGGAGAATCTCGAAAGGGCCGGACCAACGTGTCCTTAACTTTCCAGGAAACAGATGTAACCTAGAATTGTATAGAAGAACTTGTTCGCCGACTAGAAATTCTCTCTTCTTAATCTTAGCATCGTGGAGTAGCTTCATCTTATCTTTACTAATCCTGGCACTTTCGTAAGCCTGGAGTCTGAACTCGTCTAGCTCATATAATCAGCTTTGTAGTCGATGTTTTCCACAAGATTGGGAATCAAAGTTCAGAAACTTTGTAGCCCAATAAGCTCGATGCTCTAACTCGACAGGCAGATGACATGGCTTTCCATAGACCATTTGATATGGGGATGTACCCATAGGAGTTTTATAGGCGATTTCTGTAAGCCCAAAGTACATCATCCAATTTCAAACTCGATCCTTTCTATGATCATTCACACCGTTTTCTCCAGATTTTCTTAATGCTCTGATTGCTCCTTTCAACCTGACCACTAGTCATCGGATGATATGGTGTGCCAGTTTTATGATGAACACCATACTTTTCAAGGACTTTCTCTAGGGGTCGGTTGCAGAAATGCGTCCCTTCATCACTGATCAAGGCTCGTGGACATCCAAACCTCACAAAGATATTTTTCTTAAGAAATTTCATGACCGTCTTATGATCATTGTGAGGAGTGGCTTGAGCCTCCACCCATTTAGATACATAATCCACGCAGACTAAGATGTATTTATTCCCACAGGAGGATGGGAATGGACCCATAAAGTCAATCCCCCATACATCAAAGACTTCGCATTCAAGAATGGGTTTCAATGGCATGTCGAAACGCTTGTCGAGTAGTGCGGTTCTTTGACACCTATCACAAGCTTTACAGAAAGCTTCTGTATCCTTAAAGATCGTGGGCCAATAAAAACCGGATTGGAAGATCTTAGCAACGGTTTTCCACGGACCAAAGTGACCTCCTGTGGGTCCACTGTGGCACTGCTCAATAATATCTCGTTGCTCGGATTCTGGAACACATCTCCTAAGCAACCCATCTTTCTGAGATCTTGAAAAGATAAGGTTCATCCCAAACGAAATACTTCAAATCGAGAAGAACTTTTTCTTCTCCTGATAAGACATTTCGGGATCGAGATAACGGGCATGAAGGCAGTTCACAATGGAAGAATACCATGGAACATCAGGAGGACAACCGTCTATCAACATAATGTTTTCTAGAGGAAAGTAGAGATCTATATCATCAGGATCACCCTTTTCCTCACTTAAAATCCTAGAAACATGATCCGCCACTACGTTTTCACTGCCCTTTTTATCTTTAATTTGAACGTCAAACTCTTGGAGGGTCAGTATCCAACGCATTAAGCGCGGTTTAGCCTCTTTCTTTGTCATTAAATACCGCAAGGCAGCGTGATCAGTCCACACAATCACTTGAGCTCCTAACAAGTAACTACGGAACTTGTCCATAGCAAAAACTACGGCCAAAAGCTCCTTTTCAGTAGTGGTATAGTTAACTTGAGAAGGATTCAGTGTGTGACTGGCATAGTAGATAGGCTGGAACTTTCCATCAAGCTTTTGTCCTAAAAGCGCACCAAGCTGCGTAGTTGGATGCATCACACATAAGCTCAAAGGTAGGTTCGATCAAAGCGATATAAGTATTGGGCGAGAGATCGACAATTTTTGAGCTCCTCAAACGCGCGTGCTGCATTTGTCATCAAAAGCGAACTCAACGTCTTCCTTAAGCAAGGTAGACAGGGGCTTGGCGATCTTTGAAAAGTCTGAATGAATCTCTATGAAGCCGACATGACCGAGAAAGCCTCGACGCGAACATTCTTAGGATAACTCATCTTCTCGATAGCTTCCACCTTAGCCCTATCTACCTCAATACCTTTGGCGGACACTTTGTGGCCAAGAACTATCCCCTCATCTACCATAAAATGGCATTTCTCCCAATTGAGCACCAAGTTCTTTTCCACACACCTAGATAACACCTGATCAAGATTATCGAGGCAATCATCGAAGGATTGACCAAAGACCAAAAAGTCGTCCATGAAAATCTCCATACACTTTTCAACTAACCCGTCAAAGATAGCCATCATACACCTTTGGAAGGTGGCTGGGGCATTACAGAGACCAAATGGCATCCGCCTGTAAGCGAATGTACCATAAGGGCAGGTGAAAGTGGTCTTCTCTTGGTCAATAGGATCGATGGGTATCTGGAAATATCACGAGTATCCATCGAAGCTTGATAGAAGGCATGCCCCGCCAGGACGCTCAAGCATCCGGTCAATGAAGGAAGGGGAAATGATCTTTCATTGTGACCTCATTGAGTTTTCTATAGTCAATCTGAGACTCTATAGCACATAACGAGCCTCAATGCTATCTCTTCTCCCTTATCGTTCTTCTCAATAGTAATCCCTCCTTTTTGGGGACTACTTGAGTAGGGGATACCCATTCACTTTGTCGGCGATGGCGTATATGATACCCATATCTAGAAGCTTAATGATTTCCTTCTTGACTACTTCTTGCATGTGAGGTTAAGCCTCCTTTTGGGGCTGTCTTACACATTTGGCTCCTCACTAGTCTTGATCTTGTGCATGCAGATGTCGAGGTATTCCTCGGATATCTCCCACCGCCATCCAAAGGCTCTTTCGTTTTTCGCAAGGCGTTTAATGATTTGGCTCATCTATTCGAGATAGCTTGGCGAGATATGATCAAGGAAGCTTGTCACCTTCCCGTAGGAACACATACTTAAGATGTTTAGGCAACGGCTTTCGTAACTAGATCTGCATGGGATCCTCTAAACTCGATTTAAGCCCTCCACTTTTCAACTCAACATCTCTGAGCTTACTTAGTGGCTCCACTGCCAAAGCTTCTTCTCTTAATAACCCATCTTCAAGGTCAGCTATCAATTGATCTAGATTAACCACACCATGACTATTCAGATTATCGATCAATCGCTCATATTCCGCCTCCACAGCCTTGACTTGCTCTTCCATACAGTCATTGAAGTCATTAAATGTTTCCTCAATGGAAAAGCCGGTTGGAGAGCCAGAAGGTACGTGAATAGATTTAGAGACACTATAGCTCACCTCTTGGTCACCAACTCGAATAGTTACTTGCCCACCATCACAATCGATGAGGGCCCTAGCTGTAGATAGGAAAGGTCTTCCAAGAATCAGGGGAACATTTTCACCTTTCTCCATATCTAAGACGTACCAGTCAACTGGGAAGGTAAACCTATCAATTTGAACTAATATGTCTTTCAGGATCCCTGAAGCTTTCTTGGAAGATCTATCAGCGAACTGAAGGTTCATGGTGGTGGGTTCTAGAAGATCTTGTAAACCAAGGCGATTGCAAAGCAGACAACGGCATCAAGTCGATGGATGCACCCAGTCACATAAAGAATTTGGGAAGACTAGGCCTCCCATCTGCAATGTGAGCACAAATTTGCCTGGGTCACCCCTCTTGGTTGGTAAGTCTTGATGATTTATCAAGGAACAATCCTCACCAATTTGCCTTTCCATGCCTGCTAATTTCTTTTTCGAAGACACAACATCCTTGATGAATTTTGTATACTTAGGCATCTCGACCAAGACCTCGGATAATGGCAGATTTACCTGAGTATTTTTCAAAAGGTTAAGCACCTTTTCATATTTCTTATCTTCACTCAGAGGGATGTTGCTCTTCCTCGGTGGAAATGGAAGCTTTTTAAGGTCACTCTCGGAAAATACTTTCTTTGAGGATGCACTTACGGCCTTGTCTTCCAGATCTTTCCACCTCACAACTTTTTCAGACGTCTTATTGGTGCGGGATCACCACGACTCTCTACCGAATCTTCTTTTCTCGGGGTTCACCACCGAGGTGTTTCAACTCTTTCATCTCTCGGGGATCAGCCACCCGAGTATGTTGTTCTGCGGGCAGACGAGGGATAGTGGTTGCTCAACTTCCCCTCCCGCCTTATCGATGGCGAGGAGAGGGCTAGTGGTTTCCCTGGAAGCCAAGGGGACCACTCAGCTGAGTGCCACTTCTCAAATTCATTGCACTGGCCTCCTCTTTACCGTATTGCATTGTTGGCACGAGGTCAGTGCATTGATTGTTGCTTATATCGGCCTGAGCAACTTGACCGCCCTTTGGGTTTTTTCAAGAAACTAGGCGAGATGTCTGGGGTCTTGAAGCTAATCGCGCTCGGCCGGTTGCCTATTTGCCTCTCAAGGCTCTTGTTCGTATTCATTAGAAGTTGAATACTTTTGCTTTGCTCCTCCAACTTAGCTTCGAGATTGTTGGACTGGGAGGAGCCTTGAGAGTTTTGGGGATTTTGAGAGTATGGCTGGCTGGTCTGATTCTGAAATTGAGAGTTGGAATTGGCGGGCCAATTCTGGTTGAACCTCTGAGTATTATTTGAAAATTTTAAGTTCTGGTTCTGATTGAACCCAGGGTTTCTGTTGAAGTTTGGATTCTGATTAAAGCTCGGATTGAAATTTGGATTTGACTTAAAGCTTGGATTCTGGCCGAAGCCCTGGTTTTGAGAATTATTCTGGCCAGAGAATTGGTTATTGAACCTTGGATTGGACTGGCCAGAAAAAGCATTCACTACGCATTCTCGTCCAATCACGGGGTGGAGCGGCGATGTGCCCGGATCATCACATACTTGGCATGTGATTTGATTATACTGTCCATTGTTATGAACATCATTGACTTGATGAACAGAGGGGGGCTGAAATTGGCATTGGCCAAACATGTGACGATCGACAAACAATTTTTCGCAATCTGTAACACGAGGGTTCTGCGGAAGCGAAGGTGTCTCGATTAATCAGTTTGGAACTTGAGGACTTGCCATCCGCTTTTGCAAAGCATGGCAATCGACTTTGGGCGTTACTTCCTCCACCTTGGGAGGAGGAGGTGCTTGGATGGCCTGATAGGATGGGGCATAGTTATATTTGGCAATGTCTTCGAACAGTGCCCATCCTTCATCAGGTGTCTTTTTGAGGAAAGCCCCACCAGAAGAGCTGTTGACCATGCCTTTAGTAAGCTCGGTCAGTCCACTGAAGAAAGTGTTGACTTGCCTTTCCTTAGGCAAGCCATGGTGGGGGCATTTTCTTAAAAGAGATTTGAACCTCTTCCAACATTCGAAGAAGGATTCATTCTCCTTCTGGTAGAAGGTAAAGATCCCATTTAGACACTAGGCAGTCTTCGAAGGTGGGAAGTACTGACTTAAGAACTCTTGTTCGAGTTCTGCCCAGGTTGTGATAGATTCAGCTGGGAGAGAGCTGTACCACTCTTTAGACTCTCCCTTTAAGGAAAACGGGAATAGTTTTAACTTCACCGCATCTTCACTTACTCCCTGGATGCGAGTGGTATCGCATATCTCCAGAAATGTATGTAAATGAGTATGCGGGTTCTCGATTGGTACCGTGAAAGATCGATGCATCTTTGCATCATTTGGATGAGTCGGCTTAAGCTCAAAATTACGGCGGCAATGGCAGGGATAACAATCGCAGGGTTGACTTTGACTGCGCCAGGCATGGCGTAATCTGCCAACGTTCGTTGATTGTTAGCAGCCATTACTACAAAATCAGTGATTTCCTCAGCTAACCGTTCCTCGAGGTCTTGCTCGGTTCTCGTCTTCCAAAACCGCATGAGCGGAGAATCCGCTGCTTGGCGAACTATGCTTTGCTCGGGGTCGGGGGTGTATATCAACGGTCCCTTATGACTCCGGGTTTGCATAAACCGGACCAAAAACAAGTTTAAGAAATCTAAAACTAAGGACGAAAACCTAAACTAAGAAATTAAAAGCCTAAAAGAAAGTTAAAAACAAGATTATTTGAAAAAAAATGGGGTCAGACGGGCGTCCAAATATTTGGACGGGCGTCCACCTAGAATTGGGACTGGACGGGCGTTTGGAGGTCCAAACGCTCGTCTGTCTTCAATCTTGGACGACGCCCGAGAATCTATGGACGCTTCGTCTTCTATGCAAATTTGATCTGAGTTTATAATTTTTTCAATGGACGGGCGTTGATAGTTTTGGGCCTTGCTAAATGTCTGAGATGGGGAAAAACGAAAAGTTGCGAGTAAAAGAGGGTGAAAAGAAGCAGAGCACACAAAGCAGTAAAAACAGAGACTAAACTTACAAGCAAAATCTATGCTAAACTATTGACTTAGATAGAAATTAATCAGCAGAAGACAGAAGATGACTAAACACTAAATTACTAACGAAAAAAAACAGAAAATTAAAACAAAATAACAAAATAAAACTAACCCAGATTACTAACTAAATTTAAAAAAAAGCAAAAACTAGGCAAACCGTCCGGTTCCCCGGCAACGGCGCCAAAAACTTGTCACGGATTTTATTAATACAAAATAAACAAGTAATAAAACCGGTTAACCTCAAGTGCAAGGATCGTAGTAAAAAGGCTATGCCGGGTCGATCTTACGGGGAACTAGACAATTATAAATCCTAGTTGTTGTTTTAACTACCTATGTCACGAACTACACGAAACAGTGAATTAATCTAAACAAAGATGCAGAAAACTGAACTAGACAGAGGAGATTATCCAATGCTAGGGAGGATGCGGGTAACGAACTTATTAACTAAACTAAACTACGTGCAAAAAGGAAATTAACTAAGCAAGGCAAGACTCAAGTTGCAAGGATTTAAAATCAAATTATTAAAGGCAAACGAGGATTGATCCACCTATCAACATGTATTGATCTCCTATCTCGATTATATGTGGTATTTATCTAGGTTGTGATTCACCTTACCTAAACATGAACCCTAATTCCTTAGGTAATTCATCTATTAACCTAGTATCTTCCAATGCTAGATTAACGCGTTTTAAGATCAAAGGTGTTAACTTTTACGTTCAAATCTAGTGATTAGACTTACTAACTTCCGTTATTATAAATCTAAGGACTATTCTTATCTATGGTGATCTAAAGGTTTATCATGACTTCCATCAATCATAAACATAATCATACATGCAAATCTTCCGATATAAACGCAATTAAACGAGATAAAACATAAATAAGAAACAACCTTAAATAAATAACTCACAGTATAATCGAAATATAGAAATCAATCCAAGTTGATGGCTTCACAATTCTCGTTTGATTGAAGCTCTAGCTCCTGAACATCCTCAGCAACACAGTTTTGCAGGAAAAGAACATAAAAACGGCTCTAAACTAATCTAATTTAAAGTTGCATAAAAGTGAAAGAAAAAGAAGTTAAAACGCAGCCTTAGCCGCCCCTAGGGTTTAGGGTTTGTATGATGTCGAATTGTTCTCCTTAGGGTTGAGAAACAGCCGCTTATTTATAGATTTTGAAGTCGGTTTCACTAAGTCGGCCCACGGACGCTCGTCTGCCTAATCAAACGCCCGTCCAGATAACCCTAGACTGCTTCAGACGCCCGTCCAGACGGCATTCAAACTCTCTGTATCAAAATCGCTCCTCAGGACGCCCGTCTGCTTCATCAAACGCCCGTTCACTCTGGACGGAGTATGGACGCTCGTTCAACACGACTTGAAGGTGATTTCTTCATATTTATCTCTTTTTCTTCACTCCATTTGATCATTATCTCTTCCTTCAATCACTTAGCTCGAATTTTAATCTCTTTAAATCATCATTTGAGCCTTATAATTGCACCTATAACACATGGAAAACATCGCAAACTGTAATAATATTCAAATAATCATAATTTAACCATGAAATCACATAAATATATCGATATTGCGATTAAGCCGTTAAAAATATCGTTTACTATATATTTCCATATAAGACCTTATTATTATGCAAATTATACAAATAAAAGGGGAAAACATCACAAAATATAACCTTATAAAACATATAATTTCACCCTTAACAAAGGTCCTTACAAAGTGGTTAAAGTGCATGGAAAAGGAGCATATCAGCTGGCTGACGCAAATGGTTGGAATGCTTCCAACCTCAGAAATTTTTATGTCTAGGAACAGGTTCCAGACTTTATTCATTCATTTATTTATGCTTTTAAATTTTATGCTCCAATAAGATGTAATCAAACATCAGTTATTATAAATAAAAAAATTGCACACGTGCTTTGTTTATTAAATATGATCGATCATAACTGAGCCGCAGGTCGGACTCATAAAAATTTTGCAAAGGACAAATTCTACTAGTCTGCAGGACAGACCATACGAACTGAGCCGCAGGTCGGATTTAGAAAAAGTTTGCAAAGGACAAACTCTACTAGTCTGCAGGGCAGACCATACGAACTGAGCCGCAGGTCGGACTCAGAAGAAGTTTGTAGAAAACAAACTCAACAAGTCTGCTGGACAGACCATACGAACTGAACCGTAAATCGGACTTAGAAAAAGTTTGCAAAAGACAAACTCTATGCGAACTGAACTGCAAAGCAGGGTCAGAAATGGATAAAACTAACAGTAACCGTAGGACAGACGATCAGAGCCGAGCACGCTCGAAACTGTGATACTTAGAAAGTTGAAATAATTCAAACTCTCTAAGTCTACAGGACAAACGATCAGAGCTTCACCTAAAGTACACCATTCAAAAAGCAAAGCTTTTTAAAGGTTGTACTTCATGGGGGTAAATGGCCCCAAATTAGGCTTAAAAAGAAAAATGCCTAGGCTAAAACAAAGCCAAAGATTAATAACAAAGAACAAAAGGCTAAGAGCCAAAGAATAACAATAGAACCAATGCCTAAAAGGCATATGTAGTCAAAGATAAAAAGGCAAAGTTAAGTTGGAAATTATTACAAAATTTTCAACAAAATAAACGCCTAAACCTAAGAATCAGCAGCAGGATCCTGTTGAGAAGGCGTACTGGAGGGCTGAGCCAATGTTGTTCTAGTTTGCTGAGTGGCATGTCTGCGGGCGTACTTCTTGGCCAGATCTTCACCGGCCTGAAACTCCTTGAGCCTAGCTTCATAAAGCTTGTTACCGCCAAGTTTGCGGAGAACCCCATGTTGAAGGCTCTCAATGACCAGTTGAGGACACTGCTCCTTGGCCTGTTCCACACCCAAGGTGTACCCATGACTCAAGATGGAGCCAAGTAAAACCTTCAAGGCCCCAATAAAGTGAGCAGAGCTCTTATATTCATAGATAGCCTGATCGATCCGTGCAGGTATCGAGGCCTCAAGCCCCTCATGATCAGCACGGAGTTTCGTTAGGGCCTCCTCCCGTTCAGCACTGGAAGCTCGTAGCTCTTTCAACTCGTCCTGCTGGGCCACCATGATTTTCTCCAGATCAGCGATCTGAGCATCTTTGGATAGAGACTCGTCCTTATGTTTTTTACGGCTGGTTGAGGGGTCAGCAATCCATTTTTCCAGAGAAGCCTTCTGGGTGGAGAAGTTGTCAAGCCTACTCAAGATCTCCTTCCTAGCTCTGATGACCTGACAACAGATATGCAAAAGTCAGTATGACGAAGAAACAACAAAAAAGAACGTATGCAAAAATAAAGAACAAAGTAGCATACCACTGAGGCAAAGATCCTTGTCGGGCATATCGGACAGAAAATCACCTTGGGCAACAGGATCTCCCTCAGAAACATCTTGGTCATCCCGACCAGACCTAGTCCTCTTGCGTCCGGATCAGGAACGCAATTGGAGCTGCTTCCCAGGATCAGAGCCATCCAGGATGATCAGGCTATCATCCCCGCCGATCGATCTGCTGGCTCGAGAGCTTGATCAAGTCATCTTGTCAAGAGACCTCTCTTCATAGGAGGATCGGCAGGATTGATCTCAGGGTTAACCAAACCCGGCTCCAATTCAACATCAGCCCCAAGAGCCTCTGGGTTCAAAGCTTTTTCGTTGTGCTCAGGCACAACTTCATCCTTAAGAGCCTGATTGAAAACATCAGCAAAGTCGGCCACTGAAAAAGGAAAGAGACAATGTCAATACAAGCAAAAAAAATGCAAAAACAACAAAAATATGCAAAGGTAAAGAAATATAAGTGCAGATAAACTCCTACAGTTGTTGTACTTCTCTTGCGTAAGCCTCAAGTACTGCTCAGGTCCGGAATCGGATAGGCGAGCTGCCTCGATCAGCTCGGGGGGCCATTGTTCAAAATCCAAAAGAAGACCTAGCAATGTTATTCAGTAACGCTTCACTAACCCCAATGGGGCACACATCGGCTGGAAGTTGAAAGTAATTCCAGCCGCTCAGCTCAGTATGTCTGCCATGGCGGATGAAGAAGAAATGATTCTTCACTAATGAATAGAGGTATTCCTCTTCGACAATATGGGGATGCCCCTTCGGTGGTCTGTACGACGTGGGATGTAGTAACACCCGTTGTGGTTCCTAACTCTCTTATGTTGGTAAAATGTCCTAAAAAGGTCTATAGCAAACTCTGTATCCATTAATCTACAGAAGATCGTGAATCCGATAATCGCCCTAACTCCATTAGGGGCGATCTGAGCAGAACTCAGATGGTAGTACCCCAAAACGGCCAGGAAATCCAGGCAGAACGGAACCCTTAGTCTGCGCAGCGAATTGCTCTTTGTACACGGTACAATAACCCTCTGGGGGCTGATGAGCATACAGGTTTCCACCCCCAGGCATTTGCGGAGCGTATTGGTCCATAACAATGTGGTAAGTGTTACAAATTTGTAGGATATCATCCTGGGTAAGTTTGGACCTAACCCCAAAACAGCCTGCGGCCGACCTAGCAGTCATATTGGGCTCTAAGGCTTTGATTCAAAGAAGTAAATCCGAAAGAAGAACGGGGTCTAGATGGATTAGCAGGTTGGGGATCTACGACGAACTGCTCAAAATCACTACGAGCAGGGATTGTGTTACGGGCTGGAATATCTATTACAACCCTAGGTTGAAGAATTTATACTTCAGACTCTGATTGGCATTCAAATTATTTCTCAGTCGAACTACTAGATGCAGTGTTCGCCCTCATTAACTGGGAAAAACATAAGCAGAAAAGAAGAAGAACTCAGAAATTAGAGAAAATGAGAAGTGCTTACTTGAGAAAATGCAAAGTCTTGAGAGAATAGAAATCATCGGTTTAATAGCTGAGGTGGGGAAGTGGGAAAGCCTGATATGAAAGGACAGGTTATAACCCCCACCAGACGTGTAAATGACGTCAGTTATAGGAAAGAGGGAAAATGCCTCGTATCCCGTATAAGTGATGATGATCTATTTAATAGACTGCCACCTGACAGTTAAGTAATTCAAAACGCGACATCGGATATGTCCGGCCGAACCGCCAAAAAGTGCAGATCTGACCCAACTAAAAGTAAGATCAGACCTGGGGGGCTTATGATGATAGCCGACTGATGACCAAAATAGTAACGACCAACCTTAACCGGTAGAGTACCGGGTCGGAAGTACTATAGAGGTGAGCAAGGTCGTATCCCACGGAGAATCAATCGAGTACCAAATTCATCTTCGTACTTAGTTTAGGTCAATCAAATGTTTGTTCATGGCAATTTATACTAAAACGATATTTAAACAAGAGATAAAGAAAGAAAGAGACATAGCCAAATCACGATCCAATCGAATAGTTTCGCCCCTCTAATCGATTATATGGGAATGAAAACTACCAACCAACCATCCTAATGCTTAGATTGATTCGTTCATGGGTGCAAACTCCTAAGATAGTACTAGACGCCATGCAACAACCTAGTACCCTTTGCCCAGTTCAACAGTCCGCCTTTAAGGATTTAACTGACCGAAACAAGATAAACGCTCTAGAGCCGCTCGATTTACACCGACAAACCTCGTTAACCAATCGATCTAAACAACTCAGTCAATTGTAAATAACGATCTTAAAACCCATTTTCCCACACCCCTTCGCAACATACATTTATAAAAGTGGTGTGTGTTCATGAACTAGGTGTACAGTCTAATTCACGCTCTAAGAACAAGTTTTAAGACATGAATTCATCGATATAACAACAATTAAACACTACACAATCCCAATTAATCAACTAGAGGGTGATTTCTTCAACTATCACATGATTTGGCTATGTAGTAAATTAGTTACTCATTACAAAGCAAGAACTAACAATCAAAGAAAGGATTAAAGCCATAAAACAAGAAGAGAAATGATATTAATTACTAAAATCGTGATAAAAGTCGGATCTAGATCAAGCTCCTACACCATGTCACTTGGATGAAGATGATGATCCAAAATGAAAAATGAAGGGAATAGAAGCTAAAATCTAAGAAAAATTAAAGTAAAAGAGAGTTTTAAGGAGCTAAAGGGGAAGGAAAGGGGAGAAAATGGGCAGGGGAGGAGCAGGGAATAATCTCTATACGTCTGTCAATTATTCATTCCCCCAAAATTCCGTTTTCAACCTGAAATATCTGCTATTTTTTTATGTTCGTGCACCGGAGGTGTCTCGGCGCACGCCGAGACATCACTGGAATTCTGAAGCTTCAGCGGCCCTCAGTAAAATGACAATATATTCGCGTGTGGAGCTCCAAATTGAGTGATTCAAAGTGCGTTGGAAAGCTCATTCAGTTATCTACAAATTTCATGAAGACCATAAGTCCAGAAAATGCATTTATCAGGGATAAAATTGCAGATAAAGTGAGTGTACGGCGAAAACACCAACCACTTTTGATCCGTTCCATTTCCGGGCTTCGGTTTCGTCACTCTAAGTCTCATGCCTCATATTCTAGGATCACGAGTCACCTATTTCCTGCATTTCCATAGAAACCAACATACCAAGCATAATTCCACAAGATAAATAGGTCTCGAAAAGGGTAAAAAAAAAACATCATAAAATGCCGAGGTTTTCCATCAATGTGACGGTTCACCTCAAAGTGATTGCTCAATGTGTTTTGCCTTATAAATGGTCGAAAACTACCCAATATAAGCCAAAAGTGTCATAAATGGGGGTTAAAACATGCACCGAAGCATAGTAAAGTTGACTCTAATCAACCACCCCCGACTTAGCGTTTGCTCGCCCTCGAGCAAAATGCGCATTTTAAAAGAAAACAAAGAGTCAACATTACATGCGTAGGTCTAGTTAATCACACATCCAAGACAATCGACGAGTAAATGAGTAAATGAATGCAACTTAACCACACCTTATCAAGCAAGCGGGATGTGTGTGTGTGTGTATAGCTTCTCCTACATTTACCATGGTTTACAGGCTTGGATTATGGACGGTTGGTTATTACGACTAAACTATAGGCTCATACTTCATAAGCATCTCCACTAATCGGGGCCAAATCGAGGCTAAGCAAGGTCGAGTAGGACTTGCAAGGTTGTAACGTTAGGCTCGGGACGGGGCTAACCGAAGGGAATTTCTAGGGAATAAACAACAAAGAAATAAACACGAGCAAGCTCAATCATGGGGTGTAACAATACAAAACGTAGCTAGCTCTACCCTTCTCTAGCTCAAAATAACTATAGAAACATGATCCAAGGAATAAAATGTCATGTCGCACTATGTCTCAAGTGTAACGAGGCAAAAATGTATAAGAAATCATGTTTCTCCACTAAAAACCCATCCCAAACACCAACATCATAAATAAATCAATACAAGAGTCCTAAACTTTTGGCTTTCTTTGACTCAACCTTTTAATCACTTTTCATAAAAAAAAATTGAATAGCTTCATTTCAATTTGGTTTGAGTCAAAGGCCATCACACATACATAATACGAATCGAGCTCCTACCCTCCAAGATGTGAAATAGTTCGTAATACCAACTCCTCTAAACATACACACCACTCTACCACCCCACACTTGCCTAGGAAAGTGTGATAAAAAGAAAATATTAAGCTCAACTCGTAGGGTGTTCAAGGGAATGTAGACCATAAATAAAGCTCAAGGGTCGGGTAATTATGGGCTAAATCCGAACGGCTAAATGTCGGATGGGGGTCTAACCATCCTACCAAGGCTTAGAGGGGTTATGGTGGAATATGTCACGGGATGGCTATTTGGCTCTAGTTACTTCAAAGAAACGCCATAACTGTCATCCCAAACTCTACCAAGGTCGGCCTTTCTATTTCATCTCGAGTTAATGGTATGAGTTCTATGCAGCCGAATTGTGCCTAAGTGTACCATAATCGGTCACTAGTTACCATGGTTCAAGAAAAGAAAGCTATTCGTGCATAAAAATTTCATCTCCAAGATAAGGTAGTAAGGAAAGCAACATCCATTCAAACATTCACTACACCGTTTATCCTATCAACGTGAAGGCTCACATACGAATGCAACATCAAGTCCATGAATTTTTTTAAAAAGGGCTCACATACTAAAGAAGTGACCAAACACTAAGAATACAACACAATGGCTAAAATATCAATGAAGCACATATCATAGCTAAGCCTACCACCCCCACTTTAAATGCAACACTGCCTTCAGTGTGTGAATGATTAAAGGAAAGAAGGCTTAGCTTAACCCGGCAGAAAGGCACAAACCATGTACGTGATAGATCCATGAAAGTTCCACTCGAATACCTGAAGCCATGAGACAATGACACCAAGAAAACGCATGCACAGGGAACAACCACCGTGCCAAAAGCAAGCAAAAAATATCGAGATATAATCAAAAGAATCAGTGTCACATACACTACCATAACGAAACCAAAAGTACCAAACTTGGATCACATGAGATGAAAAGTTAATAAAAAGAGAAGCGTCATCCATGCATAAAATATGTGCCAAAATGATAACAATCCAAGTATGATACGGGAATGGAAAGGAAGTTTTCACCTGAGAGCTATTTTCCTAGGCCAAAATTCTCCACTCTTTTACCAAAGACTCATTCCTACTACTCCTAAATAAAGAAAAAGTGGGTTGCCTCCCACAAGCGCCTTTGTTTTACGTCGTTGGCTCGACGGAATGACTTATACGGTGTCAACTTTAAAGTTATACGGTTGACACAAAGGTGGAAAAGGTGGGTAGAAAGAAGTTTGATGG
The DNA here is from genome assembly GCA_026214975.1 of Gentiana macrophylla. Classification (NCBI taxonomy): domain Eukaryota; kingdom Viridiplantae; phylum Streptophyta; class Magnoliopsida; order Gentianales; family Gentianaceae; genus Gentiana; species Gentiana macrophylla. Next base: position 448,579 of record JAOBSW010000553.1, read on the forward strand.
AGTTATACGATTTGATTGTCAAGTTTAGAGTCCTTGACGAGACTTGAATCCCCCAAATTTTACATTAGGATTCTTTCTTCCCCCCTCGGCATCAAACCCACTCTTCTCATTCTTTGGCCACTCTTGAATGCTTTGACTCACTTGAAAGACCTCTGTTTTATCAATCCCCTCATTCTTACCCCACTCATCATAAGGATGACCTACATGCTCATAAACCTTGATGGTGGCACTCTCATTGTGAACTCTCAAAGTGATCTCCCCGGTTCGCATATCTAGCAAGGCTACCCCCGTGACCAAAAATGGTCTACCAAGAAAAATAGGCATCCTAGAGTTGTTTTCCATGTCTAAGATGACAAAATCAGCCGGGAAAACAAATTTATCAACTTGGACTAGCACATTCTCAATGATCCCTCTAGGGTACCTAATGGACCTATCCGCCATAGAAAGAACCATTCTAGTTGTTCTAATACAATCAAGACCAAGTTCTTTATAAGTAGCGTACGACATAAGGTTCATACTAGCTCTTAAATCACATAGGACCTGGAGACTCTTAGAGCTACCTATCATGCATGGGATTGAAAAGCTCCCGGGGTCACCAAGTTTAGGCGGAATTTTCTCTTGACAAATCGCAGAACACTCTTCATTACAATAAACCTCACTTTGCATTTTAGGCTATTTCGATAAAATATCTTTAAGAAATTTAGCATACAAAGGCATGTTTATTAAAGCATCAACTAATAGAATGTTTATCGTTGCCTTACGCAAGATGTCAAGAAAACAATTTTGCTTCTTACTTACCATATTTGCTTTCTTATCATGAGAGGGAGGAAAAGGAAGAGTACTCACATCAAAATGAATGCTAGTTTGAGAGGTACCTGACTTTCCTTTGCCTTTAGAAGCTTCACTCACATGCTCTGTTCCCGCATTCTGTTGTTCAATAGCCTTTCCCCTGAGATCCCTTTTACATCCCTCTTTGTGCACAACTTCTTCATCAAGAACAACCTCTTCGATTGTTTTCTGTTTCAACCCCACTACTCTCAATGTCTCATGACTCTTCATTACCGCATCCTCTTCATCATCATTATGATACACCGCAAATATAGCATTAACCTCCTTAGGATTCCTCACGGTGTTACTCGAAAAGCCTCCAACTGGTGCGGTGTTAGAATTTTCGGTCAATTGACCCACTTGAGTCTCAAGGTTCCTTATTGCCGATTGGAAAGTGGCAGTGATGTTGTTGACATTAGTTTTGATGTCTCTTAATTCCCGACTATGCTCTTGCAAAGTCTTACTAATTTGCTCCAAGAGAATATCGGTAGAGCTCTTTTATGGAATAGGAGCCATTGGTGGAGGTTGGGAATAGCTTCCTTGAGAGTAGTTTTGATGAGCATTCGGATGTTGGTAAGTTCCGGATTGTTGTTGTCGTGGAGCTTGATTTCCTTGATAAGAGGGGCCTTGTTGAGGCCTAGAAGATTGCCCTTGATTCGGACCACAACCCCAAGTCAAATTAGGATTCTCACGCCAATTTTATGAAACCCCTTGGAAATCATAATTTTGGACATGGCCTTGTCCCACATAGTTGGCATCATAGGGTTGTGTGTCCAAGATCAAGCTAGTGTCCATGAGAGTAATGATGGGATTGTTCACATTGGGGTTCACATTCATTTGTCCCGCATTCAATTGTCCCATAGCATAAACATTCATCAAGTATTTTTGGAGTGTGCTCGGATTGGCTAACAATGATTTTTCTTGTGATGCAATGTAGGAAGTAGGCGGTGTAGGCATGTTGCACTCATTGGCCGAGTGTCCACCACTACAAATTTGACATAACCGAGCTTTCTTGTTTTCTTGAGCCATTTCATCCATCTTTTGTTCCATGGCCAAGACTTTGTTTTCCAAGTTGGAGTTCCTCACAGGTTCATCTACCATAGCGGTCACAAGTGGCTTCTTTTCTCTCACTTGCCTTCTTCCCGAACTTCATTGCCTATTATTTTCACAAATCCTTTCAATGGTAGCTAGTGCCACATCTGGTGCCACATCCATAATAGATCCTCCACATGCCAAATTTAGTTGTTGCATTGAATTACAATCCAAATTTCTATAAAACAGATGCACTTGGTCCCATGCTTCAAATCCGTGTTGAGGGCATTTCCGTAACATAGTCTTGAATCGATCCCATGCCTCGAATAGGTTTTCACCATCCAATTGCTCAAAGTTAGAGATGTCGGATTTTAGATCAAGGGCCTTTGATGGTGGAAAATAATTGAGCAAAAATGCACTCGCAACTTGATCCCAAGTATGTAAGGTATCATGAGCCAAAGATGAATACCATTCCCTTGCCTTTCTTTTTATGGCAAAAGGAAACAAAAGTAGCCGAATCGCTTCCTCACTAACCCCATTGATCTTCACTGTCTTCCATACCTCTAGGAAGCTATTCATAAAAGTATTCAGATCATCCGTAGCTCTTCCTTCAAACTCAGCATTATTCGCAAGTAAGTGCCACGTGTGTTGCCTTATGTCCACGTTATAAGCCGCAACATTGGGTACTCGAATAGGACTATGGCCCGTAGTAGCCATTGGTGTAACATAGTCTCTACAAAGTCTCATCGGTCGATTACCCACTTGGTTCACTTGAGTTTGTGGTATGTACTGTTGAGGGTTCACCATAGGGACCGTTTGAGGATTAGCTTGAGGGATAAAGTGTTGAATATAAGGATTGGCCATTTGAGGGATTCGGTTCATCATGGGATTCATCATAGGATTGAATTGGGCCATTTGCATCATCATCTGTTGATATTGTTGGAGAAATTGGGGGTCCATTCGTGGAGGTTGTTGTGGTTCATTGATTTTTGGAGTTTGGAGAGGGATATTAGTTCGTTGTTGAAATGTACTGTTCAATGGGGTATTATGCACGGTATTCCTTTCTCTAAGTTGAGGTTCCATACTTGGGGAAGGAGGATTTGATTGTTGACTTTGGCCTTGGAATTGACTTGCATCCCCTTCCTCAAACGGATCTACACTCTTTCCTTGATCCATACTCCGGTCAAATTCGAGGTCTTCATTTCCCGTGGCCATACTAAAACTCTCGGAACTAGAACTTCCACTTTCCAATTCTTGACTTACTTCTTCAGCTAGAATTGTTAGAAAGGTGTCCTAAACCCAATCGGGTTGGACCGGATCCGACCGGGTCGGGTCATTTACAGTCTATTTAGTTCATGTAATAACTTTATTATGATTAATAAAAGCACTTATGTTATTATATATTGTTTGTCTTCATATTATTTGTTGTATATATATAGTAACGTCCCCTAGTATCAATCATGTGATAGAAACCATGATAGTGATTATGGTTGATGAGATCTCTAATCACTATAACAAGGTTGGTACTTAAATGTCTCTAGTCTTACATATTATCAAATGGGACATTGATAGTATAATCGGACTAGCACGTATTGGATGTCTTCTATCTTTTAGAAGGTATGGATAGATCTCGTCTATCGAAGTGTAGACACTTGGACCAGACGTGGGCGTGTATTAGAGAATGCGCGACGTTAGGTCGACCCACTTACATTAAGTGTCACACTATGTGGCGGTTGTGTAATTATCCTTTTGACCGGAGTCTTCATGGCATCACGGTGTGGATTGTCATGCTTTGACACTATTGAGATTTCTCCTAACCACGGGGCGATCATGCGGTAGTGATTGGGTATGATATTGAAGCATGCGGAGTATACATGATTGGTCGTCCGGGAATCGCGTATCCTATGATTGGGATTGAATATCCGAAATGGCCTTCTTATAAGGAATGTCTAGCTCTCGAGAATCTTTGCAAAGTGGGAGTAAATGTGTTATTCCGAGAGAGCATTATGTCCAGATTATAAGATACGATCGTAAATGTATTGACACTCGAGATACGATCGTATGGATATTATTATAGCGATAGGATTGTAAGTTACACGGTAACTGCTTCACATGAAAGGTAGTAGTCATTGCTTTTGACTCTTCCGATGATTGGGGGTCACGGTGTGTTGCTAGACGCTATCCCGTGATCGTTAGGTATGAAGGGCATTTTAGTAAATTGCACTTTGTGTCTACGGCCAACATATTCGGAAGCCTATCGGGTCACACACATATGAACATCGAGTCGGATTAAAATGCGGTTATAGTTGATAACCAAATAAGGAAAGTTTATCTCTAGACTATAAAGGTTATAGTGGTAAGTTAATATGGTGGTATTTATTTATTATGAATAAATAAAATACAAGATATTAATTATATATATAAATTAGATTAATTAAAGAATATTCCGGAAGTCAATTTGTTGACTAATGGGGCGCCACTTTTGTGTGTATAAGATACACTTGGATTGTGCACTTTAATTAATAAAGATTGCCATAATATTAATATATGATATTAATTGATTTTGAAAAATAGATTTATGGTAATAAGATAATTATAATCAATATATGATATTGATAAAATAAATTATAATTAAAGAGATAAATCAATCTAGTTGATTTTCCTTATTTTATTAGAAAAAGGTTTTCTTCTCTTCTACTCAACTTGGGGCGCCACCTCCTCTATAAAAAGGAAGTGGGTGTCAAGCTCTTTTGTACATCACAATTGCAAGAGTTCATAATTCTTGTGTAAAATAGAGAGCTCTCCATAGTGAGTCTGTGAGGGGAGAAAAGGTCCGGTCTAGCAGCCGGAGTTTTTCTGATAGCAATCCTAGGAGGATTCCGGCGAGGGGTTCGTGTGGATTAGCGATAGAGGCCGGACGCGTGGACGGCTAGCGCATTGAACTACTCTCTGTTGGCGGTCAAAGCGACGATCTTGTAGATCATCCAAGGTATAACCGTCAAACTACTTAACGTGTTTATTGCATTAAACGAAGAACGGTCTATAAAAGGAAATCAAATTTTTAAATTCCGCTGCGTTAAACTAGTGATTTCCTAACAAGAATTCCCTTGTTGCGCAAAGCATTTCGGTGTCTAGCCAAAGCTTCAATCTCAGGAATGTATGGAAATAACGGTTCCTTTGAGCTTCGGGTCATGCACTACAAGAAGCAAACAACAAGAAAACAATAAAAAACAATAAAACAACCTAAGCCCAAGTCTTCCAATGACTTGAGAGATATCGATTAACGGCGCCAGAAAACTTGATGACCAAAATAGTAACGACCAACCTTAACCGGCAGAGTACCGGGTCGGAAGTACTATAGAGGTGAGCAAGGTCGTATCCCACGGAGAATCAATCGAGTACCAAATTCATCTTCGTACTTAGTTTAGGTCAATCAAATGTTTGTTCATGGCAATTTATACTAAAAAAACGATATTTAAACAAGAGATAAAGAAAGAAAGAGACAGTCAAATCACGATCCAATCGAATACTTTCGCCCCTCTAATCGATTATTTGGGAATGGAAACTACCAACCAACCATCCTAATGCTTATATCGATTCGTTCATGGGTGCAAACTTCTAAGATAGTACTAGACGCCATGCAACAACCTAGTACCCTTTGCCCGGTTCAACAGTCCGCCTTTAAGGATTTAATTGACCGAAACAAGATAAATGCTCTAGAGCCGCTCTATTTACACCGACAAACCTCGTTACCCAATCGATCTAAACAACTCAGTCAATTGTAAATAACGATATTAAAATCCCTTTTCCCACACCCCTTTGCAACATACATTTATAAAAGTGGTGTGTGTTCATGAACTAGGTGTACAGTCTAATTCACGCTATAAGAACAAGTTTTAAGACATGAATTCATCGATATAACAACAATTAAACATTACCCAATCCCAATTAATCAACCAGAGGGTGATTTCTTCAACTATCACATGATTTGGCTATGTAGTAAATTAGCTACTCATTACAAAGCAAGAAATAACAATCAAAGAAAGGATTAAAGCTATAAAACAGGAGAAGAGAAATTATATTAATTACCAAAATCGTGATAAAAGTCGGATCTAGATCAAGCTCCTACACCTTGTCACTTGGATGGAGAGGATGATCCAGAATGCAAAATGAAGGGAATAGAAGCTAAAATCTAAGCTAGATTGAATCTAATCTAAGAGAAATTAAAGTAAAAGACAGTTTTAAGGAGCTAAAGGGGAAGGTAAGGGGAGAAAATAGGAAGAAAAAGGGCAGGAAAGGAGCAGGGGATAGTCTCTGTACGTCTGTCCATTATTATTTCGGTATTTCCCCCAAAATCCCGTTTTCAACCTGAAATATCTGCTATTTTTTATGTTTCCGGCTTGCACCGGAGGTGTCTCGGCGCACGCCGAGACATCACTGGAATTCTGAAGCTTCAGCAGCCCTTAGTAAAATGGCAATATCTTCGCATCTTGATCTCCAAATTGAGTGATTCAAAGTGCGTTGAAAAGCACATTCAATTGTCTACAACTTTCATGAAGACCACAAGTCCAGAAAATGCATGTATCAGGGAGAGAATTGCAGATAAAGTTAGTGTATGGCGAAAACACCAACCACTTTTGATCCTTTCCATTTCCGGGCTTCGGTGTCGTCACTCTAAGTCTCATGCCTCATCTTCTGGGCTCACGAGTCACCTATTTCCTGCATTTCCATAGCAACCAACATACCAAGCATAATTCCACAAGATAAATAGGTCTCGAAAAGGGTCATAAACATCGTAAAATGCCGAGGTTTTCCATCAATGTGACAGTTCACCTCAAAGTGATTGCTCAATGTGTTTTGCCCTATAAATGGTCTAAAACTACCCAATATAAGCCAAAAGTGTCATAAATGGGGGTTAAAATATGCACCGAAGAATAGTAAAGTTGACTCTCATCACCGACCCGAACTACGCCACGTGACGTCCTATTAGGAAGTTTAATAAATGACTAATCCCTAAACATAGGGTAATAAGGGCTAGGAGCCCCAGAAACATAGCTAAGGGCAGGCCCCTTACCCTAGGTGGGAGATCGGTCTAAGCTCCTCCTCCAGCCACCGCAGGTTGGCCAAGGCACAGTGAAGAGAAGCGCGCGATTCGGCATAAGAGCCTTGGAGGTGAACGCAGACGCCTTTCGAGATCAGCCCGGCTGTTATTCCACGAACGGGATAACTGAACATGAACAGGGAAAGAATCCTTAGTCGTAAAGACTGTGATCTTGACATTAGATATGTCCATAATTATCCCTAAATTATAGGGATTTATGCGTGTATATCCTTAGGGGAAATAATAAATAATATTATTAGCAATAAACACGGTTCCTTGCAGGACAAGGAAGAGGGATGAGACATCTCCTATATAAACAACCCTAAAGAACTATGAAAGATTTGATTCCAATTTAATTATTGGATACGTAGGCAACTCAAGAGAAATAACTCGAGAGCTCGGTCTAAATAAACACAAAAACACGTCCATCTTCACACATGAATTAGGGTTCCAGAGAATTTAGATCTTTATCACAAGGACAATCGACTCGGATTTATTCATAGACGAATTACAACATCGTCAAGGAGTAATATTACTTCCCATAATGGTCCGACGTTGGTTTGTGGTAATTTACCTTTTTTAATTTATTTTTTATGTTTATAAAAATAGAGCCCGTCCACTCAAAAATAGAATAAATTAAAGAGAGCCCGCATCATCGTTCTCACCTCTGATTAAAAAAATTTAATATATCAACCTTTATTCGGGTTTTTTTTTTTTTTTTTTTTGGAGTTAGATGCCTATAAATTGAATTGTAATTGAAAAGAAATCATTACACATGCAAGAATACATTTCAAGAAGTTCAAAACAATTATAAGCGAAGAAGAAAAAATGGTTAAGCAGCTTGTTTTTACCAGTTTCGTTGTGCTTATGGCCTCGTGTAAGTTTTGTAGTCCTCATTGTTTTCACAATACGTCTTTTGATCGAGAATATTTGTAGAATCTTTTAATCTTTCGTTGCCTCTTGTAAGCGAATTACAAGACGGATTTTGCAAATGAATTCCCCTTTGTTTTTCCCAATTTTGCCGTTGAAATTGTTTTTCTAATCCCAAAATTCAGACGCCTCAAGCACCGAATGACTGAAATTGAAAAATAAATGTATGTTATTGGGAAGAAAAAAAACGATATATAGGACTAAATTTACAATTTTTCCTTAAATTTAGCTATGTTATACTACGTTCGTCCCATTTTATTTCTCCACGTTTTATTTTTTGATTTGTCTTAAAATAAGTGTTCAGTTTGTATATTAATTACTAAATTTCTTCAATTACTCTTCCCTATTTATATTATTTACAATAAAAGTGTGTAGAATCAATTACTCCACCAACTTCTTAAAGAGTATATGTGTAAAATATTAGATCATTTAATGAGATTCAGAGTATTAACTATATTTTTCTAAATCTGTGTGAAAAGCCAAACGGTTTAAATAAAAAATAAAATGAGATGTAGAGAGTACATTCATATCTCGAATTTTAAATCACTGGTTTTAGTTGGAGTTGCAGCAGCCCTTGCAGAAACAAAATATGAAGGACGACAAGGGGATAAAAGCATGGTGATCCTTAGCCGGAAGCTGAACTTGATTACCAGGCCGAATACCAGACATAATCTGAGGCCGGATCCCGAAGCTGGCGTTTCAGCATGCTGCACAACGGAATGCACCACACAAAATCATTGTTCTACTTGTCGAGATTCCGCCTGCATATGTGGCTACTACCATCAATCTGATGGGAAAACATTTTGTATTAAGAAAGCAGAGCCTGATCTCACCTGCAGAGATTTAGGTTGCAAGGTGACGATACCGGGGTACGCACCTCGATATATCACCATCGAGTGGACATCCTGGGTTAAATATTTACTAAGGCATATGAGCCGGATAAGGCATGCAAGTCGGACTACTGGCTTGGGAGCCATGACATACATGTCGATCCTCGAGCCTGAAGTATGGCTATGAACTCGAGGTCACGACTATCGACTTACGGGCAGTGCAGGACGTGAGTTCCAGGAGTCGATCATCCCAGGTCGGGTAGATCGATATCGAGAACAGAGTCCACACCAGCTACGTTGGCCCAATATCCGCAGGATAACTTGGGCAAGGGGTAAAGCCCAATTGAGGGTAGATAAGACAATAGCTACAAACCGACTCATATTAGGGTTAGGTCATGCATTGTCCTTATAAATACAACGTTCGGGGAACTACGATGGCTTGATTCTGGAATAATAACAGATACGTAGGCACTCTAAGAATCCCACTTAGACTCACCGCAACATACAAAACCCCTCTGTCGTTTTTGGCATTAGGGTTCTTGATTGTTCATCAATAATATAAGGAAAAGCCCAGATCTTTACGGTGACATAATTTGTCATCGTCATTGGCGCTAGAAGGAGGCTCCTTCTTTTGTTGAATACATCAAGATCATCATGCTCCGAAGGAAAAGACCGCCGCTAAAACCACCTCTAAAAACGTGGATCCGCAGAATCCACGAGACAAGTGAGCAGCAGTGCGGATCCTCGGGGAAAAAGATCCGGCTTTAGAGACCGCCCATGAAAATCCGCCAAAACAAACTCGGGCCTTGCCCCGAGTATCAAGCCATGGTGGATCACGGTGGCGGCGACAGATCACAATGCCCCGAGAAAGATAATGGCGGAAGCCTTTAATCGGCAGAGACAAAGAACAACAGCGGAAGGCGGCTGAAAAACGCCGCCAATAATCCTAAGCGAGATCAATTTGAAGAGGTCGGTGCCCCTCAAGTTCGGTCGAGCGGAGGAAGCGAAATACAACGAAGCACATACGCATCGATGAAGATAGCGTTAGGCGAGAGTTAGATGTAATCCAGGAAAAACCCAGGGCCCGTTGTTGTTAGAGTCTCCTTTCATCAAGGAGATTGAAGACTATCCTAAACCCAAGGGGTTTAAAATACCTAAGATAGACCCGTATGATGGCACCACCGACCCGGAGGACCATCTTCACAGGTATCTATCCCAGATGAGGCTAGAATGTGCCCCTGACGAGATGCGATGCCGGGCATTCGAGACTCTACTTGTAGGACGAGCAAGAGAGTGGTTTACCAAGTTGAAACCCAGATCCATCTCCGGCTTCACCATGCTCGCTTGAAGAAAATTCAGAGACGCCTTCATCGTCAACAAAAAGTTTCAGTTGAGTGAGACGCACCTCACAAACGTGAGGCAGCATAGAGACGAGTCGGTATTAGATTATCTGAAGAGGTTTAACCTTGAGGCCATGCAGGTGAAGGATCCTCAGGATCGAGTCTTGATCACTTCATTCGTAGGGGGACTGCGCAACACAAAGTTGTACGAGAAGTTAAGCAGGAACCTCCCTCGAAACATGGATGAATGTGTGAATGTCGTACATCGATTTTGCCAAGGCGAAGAGGCAGTGCGTAGGCACACCCAAGCCGAGTGGATGGACAGCTCGAGGAAAGAAGGTCGAGGAGGAAATAAGAATCAGCCTCGACAGCAAGATGTAGAGAGGAAAACGTCTGTTTGGGATCGCATCGAGGCGCCTCCCTCGGGCCGGTCAGAGAAAAAGGGGGGTAGAAAGGATAAAGATTTTACTCCCCTCAACCGGTCCCGTACAGAGGTCTTATCAATCATGGTTTCTAAGAATTTGGCCAAGAGGCCACCTCCGGTCAAAAAACCTCGAGAAAAACGAAGGTCGACAAAGTATTGTGAATTCCACGAGGACACAGGTCACTCGACAGAGGACTGTTTCGATTTAAAGAAAGACATCGAGGCTCGCATCCAGGAGGGAAAGCTGGATGAGGTCATAGACCGATCGAGTTATAATGAGCCCGAAGCGCGAGACTTCAAAAGAAGAAATCGACCAGGATAGAGGTCGAAGTCGAGAGAATCAAAGAAGAAAAGATCGATCCCCTAGACGAGACCGATCTCCCGATAACAATAGGGACTACTATGGTCAGGATCGCTATGATGATAATCGCCCAAACAATTATGTGAATATGATATTTGGGCCGGGGAGAGTGAGAAGGAGCGAGCGATCGAGAACAGGCGACGGCACTCGAGGCCGCGTAAGCGATCCAAGATTAACTACGGAAGTCGGGTACGGCCCCGAGGACGGCGTTCCTAAGTTGACAAGTCACGGTGAGGGGTTAGTGATTGAAGCAGTTATAAGTCGCGCCAGAGTGTCGAGGGTATGCGTCGATAATGGTAGCGCTGTGAATATCTTATACTACTCGGCATTCCAGGGAATGAAACTCAAAGAGAAAGACTTAGCACCCATAGCCTCTCCACTATTCGGCTTCACAGGTCAGGCAGTCCATCCCATGGGTTCCATAAAGCTACTAACGACGGTGAGGTGATGGGGAAAGAGGAGGACGCTAGAGCTAAACTACGTGGTCGTTAAAAAGCTCCTCCGCGTATAATGTTATTTTGGGTAGACCAATTTCTTTCGAGTTACGAGCTATAGTTTCGACGTTCCATAATAGCATGAAATTCCCGACTCGAAATGGTTCCCACGAAGTAAAAGGGGATATTGAAATCGCCAGAAGCTGCAATTCGATAGTGATGAACGGTAAGATGGCGGTACAACAAGTCCTCATCGAGGAGCTCATTCGGAGGAGGAGGAAGAGAAGTGTTGGGCTTGAGTGAAGCGATTGAAAATGTCAACTTATGGGAAGATGGAATCGATCGAGTGTCAAGTCGGGGTTTGGATCCCGACTCAGAAAAGCGATTCTTGATCGACGGTTGAAAAGAGTTCAAGGGCGTTTTACCTGGAAGGCGTCCGATATGCCAGGCCTACCGACAAACATCGCCATCCATAAACTCGAGATTGACCAGGCCGTAAAGCGGTCAAGCGAAGAAGCGAAATTTCGCGCAAGATCGATTGGAAGCTATCGAGTCTGAAGTCGGGAAGTTACTGTCGGCAAATATAGTAAAAGAAGTGCTCTATCCAGAATGGCTTGCCAATCCAGTGTTAGTGAAGAAACCAGATGGCAGCTGGCGCATGTGTGTAGATTTCACGGATTTGAATAAGGCGTGCCCCAAAGATTCCTATCCGCTACCTAAGATCGATGAGTTAGTTGATTCGACCATCGGTTTTGAGGTATTCGTTTCTTGATGCATATAAGGGGTACCACCAAATTCTTATGGATCCTCGAGACGCGGAGAAGACGCGTTTATCACGAGTTTGGCACCTTTTGTTATGTTACCATGCCATTCGGACTAAAGACCTTTGGAGCTACATACCAAAGGCGAATAACAGAATTTTCGCAAGCGATTGGTAGAAATATGGAAGTCTATGTGGACGATCTACTCATCAAAAGCCGATCGATGAAGCAATTTCTGGTAGACGCCAGGGAAGTATTTGGAGTACTAAGAGATACTGACATGAAACTTAATCCAAAAAAGTGCACCTTCGGGGTGAGGACAGGCAAATTTCTAGGGTATATGGTGTCGAGAGACGGGATTCGAGCCAACCCTGACAAGATCGACACACTAAAGAACATGCCTGCACCTCGAAACATGAAAGAGGTTCAGAGACTCACCGGTCGGATGGCAAAGATCGAATAGGTTTTTATCTCGGTCACCAGCGGCGCTACCGTTCTTTAAAGTTCTTGAAAACCCGGCCCTTTCCCTTTGGAACAACGAATGTCGAGGCGACCTTCGAGGAACTAAAAGCATATCTTTCAGAACTACCTACTCTCACCTCCCCTCGAGAGGGGGAAAGGTTGCTAGTTTATTTATCAGTCTGCGAGGAAGCAGTGAGTTCGGTCTTGGTTCGAGAGGGAGAAAAGGGCCAGGTGCCCATATATTTTGTAAGTAAAGCTCTGCACGGCCCCGAAGCCCGATACTCACCGGTGAGAAGCTCGCACTAGCGTTGGTACACGCATCGAGAAAGCTTAGGCCATACTTTCAAGCCCATCCTATAGTGGTAGTCACAGACCAACCACTCAAGCAAATTCTGGCGAAGCCCGACACATCCGATCGACTCGCGAAGTGGGTAATCGAGATGGCTCAATACGACATCGAAGTTCGTATCGCGCACCGCAATCAAGGCACAAGCTTTAGCGACTTCTTAGCGAAGGTATATCGAGTGCAACTTGAGCAGGAAAAGGAAAGTCATGAAGAACGATGGATGCTCCATGTCGATGGGGCCTCGAGCAAAGAAGAGCGGTGCAGGCCTCCTATTAGTCGACCCCGGGGGAAGAGTTTCCATACGCCCTCGATTCGATTTTAAGGCAACTAATAATGAGGCGAGAATATGAAGCAATCATCACTGGTCTGAAGCTCGCTCTAAAGCTTGGGGTTGAAAATCTCAACGTTTACAGTGACTCGCAATTGGTTGTTAATCACATTAAAGGGGAGTATGAGGCTAAGGAAGAAACTATGAAAAAGTATTTAGCAGTAGTTCAAGGCCTCAAGCCGAAATTCAACTCGATTCAATTTGAACAGGTACCTCGAACTCAGAACAAGAGGGCCGACGCTCAGTCCAAGTTAGCATCGAATTTCGTCTAGCAGCAAAAGGTGTTAGTTGAATCGCTAACAGAGAGAAGCTATGAAGAAATAGAAGCCCGAACCGATATCTCGGCGGGCTACATGGATGGATCCAATTGTCCTTTACTTAAAGGACGGAACATTACCAAGGATAAGGTGCAGTCAAGAAAGGTCCGACTTGATCGGCTCGACACGCATTCTTCAACGACATACTTTATCGGAGGTCATTCACAAGTCCATGGTTAAGATGCGCATCGAGGCAGAGAGGAGAATATCTTCTCGAAGAAATCCATAGGGAGCTTGTGGGAATCATTGCGGGGCTAGAATGCTAGCTCGGAAATGCAAGCTCATTTGATACTTCGGCCGTCAATGCAACGAGACGCGATCGAGTTAGTGCAGAGGTGCAATTCTTGTCAAATTCACGATAACATCTCTCATCAACAGCACAAGAAATGAATGTCATCTCGCCAAGATGGCCCTTCGACGTGTGGGGAGTCGATATTGTAGGGCCCCTACCACGAGCTCAGAGGAAAAATAAGTTTGTAGTAGTTGCGGTGGATTATTTCACTAAGTGGGTAGAGGCCGTGGCTTTACCCGACATCAAAGCAACTACAATCAAGAAATTCTATGGGTCGATATTTTATGCGGTATGGTATTCCGAAGGTTCTAATCTCGGACAACGGCACTCAATTTGAAGACCGAAGAGTCAGAGAGTGGTTAGCCGAATATCATATCGATCAACACTTCACTTCAGTCGCGCATCCTCAAGCAAATGGTCAAGTCGAGCAAACAAATCGACAGATTAAACTCGGACTGAAAAAGAGGCTCGAAGCTGAAGGACGAGACTGGGCGTTGCAACTCCCGAGCATCCTGTGGTCATACAGGACAGCTCCAAACGCATCAACGGGTGAAACACCTTTCTCCCTGACCTATGGGTGCGAGGCAGTTATCCCCGCGGAAATCGGCGTCCCTTCCCCTCGAGTGTTAGCGTATAATATTGAGACGAATGATCCCGATATCCGACAAGAGAAGGATAATCTCGAGGAGCGGAGAGAAATGGCCTCAGCCAGAATGGCAAGGTATAAGCAGAAGATCTCTCAATATTACAACGCGAGGGTAAAATACAGATATTTCAAAGTCGGAGACCTAGTTTTGAGAAAGAACGAAGCAAGTCGGCAAAAGGAGATCGGGGCCCTCTCCCCGAACTGGGAAGGCCCGTATCAGATCCTAAAAGTCCACCCTAAAGGTTCATATCAACTAGGTCGAGCAGACGGAACTACAGTCCCTCGACAATGGCACGCGAATAATTTGAGGAAATTTTACGTCTAGTCCTTAGTCGATCAGTTTGTTTCTACTTATTTTATAAGATTTGTAATCAGTCCATGAGACAATTCTATCTTTATTATAATAAACGATGATTTCTTTTTCTACGATTTTGTTAAGTATTTTTGTAATATTCTAAGTCCAAAAGGACGCGAAGTTGCAATCGACAAAGTATGGAGCAATCCGCGAGTCGGAACTCCCGACAACGCCACAAGCATATAATGCAGAAGGCAAAAAGAAGACTCGCAAGGTCGGGTCAGATGTCCAAGTCAAAAGCCTAACGCACCTAAGGGTCGAATAAGGCAGACAAAGGACGGTTCGCATGGTCGGGCCAAACGTCCAAGTCGGAAGTCTAACCAGCCCAAGGGGCAGCTAGACCGAGACAAGGACAGTTCGCAATGTCGGACTAACTCGAAGATCTAGCAAGCTTATAAGGCTAAAAAGCCAAGGCAAATAAATCGACCTAAAAGCCATATAGAGCCCAAGTGCATTATGAACTGAAGTTCATAAAACACTTGGGGGCAATATTACATCGATAAAGTTTAACAGAGCGAGCCAGAGGCTCGACAAGCAAGAAAGCCAAAGATGATAATAAATGAGTAAGTAAATAATAACAAGCAGAGAGACAAAAGGGCGAAATTTCAAAACAAATTAAGGCCGGTCGAAAAGACCGACCATTGTAAATGGAACATTCACCCAAGTCGATTCAAAGTCAAGAAAATGTACAAATAGTTACAAGAGTTAAAACTCAGAAGATCAAAGTCCCAAGGAGGTCAGATAATTAAATAGAAGCATCAGGAGTCGGAGTAGCATCTTCGGGGGTCGACGTAGGAGCGAAAGGGCGCGGGAGTCGTGTTATCGGGAGCCGGGTTTTCTTTGGGACCACCATACTTACGGGCAAGCAAGGATACACTCGCTGAAATTCATCAAGTATTGGTCATCTGGCGCCTCAGTCGAAGTCATAGCAGCCAGGCTCTTCAAGCTTGTCGATCTCGACATCCGGATAAACCTTTCTCACTTGGTCCACCGCCTTGGTGAATCCCCAAGTATGGTCATCGCATGATGACATCGAGATCCATGCCCAACTCTTCGGACTTCCGATACTCGAGAACCGTAGCGACCCTCGCCTCTTCAAGTCGCCTAGGAACTCTGATCAAGTTCGGCTCTCAATTGATCTCTCTCGCAAAGAATACGATCGCTCCGCGCGCCGCTTCTTCCTCGAGCTACTTTGGCAAGAAAGCCTCCTCCCCTCGGCCGTAGCCAGATCTCTCCTCAGCTCGGCGATGATAGCCTCCCGCTCCCCCTTGACCTTCTCTATCTCAGCAGCAGCTTCTTCCTTGAAAACGTTAAGCTGCGATTCCAGACCAGTGACACTAGCTGACTCGATAGCAAGCCTGTCATTCAACCTCCGGATTTGCGTCTTCAGCTCTTCCTCATTCTTGGACGGCGTGCTCATACGTCGAGAGGTCTCTCGGCTCATAAAGTAATGCTGCCAAAAAGGAAAAAATTAAGGCATAGGCGTGGTGAGTCCAAAAAAAAAAAAAAAAAAAAAGATTGACAAGAGTTAGCCTTTACCACACGACCCAGCTCTCGGAGGGAAGAGGCCAGGACCTGGTCGTCCAGCTGCCCGACATCTTCGGCCGACATCCTACTCGTGGCGGAAAGGTCGAGAAAAGGCTTCGTGACCTTGGCTTTTTAGCCGACCTTTGTCGATCTCTCACCGACTCGCCGAGGCCCGACCTCTTCTACGCAACCGAGCCGCCAAAGACTGTAAGGCTCTTCACTCCCTCCGACAGTAAAGTCGATAATGTCCTCTACTTCGCGTATCGACCGGTGTTCATGGGTGAGTCCTCCCGAGGTGGAAGGCGGAGTTGATTGTGTGACAGGGGTAGTTGTCTCGACACCCTCAGTCGGGTCAACAGCATGAACAGGTCTTTCCTCGGGCGCCGGAGGAGTAGCTCTCGATCTGGAGGCGGCGGCAAAGAAATGCCACAAAGCAGGCCTTAAGAACAATGACCTTCGAGAATCTACCCACTACACAAATGAAAAAGGAGTCGATCGTCGGGGAATAGCAGAGATACAACTTCAAAAGAATTAAGACTTGATAATAAAATAACCAAGGTTCGTACAATTTTCCTGATCGGCGGGATGAAGCGCTATGCATGGTGCAGGCCCGCGCCTCCTCGAGGCGGGCAAGGTCATAAAGGAGACTCAGGTCCTGTGTAACCACCTCGAAGGTAAATCTCTCGAGAGTAAGAGCCTCGTTAGGTGCGGCTTCACGACCCAGTTTGTCATCTCTTCCCTCTCTCGACCTCCATAGCCCGACATACGGGTTATCCGACCCGTGTCGAAGGAAGAAGAACCTAGGCTTCCAATTCGAATGAGATGAAGGTCCTTTTGACACGAACTCATGACGATTGGCACGCTTTTGAAACGTGTACCACCCTGAGTCGGGCATCGCAGAGATCTTGTGCCACCATCGGAACAAAGGGACAGTGAACCCGATGCCCGCAACTCGGCAGGCAATTAGAAAGCCCATCAGAGTCCGGATGGCATTCGGGCCCAGTTGAGATATACCGATCTCATAGTGGTGAAGAACAGCCTGGACCGCTGGACATAGGGGAAATCTGAGCCCCATCAATAGCTGGGCCTCGTAGAGACCGCATGAACCCTTCGGGGCTCATCGGCAAATTGGTGGTGGCCGGAAGGAAGCCGAGCCACCGGTTGAGGCTAGACGGCCCATATCTCCGCCGGGCAGATTGGTTGAGATCGTCCATGGTAAGACAGAAGTGCACCCTTAGGCCCTTTTCCGTCCATTCGGTGGACAATTTCTTAGGCTCCCTGATAATACCTAAAGGCTCCCTAGGATTTGAGGGAAGGGTTTGATCGGAAGGAGCAGATATGGGTGTTTGATCGCCGGAATGAGACTCCTCTACCCTATCAGAAATTGTAGCACTACTAGACATGGATAGATTCAAGCAAGAACGGTAAGAACACAGAGAAAGAGGATGGCGAAAAGAACGCTTACTTGTATTTTTCAAGAGAAAATGGAGAAATTGGATAAGAGAGAAATGATTTCACCGTCTGGTTCTTCTCCTTTTATGCTTTGTTGATGCCGAATGACGGTGAAAAGAGCGTGATTAGGGGGGTTACAAGTAGTTATAACTCCCCCATGAATCGCGAAAATCAAGGGTGACATCATTTATGGCAGAAGACGAAACGTTAGTGCGCTCTGACGTCATAATGAACGGCCACGATTGGCTGGGGAGACAGGTGGCATACTGAGCGGTTACACCATTTCCGCCAAGATTTAGTCCAACTCGAAGATGATTTCAAATTGGCGGATCGACCTCGGATAACGGAAGTCGCCTCTCTCAGGTCTGGGGGGCTTATGGCGATACCGAGTGCGCACCTCGATATATCACCATCAGTGGACATCCTGGGTTAAATATTTACTAAGGCATATGAGCCGGATAAGGCATGCAAGTCGGACTCACGGCTTGGGAGCCATGACATACATGTCGATCCTCGAGCCTGAAGTATGGCTATGAACTCGAGGTCACGACTATCGACTTACGGGCGGTCGCGGGGACGTGAGTTCGTGAGTCGATCATCCCGGTCGGGTAGATCGATATCTCGAACAGAGTCCACACCGGCCACGTTGGCCCAATATCCGCAGGATAACTTGGGCAAGGGTAAAGCCCAATTGAGGGTAGATAAGACAATAGCTACAAACCGACTCATATTAGGGTTAGGTCATGCATTGTCCTTATAAATACAACGTTCGGGAACTACGTATGGCTTGATTCTGGAATAATAACGAGATACGTAGGCACTCTAAGAATCCCACTTAGACTCGGCCGCAACATACACAAAACCCCTCTGTCGTTTTTGGCATTAGGGTTCTTGATTGTTCATCAATAATATAAGGAAAAGCCCAGATCTTTACGGTGACATAATTTGTCATCGTCACAAGGGAGAAGGACATGATTTTTGTCCTGATTCATGCAGTTGCGGCTTCTACGATCCTGACAATCCTCGGTATATTGGTGAATATCTCAATCCTGATGATGATGTTGATGTCAATTCTCCGGATGATGATGTCGATTCTCAGGATGATGATTATGAATATGATGATGTTGATCATGATGATACGGAAATTGAACATTGGTGCTTTTCGTTCACTGTGTAGTGAAGCTGCAAAGAAAACTGCTACGATCCTGACAATCCTCAGTATATTGATGATGATGATGACGACGACGATGATAAAGAAATTGAACATAGGTTCTTTTGGTTAGCTGTGTAGTGAAATCGCAATTCGCAAGCATGAACGCGATTTACTGTCTTCCGTTTTGCTCTACTTTTTCTGGACAATTATCTTGTGTTTTGATGTTAGTCCAACTTAATAATTGTTTTTAATTATGAGTTTAACATGCGAGCGTCTTTTTCTGTAATGTGTTGTGTCTATGAATACGTACTATTGTTCTAAATGTTTTCTCAACGTTTCTCTGAATATCACAAATTAGTTTATGAATGACGGTGCAAAAATGCTTCGAACATTATTAATTGATACATAGCTCCACATTTTTATAAGATTTTTTAAGCGGAAAAACATCCCTCAAATAAGGGTAATGATAGGTTTACTCCCTAAAGTTTACACATGTTTATACTCTAGACAATCTTGTGGTTGTGATTGTTTCAAGTTTTTTTCAAAAATTTACGAGTAAAAAAAATGTGGTGAGATGATGATAGTGTAGACTTAAGGGAGTAAACCTATCACTCCCCTCAAAAACATTTCCTAAATAACGTAAATGTCACCCACTGTGACGAGGACGGTTAACATTATCATCGGTGCATTAATTTTCATAGCGAACGTCGATCAAGGTGATGTTTCTGCTAGACAACTTTTCAATCCGAGTGTGCTAAAAGTACCCTTTTAGTGCCATTTAGTGAGGAAAAAAAATCATCAAAATAGGTGGTGTGTGAAGCATTTTTATGATGCCAATAACCCCTACTCTCTTTATTATATGAAATCGATTTACTAAATTGTGAAGATAATGTTATGTCCATAACAAAATAGACACAAGGTACTTAATAAGAGGTGGAAGCTATGATTTAATTAAAATAAGATTCATAATTATTAAATTGTCATTATACAACCGACTAATGTTCATTTCATGCTCATCAACATGTCATGACTATACGTTTCTAACTTAGCTTATCCTTGTTACATCCGCACTCAAGGGCACTACGCATGGTGTATATCCGCCATGAAATATAACTTTGCAACCTATTAATTAGTGGATCACACCAATAGCCACTGGTTAGTCCCGATAGTGTACACGTTCGGCGAAGTCCCTCCATACTTAGGGTCTTAGTAACCTATGGAGTTATTCACTTTTACTGACCGCCCACACATCGCGATATGAATTTGTGCCTATCCAAGAGTGACATGACGTTTAGTATTTTACTTAACAGTTCCCTCACTTGGGGAAGAAGACCTCAAAACACCAACAAGAAAGAGGGAAATCTATGCTAAATTGTGTTTAATCTAAGAGAAATAGTGAAATATGAGCTAATATAAGGTGAAAGAGGGAAGAAAATCGGCCTAAAGGTGTCCTAATTAAGTCTAGGTATGAGTCGATATGAAATGGGGGTCAAAAATCTATTTAAAAGAGCCCAAAAATGTGCAGATAAAGCAGTTTTGGCGTGCTCCAAAGTCCTCGGCGCGCACTGAAGCTGTTCTGTGACTTCATGTGGTCTCTGTTCTTCTTTGGCGCGCGCCGAGTCCTGGACTGATACAGCTTCAGTAATATAGTGTGTAGAGCTCCGATTTGAGTGATTCAAAATGCGTTGGAAAGAATATTCAATTATCTACAACTTTCATGAAGACCACAAGTCCATAGAATGCCTCCAACATTGCTGAAATGGAAAATAAAGTGAATGTATGGTGAAAACACCAACTATATTTGATTTGTTTCCATTCCCGGGCTTCGGTTATGCCACCCTAAGCCTCATGTCTCATCATCCGGGTTTACGAGTCACCTATTCCCTGCATCACAACATTCAAAAACATACCGAGTATAACTCCGCAAGATAACTAGGGCTGGAAAAGGGTCAAAATACCGTAAAATGATGAGGTTTTCCATCTATTCGACGATTTGCCTCAAAGTGAGTGTGCAATGCATTTTACCCTATAAATTTTTTAAAACTACCCAATACAAGCCAAAAGTGTTATATATATATATATATATATATATATATATATATAAATTCTTAAATCCAAAATAGGAATGAATATAATATTTCGTTTTCGCAAAATGACACGTTTAACATTTCTCGAAAATCGGAATATTACAAAGCATGAGTAGGTGTTAGCTTCATCGGGGAATTCTTTTGTGGTGTATCTCAAACCAAGGGCGGACTGTTTAGGGTGAGATGGAGCCAGTGTCCCCACTGAGATGCGGGAAAAAAATGTTACTATTAAACGGCATATATAGTTTTATAGGGGAATGAGGGAGAATGACAGAAATATTTCATCAATTGAGTAGAAGGACAGTCTTTTGAAACTTTTGCATAAAGGACAAAACTATTTATCCACTGTCGAAATTCGCTTTTGTTCAAATTCACTTTGCCAAATTCATCGGTCGAAATTCACTAATTTTCAAAATTCATTGTCTAAATTCACCGATTTTAGGGATTCATTGTCGAAATTCACCGATTTCGGGATTCACCGAGGAGATTCACCGATTTTACGGATTCCTTTGTTTGTCCTTCTCGCTATAAAAATTATGCGATTGTCATTCTCCGTATAAAAAATATGTAGCTGTCATGTTACTTAAAAATATTTCAGATTGTATCATTATCCCTAATTACCCATAGTTTTATTGTTAGAAAATATAAAAACACTACGATTGTCCCTACTGGATTTTTGAATTTGCTCCAGGAAGCTGGCAAGAACTATATAATTTGTATCCAAATACATCTCAGAATGGCAAAGTGGCTTGGATATGGGATGTAATTAAAAAGCTAAGGTCGTGACTGTATGGACGAAAACGTAATGAGCATGTGTTCAATCAAAAGAATTTTGTTTTTAATTACTAATTTTGATAGAAATTGAAACAAATTGTTTTGAATGGATCTCAGGATGTTATACTAAAGGCAGTCGGATTGGAATCAGTTGAAAATAAACCCCGTTTAATGCTTTTATTTCTAATTCTAATGGTTGATTTTTTTTCCCGAGCGATAATGGTTGATTTTGGTGCTTTAGTGTAGTGCGTGGTTCTGGATTGACTTTTGCCAATGCTTCTTGTTGATTTTTTAATATACTAGCAAAATACACGTGCTTCGCACGTGTTTAGCTAATTTATTAATTTTAAAATTAAAAACAATATATTTTAATATAAAGAAAGTATGTTCATTAAGAAAATAAAAATACGTCAAATAATGATAATTGTTATACAATGACTTTATGCATGGTAGAATTTTTTTATTTTGCTTACTCATAAGCATTCTTTTAAATAATCATTTTTCAAAAACAAAAATATCATAAACATTTTCAGTTATAAAATTATGTATTTTATTGGTATGAATAGATGATTTGTTTTAAGTATCTTTAGATACTCTCTAAGTTCAGTCTAACCTAAAAAAATATCATCAAAATATAATACTTTCATAAAATTGTGTGATGTTTTACATATATCTTTATACTAACATTTTGATACTACTACAAATAGTCTTTGTTAACTTATTTACTATCGGTCGAAATTATCAACCATAACTACGGAAAATCATTAATTGTGTCACATGAATATTATTGAGTTATATTTATTATTTATATAACAATCAATCACATTTGTACGTTCCACCTGATCTTTATTTCAAACATGATAATAATAATTAATAATCCACTATATTGTTAGGAGAAACAATAAATTTATTAATATAAGGTTTAATTTGATCCAAAAATAAAACGTGTTATGGAGTATACGTTATATTGAGAATCGGATTTCGAATTTTTATAATTATATGCTATGTTACATAATTATGACATTGTTTTATTTTAAGTTGAATATGGATGAATATATAAATTGGACAAAAATATCTACCATACTCATAAATACACTTTCACTCTTTTTGTTTCACAATTAATAATTCTCATGTGACACAATTAATCATAAAGAAGGAGAATCGCTAATTTGTTAATCATAAAGACACTTATGGTTCCACTAAAAAAAACAAACTTATGGTCTCATTTATTTCATGATTTTTATACTTTTATGTAATTTTTCTTCTTGATGTTTTTACCCCTTATATATGAAAAAATTCATACACTTACGGTCCAAGATGTTTTTACCCCATACATATGAAAAACTCATACATTTACGGTCCAAGATGTTGTGTGTCCAACGACCTATGTCGAATGTACGATATGTTCCAACTGTTAAACCCCGTGTATAATTAAAATAAATAAAACGAATAGAATAATAACCTAAACACCATCGTCTTGAGTCTCTAAACCCAAGGCCTCAATTCTGAAGTCATCCTCTTTTATTCTTTCATCCTTACAAATGAGTTGAAGAAAGAAAAGCAAGACATTAAGTAAATCGATCTCCTCTCATTTCAGTCGAGTGAGGCTTCATTCATCTCCAACATACACATGTCCGATAAATAAGGAAAAAACAAATTTTGAAAAGGAAGTCAAATTATCCATCTTGCCTCTCGCCTAAAAAACCCGGGTTTTTGGCATAGTTGAAAGGTCAATTCACAAAACGAACCTAGTATACAATAGTGAGTTGGTACCTTTTAGTTGTAGATCTTGGAGCCAGTGGTGAAGAATACTTTTTGCTAGTATTTTCTCATCATTTGAACTTGGATCGCTAAGATTTAAGATTTCCATTCTCCTTCAATTCTCCCGATGGTATTCCTTTTGAATTCCATGGATGATAACACTATCCGTTCGATAGCGGAAGTCTGCATTTGCTTTACCCTCATAGACTGTTCTAACAAAAGGTTATGGTACACGGCTTCACTTTTGGTCTCATCAGTCTTCTGGCCAGGCATAGAATCAATGCTTTGACAGGCTTTGGTCGAGCAACCGCTACATTTCTAGAACGGACACAACCTACATAATTTGTCTCCCTCTTAAAAGCATTAAATACTCTTGCTCGATCGGTCCTAAAAAGAAAAATGTAGCCGTTCGTTCTTTCTGACTGAGATCATATTTTCGCTAATCTTTCCCCTTACGGGAAAATTTTCTTTAAGTAACCGATTCTTTATCTTGTCTGTCAGGACGATGACCTCTTTGGAATCATACACCCGAAAACCACTCTGCCAAAGAATTGAGTAAGCCAGGAGAAAGACATTTGTGGAAGTTTCTTCACCTCAAAGGGCATGTAAAGAGCTTTCTTTCTCTACTCATTTCGGAAGAGATAGAGAACATAAAGAGGGAGTGAGATTCGGCTTTAAAAAAGGGGGCATTTATTCGCACCACAACTGATACACTCGATGTCCCCCAGCTATGGGTGTACCACACAATTTTCATAGAATCGACCCTGTGAAAGTCGATTATGTGAGCCAACATGCGACTTCATGTGCTGTCGGATGTTGAATGTTGGCTCACAGAATCAACTTTCACAGAGTCGATTATACTGTCGTGCACATGTAGTGTTGTACACGGTAGATCAGTTGTGGGTGAATAAATATCCTCTTAAAAAAATTGTAGGAGAGAAACTAATATTCAGTTTTTTTGACCAAGTTATATATGGTACGCGGCTTCACTTTTGGTCTCATCGGTCTTCTGGCCAGGCATAGAATCAATTCTTTGACCGGCTTTGGTCGAGCAACCGCTACATTTCTAGAACACAACCTACATAATTTGTCTCCCTCTTAAGAGCATTAAATCCTTTTGCTCGATCGGTCCTAAAAAGAAAAATGTAGCTTCGTGCTTTGCTGATTGAGTTTATATTTTTGCTTATCTTTCCCATTATGGGAAAGTTTTACTTTGGGTAACCGATCCGTTGTCTTGTCTGTCAGGACGATGAAAACTTTCGAATCATACACCCGAAAACCTCTCTACCGAATAATAGAGTAAGACATGAGAAAGGCATTTGTGAAAGTTTCTTCGGCTCAAAGGGCATGTAAAGAGCTTTCTTTCTCTATTCCTTTCAGAAGAGATAGCGAACATAAAGAAGAGTGAGATTCGGCTTTAAAAAATGGGTCATTTATTCGCACCACAACTGATGTACCCGATATCCCCCACCTACGGGTGTACCACACTATTTTCATAGAATCGACCCTGTGAAAGTCAATTATGTGAGCCAACGTGCGACTTCCCCCGCACTATCGAACCATGATCGACATTAGAAATGTTGAATATTGGCTCAGTTTCTCAGAACAGTTCTAATGTAGTACACATGTACTGTGTTACACTGTAAATCAACTGTGGTGTGAATAAAAATCCCCTTGAAAAAATTGTGTATGAGAGAAACAATTTTTTTTTATGTATATTTTGTTTTCGGACTAAAATCTTTTTTGCTGTTTTTTCAAAAGATTTTTTTTTTGGTATTTCAAGGTTGTTTTGTCCAGCGAATTTCATTTTATCCTATTTTATATAAATTTTGTGCCTTAAATTCTTTTTAATAAAAAATGGATTTTTGGCGTTCTCATAACTTTTTTATAGATATATTTTAATTACATAATTATAAGTTCACGGAAATAATTATTTTAGATGGATTTTAATTACATAGTTATAAAGTTCACGCAAATAGTTATTATAATAGTAATATAATTGTTGGATACAAAGTCAGGTTTGGTTTACATAGAAGATTTATATTGTATAATATAATATATAATACAATAGTGTAAATATATTGATGACTATCAATATATCCATATTAGAATTAGACAGATAGATAATAGTAGTTTATTGATGGACGACATATAGATATAATAATATAATAATATAAGAAATAAATTTTAATAGATAAAAAAGCAGAGGAAACACCGAGGGTAGGAAACACTTTTTGGGGGAAACACGAAAGGTAGGAAACATTTTTTGGGAGAAACACTTCATCGCATTTTTATTATGATATAGATATAGATATAGATAGATATAGATATAGATATAGATAAATTGCTTTGGAATACAAATCTTGAGGCATATGACGTTAATTTTATGCGTGTATTATAGTTTGAAAAGGGTGAATGTTTGAACCTTTGTGATAGGTTTTAACTAGAAATTAATCTTTAAAGTAGTTACAGCGTTTTGTAATAACCCAATTAACTCAATTTTTATTGCATTACCGTTTTAGACCAGAATGTTGTAATTAACTCAAAATATCGAGGAAAAGTGTAACATAACACGAATGTAAGGTCCATGTACCTTATTATCATGGTAATTCGGTAATTGATAAAATATAAAAGTATATAAAAAATTATTTATTTATTTTAAGTTATTGGCTAAAATGGAAGACGATGATCGAACCAAAACCAAGAAATAAAACACACATAAACCGACGTCGTTTTTACTTAGATATCGAAATTAGACACACAACTTAGGCATGTGATCTCATCCCCTCTAAACGGGAGATTAGCGCACATAAATGTATCATGAATTATTTATTTATATCTTATTAGATGTGTATTTGTCGTCAAATTCACTTCAAGAAAATTGGAATTTTCCACGTGTACGTCGTAAATATAAGAAAGAGGCTATTGCCTTAATTGTTGTTGTATCCCCTTTTAATTTTTTTCCGGGACACAAAAGATTAACAACACACTATTTTGCCACTAGCGAACTCGAACCCTGATCTCTTGCCTTAATTATTGTTGTATCTTTCGTAGTTATAATATATGAATTGTTGATTAGTACAAGATTTTTCATAATCAATAGTATAAAAATATTTAGTGTCGATAAGAAATGCATAATTGGTATAGTACTTGCAATATACTACTAAATATAAATCATCGAGAAAAACATTTAGAACGATATTCATATAAGTTGATAACATACAACAACAAACAAACAAAAAAAAAAAAAAAAAAAAAAAAACACACACATATTAAACTCACATGAAAATAATTATTAAGGTGGACGTGTGTACGATTACACAAGATAATTGTCCAAAAACTTTAGCAAAACGAACACACAAACGCACACACTAAAAAAGAAAGAAAAAAAAAAAAGAAGAAGGAAACATTGATTTTACTGCTGCGGTTTTCTTGCATTTTTTCGTTGCAACTACAATTCTTCATAGGGTAAAACAATATCTTTGAATTACCTTGTAATGATAAGTAAGCACAATATTGTCAGCATCGTAGTAGCCGCAACTGCAGAAATCAGAAGGACAACCGCCTTCTTCTTCTTCTTCATAATTTTCGTCTCCTTGGTCTTCTTTGTAGTTGCATGCTAAACCGTCGCAGGTGGCGTCAGGTTTTTTCTTAATACAATAAGTTGTCATATCGGATCTACGTAAGTAGCCACAGATGCAAGCGGAATCTGTGTTAAGATCAAGCGCTTACCGTTGTACTAAAACCAATTGGTGTCAGTAAAGGCGCTACTTTATTTCTTATACATTAAGAGTGTGGGCAATCTGTCCCAACACCCCCCCTCAAGTGTTGGCAATCTGTCCAACACTTGCACAATATTCATTCAAGAGTGTGGACAATCTGTCCCAACACCCTCCTCAAGTGTGAGCAATCTGTCTCAACACTTGCACATTTTTTTTTAAATAATGTTTCAACCAAGGTTTGATCTCGTGACCTATGGCTCTGCTACCATGTTAAGATCAAGCGCTTACCGTTGTACTAAAACCAATTGGTGTCAGTAAAGGCGCTACTTTATTTCTTATACATTAAGAGTGTGGGCAATCTGTCCAATTTTGTTTGATATTTATGTTGACTTGTTCTTTGTTTTGTTTTGGATAATAATGTCTTTCCTAGTTTATAGGTTAGCAGTTGATTTGTTCCTATTTCCTTGGTTTGTTCCTGTTTTCTTGGCATGATTAGTAGTGGAGACATTTCCCTTTTTCTGTACCTTCGTTTGGCTATATAAAGCCGTTTGCTGTGATAAATAACGATGAGGAAACAGCTTTTGTCTATTACTTACTTGTTTTTGAGCCATCAACAATTGGTAGCAGAGCCTATAAGTAACACACAAAATGACAGAAAGTAGCAATGGGAATGGGAAGTTTGTGCAACCGGCAATTCCCAAGTTTGATGGCTACTATGAGCACTGGGCCAAGCTCATGGAGAATTTCCTCCGATCTAAGGAATATTGGGGCTTGATTGAAGAAGGAATTCAACAAATTCCTGATGGTGCTCAAGCCACTGAGACACAGATGAAGGAGATAGAGGATCAGAAATTGAAGGACAAGAAGATTAAGAATTATCTCTATCAATCCATTGATAGGGAAATTATGGAGACTATCCTCAATGATGACACCTCCAAGCAGATATGGGACTCAATGGCACAGAAGTTTAAGGGTTCCACCAGAGTCAAAAGGGCTCAGCTTCAATCACTCAAAACTGAATTTGAGTTGTTAAGGATGAAGGAAGGAGAAACTGTCAATGCTTATTTTGGCAGAACATTGACAATAGCCAAAAGCATGAAAGCATGCGGTGAGAAAATGCCAGAAAAGGACATAACTGCAAAGATCTTGAGGTCTTTGGTTCCTAAATACAATTATGTCGTATGTTCAATTGAGGAGTCAAATAATGTGGACACACTAACGGTGGATGAGCTCCAGAGCAGTTTGCTGATTCACGAACTCAGAATGAAATCAGGGACAGAGGAAGAACATGTTCTCAAGGTATCAAGTGAGGACAGAGGCAGGGGAAGAGGAGGATCCAGAGGAGGTCGTGGAAGAGGTAGGGGCAGACAATCCTTTGACAAGTCAGTCATAGAATGCTACAAATGCCACAAACTTGGCCACTTTAGAAATGAGTGCCCTACCTGGGAGGAGAAGACAACAAATTACCTTGAAGATGATATGCTATTGATGGCATATGTGGAGGCCAATGATGCAAAAAGGGAGGAAGTGTGGTTTCTGGATTCAGGCTGTTCAAATCATATGACAGGAAATAAAGCTTGGTTTGTTCAAGGACAATTAAATGAAGACTACAGACATTCTGTCAAATTGGGAAATAATCACAGATTGGAAGTCCTAGGTAAAGGCACCATAAAACTAGACATTGAAGGTTCAAACCAATTCATCAGCAATGTCGACTATGTGCCTGACTTAAGAAATAACCTGCTGAGCATTGGCCAACTTCAAGAAAGAGGGCTGAGTGTCCTGTTTAAAGACAATATGTGCAGGATTTATCATCCAACCAAAGGCTGCATCATCCAAAGTCAAATGACCTCAAACAAAATGTTTCTGCTGGTGGCAAAGCATCAGAATTTGATTCAAAATTGCTTCACCACAAAAACAGAAGAATTAAGGGAACTATGGCACAAAAGACTGGGGCATTTAAGTCACTCAGGAATGCAAAAATTGAAGAAAAGGCAGTGGGTTAAGGGACTTCCTGATTTCAGCACCAATAGCAACAAGGTCTGCCAGGTCTGTTTAAAAGGCAAACAACACAGAACATCCATTCCTAAGAGGAGCAAATGGAGAGCCACAAAACAACTACAATTAATCCACTCAGATATCTGTGGACCTATAAGTCCAATCTCTCACAGCAATAAGAGGTACATACTAACCTTTATTGATGATTTTTCAAGAAAACTTTGGACTTATTTGCTTAATACCAAAGATGAAGCTTTTTCTGTTTTTAAGCAATTCAAAATTCAAGTTGAAAAGGAAAGTGGCAAATCTCTGTGTGGTTTGAGAACTGACAGAGGGGGGGAATTCACCTCAAAGGAATTTCTGAAGTATTGTTTGGAAAATGGCATTAAAAGACAACTGACTAGAGCATATACACCCCAACAAAATGGGGTGGCTGAACGCAAGAATAGATCTATCCTAAACATGGTTAGATGTGTACTAGAGGAGAAAAAGATGCCAAAGAAATTTTGGCCTGATGCTGTGAAATGGTCATGCCATGTTTTAAATAGAATTCCCACCTCAGCTGTCAAAGATAAGACACCAGAAGAAACTTGGAGTGGAAAACAACCTAGCATAGGATATTTTAGAGTGTTTGGGTGCTTAGCCAATGTGCATATACCTGAAGCTCAAAGAGTAAAATTAGATGCTAGGAGTCAACTATGTGTGTTTATTGGATATAGTGAAGAATCTAAGGGATACAAGCTGTATGATCCAAAAACTAAGAAGGTGATCATAAGTCAAGATGTAGTTTTTGAAGAAGATAAGTGTTGGGATTGGGGGAGGACAGATGAGGAATACAATGCTGATATTCTAGAGTGGGAAGATGAAAATTTGGACTTGGAAGATTCAAGTGATGAAGAAGGAAATGAGGATCCAGATATAGATTCTCCAGTTACAGCACCTGAATCTGATTCCATGGACACTGGGGATACAGAAAGTGAGGATCAAAGTGACAGCAACAATCCACAAAGCCCTGTACTGGAAAGAAGAAAATCAAGGGTTCCTGCATATCTACATGACTATGTAGTGGGAGAAGGGCTGTCTGATGAAGAGGATGTACAAAACTACATTATGTTCTCCTCATCAAGTGATCCAACCTGCTATGAGGAGGCTGTGATCAACCAAAAATGGACAGAGGCTATGGATTTGGAAATTGAGGCAATTGAGAGGAATAAAACATGGCAGCTTGTAGATGCACCTAAGAAGGCAAAGGTTATTGGAGTAAAATGGATTTATAAAACTAAACTAAATGAAAATGGTGAGGTAGACAAATGCAAGGCAAGACTGGTTGCCAAAGGGTATGCACAAGAAAAAGGTTTAGACTATAATGAAGTGTTTGCACCAGTGGCCAGGTGGGATACAATAAGAACCATTATTGCCCTGGCTGCTAGAAAAGGATGGAAACTATATCAACTAGATGTCAAAAGTGCCTTCTTACATGGGGAATTGAAGGAAGATGTTTATGTTGCCCAACCAGAAGGCTATAAAAGGAAAGGTGAAGAATCAAAAGTTTATAAATTAAAGAAGGCTTTGTATGGTTTAAAACAAGCTCCCAGGGCTTGGTTTAGCAGAATAGAAGGATACTTTGAAAGTCAGGGATTTGAGAAGAGTAGTCATGAGCATACTCTGTTTGTCAAAAGGGAGGGAAACAACATTCTTATTGTTAGTCTGTATGTTGATGATCTTGTGTTTACCAGTAATCAATCTGATATGATCAAATCTTTCAGGAATTCTATGAAGCAGGAATTTGAAATGACTGATCTGGGAGAAATGAGCTACTTTTTGGGAGTGGAAGTTCAACAAACTGCTAAGGGAATTCACATCTGCCAGAAGAAATATGCAGAAGATATACTTGAAAGGTTTGGTATGAAAGAATGTAACAAAGTCGAAATCCAATGGTGCCTGGAAGTAAACTGACCAAAGATGAAAATGGAAAGAAAGTTGATTCTACTTTCTTTAAACAAATGATTGGGAGTCTCATGTATTTGACTGCCACCAGACCTGATTTAATGTTTAGTGTGTGCTTGCTTAGTCGTTTTATGGCTAATCCAATGGAATCTCACTTGCTAGCTGCCAAGAGAATACTCAGATACTTAAAGGGAACACTGGCTCTTGGCATTTTATATCAGACTGGATGCTCAGATGAACTGATAGCATACACTGACAGTGATTATGCTGGAGATAGTGTTGAGTTCAAAAGTACTTCTGGCTATGTGTTTGTCCTAAGTAAAGGGGTAGTAGCCTGGTCATCAAAGAAGCAATCAGTAGTCACACTTTCAACAACAGAGGCTGAGTACATAGCTGCAGCTGCCTGTGCATGCCAAAGCATATGGATGCTGAACATCTTAAAGCAAATTGGAGGAACTCAATGTGAATCAATCACCATGTTATGTGACAATTCATCCACTATTATGTTGGCTAAGCATCCAGTTTTTCATGGTAAAAGTAAACATATTGCAGTAAGATTCCATTTCCTGAGAAATCTTACTAAGGAAGAAACCATCTTGATCAAGCATTGTGGCACACAAGAACAATTGGCTGATATAATGACTAAGCCGCTGAAACTTGAAACATTTGAAAGGCTCAGAGACGCCCTTGGAATGAAGATGTTGGAAGAATAAACTACAATTCATACTGAATTTTAGTTTAGGGGAGGATTTGTTTGATATTTATGTTGACTTGTTCTTTGTTTTGTTTTGGATAATAATGTCTTTCCTAGTTTATAGGTTAGCAGTTGATTTGTTCCTATTTCCTTGGTTTGTTCCTGTTTTCTTGGCATGATTAGTAGTGGAGACATTTCCCTTTTTCTGTACCTTCGTTTGGCTATATAAAGCCGTTTGCTGTGATAAATAACGATGAGGAAACAGCTTTTGTCTATTACTTACTTGTTTTTGAGCTATCAACAATCTGGACATTCAGAACAATCACTTTGTGTTTCGCATACCGTTGTGCCGCATGCTACAATACCAGCTTCGGGATTCGGCTTAGAATCACTATCAGGTATGACAGTATTGCCCTTCAGGTTCCTGCTTAGGATTGACATCCTTTTTTCCTGTGGTCCTTGATCTATAGTTTCAGCATTTCCTGCAACTACGAATAACAACCAAAAGAGTTAAAAACATTTTAAAAATTCTATAATTGTTAGTTGTGAAATACTGTGGAATACAAAAATACTTACAAGAGGCCATAAGAACAATGAAAACGAAGAAAGCAGGTAGCTTCACCATGTTCTCTTCTTAGCTGTGCAGTGTTTGAATTGAAACAACTTTGAAATGTTTGTGAATCCGTGTCATTATTTCTTTTCTTTTACAACCCTATTTATAGGGATCGATGGAGTGGTCATAAACACAACAACAAAAAAACAACGCTATTAAATTTATGTAGATCCAGAATGATCAATGATGTAAAATGTGTTGTGTATTTTTGTTTTGACCATTTTATTGTTGATAAAAACATTATTTTAGTGCTAATGCCTAAACAAGTTACGAGCTTTAATTTTGTACCCTTGATTTACATTTTAATGAAAAATCGAAAGTGTGTTGTGTTACTCATTATGTATCAGTGACCTGAGAGTTGAATTACCCAATTTTAAAATAACCTAATTGATTATGTCATGTTAATTTGTTTTTCTAATGAGAAGTGAGAACGATCATACGGACTCTCTTTATAAAAATAAAAATAAAAACAAAATACTACAAACAAACAAACTTCGGACTATGAATGGGCACATATTTTACAATGTCTTAAACCAAATTCTACTTGGTATTTTAAACTAATAGGATTTAAGACATATGGTTGTCTCCTATGTATGAAAATAAATCACCAATTGACGAAATAAAATTCGTCGGGAATAAAATCTGAGCCTTTTAATCTAGTGATAACTGGGTGAGGATGATTGATCAAGAGAAAATATAAATCTGAGGGGGAGTTTTTTGGAGGTGCTTTAGACTGAGCCTGGGAATTTCTCCAGGATGCTTACGTATTCAATTTGTATGTTGGAATCAAATCTGCCGTAGTTCTTTGTGGATGTTTAAATAGGGGACGATGGTGCCATAGGCCTGCGTGGGCCGTGTCTAATGTGGACTCTCTTTTCGTGTTATTCAAGTTTTAGATAATTCTGGGATTATCCTTTGATTTTAGTAGATAATTATGACATACAGATATTTGTATTAAATGATAAAGATCGGAGCCTTAATGGCTTGTGTTTCTTTCCATAACTACGTATAATTATTATCATTATTATATTCTCTAGCCGACCTTCGGCAAGAAGCCACGGTCAGGTAGACCGAGCTGCACAGGTCTGCTCCTCGCCGAGCTGTGGTGGATCGGGGGACGACCCGAACAACCTTTCTCCATGAGGACTCAGTTCGGCCCTTAAGCCCATGATGTAACTCCTGGTCCTTATGGCTTACCATTATTTAGGGTGTCATGTACTTGGCATGTGGAGTGGTGAAATCCGGTATCGTCATAATCCCCCAGATCTGGCTGAATTCTTGAGTTCAGATCAGATCTGCTCTGTGTGCGGCTTAGCCGTACTGATCGATTTAAATTAATCTTTTTGAGAGGTGGCTATGTTTAGTTATGATGCCGTTATAGCTTTTCCGAAAAAATGAGGCGTTTTTACCCACGTCTTTTATGAGTGGAGCGGTTTTCGAAGACGTGTTAAGGGGTTTAACATCAGGTATTTATACACCTTGTCATATCAACCGTTGTCTCACTTCTTTTAAATTAACGACCCGGCGGTGCAAATTCAGATCTACTCCAATTCTTTCCTCAACCTCTGATCTAGCAAGTAAGCTTCTTCTTTACCTAATCACGTTTTTGCCTTTTTCTTGTCTCTATCTCGTGTTCATTACGATCTAATGGCCGAGACAACCTCCGTTTTGGAGCAAAAAGATGTTCTGCAACTGTGTAGCAAATATGGGGTAGATCTGAGTACTTACGATCCTCAGATTCCCACTCCTTCGAACCCCTACTCTTCGAGCCCCCCGTCTGGGTAATGTACCATTTATGAGGATCACCTAGACGTTGGCCTTCGCCTTCCCTTCTGTCCTGCATATATTGTCGTACTTAATCATTATAACTTAGCACTGCACAGCTAGCCCCCAACGGAGTTAGGTCCATATTATGATTTCCTATTATATGTAAGTTCTCGGTCAAGCTTTTCCGAGCATTTTACTAGGCCAAATCAGTTAAAGATAACCCAGGTTTTTATTGCTTTTCCCGCCGGACCGGGAGTTTGTCTGTAATGGTGGATGGGCCATCCTCATATAGGGGTTGGAAGGCTCGGTTTTTCTTCATTCGCCACGATGGGGCTTACAGGATAAGCCAATGGAACCCTAAGGACCAACCCAAGGATAGCTATCCTAAGATTCTTGAACCTCAGGCTCTTCAGACTGTTCAGCATTCCAGGATGTATCTGAACTACAACCTCTCCCGGCTGAGTTGATTTCGATAGCTTATATTGCCGAGAGCAGTCCCAATCCATACGTCCCTCGTAAATCATCTACTCTAGAAGCCTGTAGGATTTACGCTTTACTTATTTCTTATTTTTTTGCAAGGATTCCTTATTTGACTGTTTCCTGACAAATATTTTCTTGTTGTAAAGGATGCCTTCGCCTACTTGCTAAGTGCTGCCAATGAAGAGGTGTCTTTTCAGCCTGCCGATCCCGAAGTGTCTTTGGAGACCCAAACAGGGGACCGCCTTCGTGTCCCTTTTGTTCGGTCTATTGGACCTATGCTGAACCCGACCTCTGCTCAAGCATTGGCCGACTTGAAAGATGATATCACCCTTCCGGACCCAACCCTAGACTCGAATTTGATCTTGAAGTCCTCGAAAGTGGCTACTTCAAAGAGTAAGGCCGTTGTGGAAGCCCGTTTGCCCGAGATCGACCTGGATGGGAGGTCGAGCAAGAGGATCCGAGTTAAGTCCACTCGAGGATCTAATAGTTTCAACTGAGAGGAGGAGAGGGCCTGTTTTTTATGAGGAGGAGGGGATCCTTCTGATGTCCGAGCAGGAACTAGGCGCTTCCGGTCTTAAGGCCATGAAATATGTAGGCTTCCCATTTCTATCCTTTCTTTGGCTTATATCCCCTTCTAACTTATGTGTTTTGCAGGGTGCCTTGGTGGGTCAAGAGTTGTATACTCGCCTGACCAAGTATGGCTCTAGCGTGAGTCAGCTAAGAGAGAAGATCTCCGAACTGGAGAAGGTGGCTTCTGATCACAACCAGAGCCTTAAGGCAATAGATAAAGAGATCAAGGCCAGGGATAGAGAGGTTAGGGAGTTAAAGAAGCAAGTAAAAGCTCAGGACACCAAGTTGGAGTAGCTCAGAGTTGGATATGCCGCTGATCGCAAGGCGTTTGAGCATTCGAAGAGGCGAGAATCCTATGGTGGTGATTTTAACTAAAGGAGAGCATATTAAGCTCAAGTCGAGGTTTCCGATCTTAAGATATATTAAAATATTGAGCAAATGGTGTTTTGTATCGAATTATGTGCTTAAATTGTGATTTTATATTATTTTGGAGTTATGTTACGCTTTGGTATGTTTTACTATCTTTTAGATACATGTTTTCGAGCTAAAAGAGGATTAGAAGAGGTTGCATTCGGATTTTCTGATGAAGAGAAGAGATAGGGATGAGAAGAAAAGGATAAAGATGAAGAAATCAGCTTCCAGGCATGCTGGACGTTCGTTCATGTCCCGTCCACTATGGACGGGCGTCCATTGAATCAGACTGGCGTCCAGGAGAAGAATTTTGAACAGAGAGTTTGGACAGAGGCTGGACGAGCGTCTGCCTGGCGTCCAAAGAAGTTGGACGAGCGTCCAAGTGTTCCAGACGGGCGTCCGCGGCCGACTTAAGCACAACCGACCTAGTTTTTGACCTAGCCGACTTATTTTCTTATTTATAGCAGCAGCGCCCCAAACCCAAAACATATAGTTTTGACATCGATTTTCTCATCAACGGCGCCGCTTCGAGAGAGTTTCAAGGCGATCACCCGAGCCTTGTGCAAGGTGATCCGGGTTAGATTAGGATGCTTTTGTTTTATTTGTGATTCATGGAGATCATCCATTGTATAAACTATGTGAGTTTATCTTTTAATATATTCAATCCTTGTTTATTTTTATGATCTTTGATTCGTTTTGTATCTTCCTATGCTTATGTGCTATGCAATCAATATCGGAAGATGAATTGCTTATTGATGTTTACCGTATGATGGAAATCGGTGTAAACCTTAGATCACCATAGGAAAGATTAGACTTTTAACCTTGACATAACGGAAGTTGATAGGTTAGATTTCTAGGTTGTTAGATCTAATAAATCTTGCACCTTGTTTTGAGAGCGTTAATCTCTATAGATCGGAAGATGATGAGATTGATAGACGGATTACTTACGGAAGTAGGAATTCATACCTTTGATAGGTAAGACCACAATATTGAATTAAAATCATGAGATGAACTTGGATAGAAATCACTTGGTTTGTATATTGTTTGATCTCATGTATCTTTGTTTTATGTTCTTTTCGTTTACAGTTTTATTTATTAATTTTCGCTTTTATCCTTCCTGGCTTTGGATTGACAATCCTCTGTCCAGTTTATTTTCCGTTTTAGTTTAGGTTTAGTAATAAATAGTAGTAACAATTTAAGGAATTAATAAGATTAGGTTCAACATCCCAATTCCCTGTGGATCGATACCCGTACTTACCCTACTATGCTAGCAATTACCCGATATTCGGTCGGTTAGGAGTTAGTTTGCATGTTAGGTATAGGTTTATAAATTATTTTTTGTTTAGTGATGCAAAATCCTCCGAACAAAAGTGGCGCCGTTGCCGGGGAATCGGTGTTTTGTTGAATCTAATTGAGTTAATTCTTCTATTTTGTTACGATTTAATTTTTTTGGAATAAAAGGGGTCGTTAGGGCACATAGTGGTATTTTGGCGTAACTTTACGGCTCGAGTGTCCGTTTGGGACGCGGGACCCCAATCGAAAGCTTCGTTCGGCGCCGACGACGTGGTGAACCGCCGTAGGCCATTCAACACCGTTTTCGTGGTCAAAATCCACTGTTTTCCCTTCCATTTTGGCCCTAGAAGATTTCAACACGTTTTTTTCCTCCGTCTTAGTGTTTTTTTTCTGTTTTAAATTTTTCGTAGGTAGGTTTCCGTTTCTGTTTCCATTTCTTTTTTTTTCTGTTTCTTTTCTTTCAATAAAAGTAGCGTCACACAAATTGAGAGTTTTTATTTTTGCCGTGTTTCGATGACCGTTGGGTTAAGAATGTGCAAAAAGTTTTTTACTCGATTTGTGAAACGTGAAGTGTAACCTAATCTGTAACCTAGTGCCCTCTGTGCTTAAATTTATCCGTGGCTGCTGTATGTGTGATTTGATGATATGAATTGCCATGAGTTTAGGATATTAGTTTAGGGTTTGCTGCGTTTTTCCTGCAATTTCTGCTGCGAATTCGATGTTGGACGAGCGTTCAAGGTAAGAAGAACGCCCGTCGATCCATAACATCATCTGGTGAAGCGGGCGTCCCGACTATTAGGCGCCCGTCCGTCGAATTTGCTCAACTCTGTTCCGATTTTCCCGAGTCGACGAGCGTTCGGCTCATTGAGCGCCCGTCGATCTGAATTTCCAGGCAAGCGCCCGTTTGGTTTGTTGAACATGATCCAGTTCCAAATTTTTCTTGAATTGATTTTTAATGCTTTATTTGACGTGGATACTTTCATACGAGCTTCTGTGGCTAGTTATTTTTACGTAGATGTTCTGAACTTGCATGTTTACATCTTTCCATCTACGAATCCATGTTAGATAATTGATTAATTTTTATATACATGCTTCATTAATTGACATGGATGTTTTAATGTGAGCCTCTGTGGCCTTTGTATATGCGTAGATGTCCTGTTCTTTCACCGTTATGGTTTCTTTCCATCTACTGATCCATGTTAAATAATTGATTAATTTCTATTTACATGATTCATCCATGCATGTTATAATTCTTGTCGGTTCTCGTATGCTATAAATTATTCTTATTGTTATTTAGTAGCTAATGTCGGTTTCCGTATGCTACATATCGTTGTGATGAATCTCGTGAGCTTTGAGACCTATGTGCTTTCTTGTTATTCTTGTAACTCATATGGGTAGCTACCGCCGGTTTTCCGTATGCTACCATGTCTTCTTATGAGTTATACATGTTTAGTATAGCTAATCGTTGGTTCTCCATAATGCTATCACCTTTGATGAGTCTTAAGCGCGTCAGACCGTGCATATAATGAATAATAATCATCGTTTATCGTAAACTATCATTATTTGGTAGACGTTTATGATATACATGTCGTGTTGCAAATGAGTGGGCTAGTTTGCAAACGAAGACGTCCTCCGTGTGTCCGAGAGATGTCCTCCGATCCCGAACGAGGACATCCTCTGTGTGTCCGAACGTGCTCCGTGTGACCGAACGATTGCCTCCGATCGACGTCCTCCGTGTGTCCCAACGATGTCCTCCGATCCGAACGAGGAAGTCCTCCGTGTGTCCGAACCATGTCCTCCGATCTGAACAAGGTCGACCTCTGTGTGTCGAGCGATATTGATGTCCTCCGATCCGAGCGAGGCGAGGGCGTCCTCCGTGGAGTCCGAGCGATCGATGTCCTCCGATGCGAGCGAGGACATTCTCCGTGTGTCCGAAAGAGGCCGTCCTCCGATCCAAGCATTTGTCCTCCGATCCGAACGATGTACTCCGATCCGAACGAGGCCGTCGTCCGTGTGTCCGAACGATGTCCTTCAATCGACGTCCTCCGTGTGTCCCAACGACGTCCTCCGATCCGAACAAGCCCGTCCTCCGTGTGTCCGAACGATGTCCTCCGATCCGAACGAGGACGTCTTCCGATCCGATCGACGTCCTCCGTGTGTCCCAACGATGTCCTCCGATCCGAACGAGGACGTCCTCCGTGTGTCCGAACGTTTTCCGATCTGAATGAGCCCGTCCTCCGTGTGTCCGAACGATGTCCTCCGATCCGAACGAGGACGTCTTCCGATCCGAACGACGTCCTCCGTGTGTCCCAACGACGTCCTCCGATCCGAACGAGGACGTCCTCCGTGTGTCCGAACGATGTCCTCCGATCCGAACGACGTCCTCCGACTCAATATGAACCCGATGAATTGGAACCCCCTATATGCTTATTGAGCGATAGCCCAACTTGCAGCACTAGACATAGGATTTTCTGAGGAGGGGTTTCTTTTACCTCTTTTTTTTTTTCCCGAGAAATCAAATATATATATTATACCATATATCCTCTACGATATGTTTGTGTGTGCGAACGACCTCCTCAACCGCCTCCGAACGACCTCCTCAACCGCCTCCGATTTTTTTTCCTCCGACCCGAACGAGGTCCTCCGATCCGAAAGATGTCCTCCGACTCAATATGAATTTAACTTTATATATGTTTGACTATAACGCCGGTATTGAGTTTCTTATTTTGCTTTTAGTTTGTTTTTTGTGCTCCTCTTTCATAATCTTTTCAAATCGCTTTTTATATACGTTTCGTTTCTTTATCATTTCGTGTTTTTTTATTCGTTTAAGTAATTCTTTCAAATTTTCCCTTGTTTGTGTATGTTTCCGGTCACAATTATATTGTGCTTGAAAAATGTTATTTATAATTTTATATGTGTATGTTTTTTAGTTGTGTTTTTATCGTTACTTTTAATTGTTGATTCACACTACATAGCACATAAAGACACACCGTGTATTTCGTTACTAGGGGAGAGTTTTTTTTCTGAGGAGGGGAGAGTTTTTCTGGGCTAGTTTTCTGAGGAGGGGAGAGTTTTTTTCTCCGAACGACCCTCCGATTTTTTGTGTGTCCGAACGACCTCCGATATGTTTGCCTACAATGTTTGTGTGTACGATATGTTTCCGAACGATTTGTTTATTTTTCCGAACGATATGTGTCTATGATATCCGAAAGACATCCTCCGAACGACCGTCCGATTTTTTGCGTGTCCGGACGACCTCCGATATGTTTGTCTACGATATGTTTGTGTGTGTATGATATGTTTCCGAGCGATATGTTTATGTTTCGAACGATATATTTGTGTGTCTACGATATGTTTCGAACAAGGTAACATATGTTTGTCTACGATATGTTTCGACCGACCTCCTCCGACCCTCCTCCGACTCAATATGAGCCCAATAAATCGGAAAAAGAAGGCCAAGGACGTGCCGGAAGAAGCCAGCGCAATGCCCGGCTTCGCTTTGAAAACATGTCCGGACGGCATCATCAACCACCTCCGTATGTCCAAGCGATGTCTTCCGATCCGAGCGAAGATGTCCTCCGATCCGAACGAGAGCGTCCTCCGTGTGTGTGAGCGATGTCCTCCGATCCAAGCGAAGACGTCCTCCGCCGCAATCCGAACGAGGGCGTCCTCCGTGTGTCCGAACGATCGTTGTCCTCCGATGCGAGCGAGGGCGTTCTCCGTGTGTCGAAAGAGGCCGTCCTCCGATCCGACGCCGCCCTCCAATCCAGCGAAGACATCCTCCGATATCCAAACGAGGACGTCCTCCGTGTGTCCGAGCGATGTCCTCCGATCCCGAACTAGGACGTCCTCCGTGTGTCCGAACGATGTCCTCCGATCGACGTCCTCCGTGTGTCCCAACGACGTCCTCCGATTCAACGAGGGCGTCCGCCGGTGATCGAGCGATATCCTCCGATCCGAGCGAGGACTTTCTCCGTGTGTCCGAATGATCGATGTCATCCGATGCGAGCGGGGCGTCCTCCGTGTGTCCGAACCATGTCCTCCGATCTGAACAAGGACGTCATCCGTGTGTCCAAACGATATCGACGTCCACCGATCCGAACGAGGACGTCCTCAGTGTCCTGCGATCCGAACGAGGATGTCCTCCGTGGGTCCGAACGATCGATGTCCTCCGATGCGAACAAGGACGTTCTCCGTGTGTCCAAAGAGGAACTGTCCCTCCGAACGAGCGCTGTCCTCCAATCCGAGCGAGGACGTCCTCCGTGTGTCGAACGTCTTCCGATCCGAGCGGCGTCCTCCGATCCGATCGGCGTCCTCGAGATCCGAGCGAGGGCGTCCTCCGTGTGTCCGAGCGATCGATGTCCTCCGATCCGAATGAGCCCGTCCTCCGATCCGATCGGCGTCCTCCGCTTGTCCGAGCGATCGATGTCCTCCGATCGCGAGCGAGGATGTTCCTCCGTGTGTCCGAGCGTCCACCGATCCGAAAAAGGGCGTCCTCCGATCCGAACCAGGGCGTCCTCCGTGTGTCCAACGAT
Organism: Gentiana macrophylla; assembly: GCA_026214975.1. Classification (NCBI taxonomy): domain Eukaryota; kingdom Viridiplantae; phylum Streptophyta; class Magnoliopsida; order Gentianales; family Gentianaceae; genus Gentiana; species Gentiana macrophylla. The sequence goes on from JAOBSW010000553.1 coordinate 490,150, forward strand.
GTCTTCCGATCCGGGCGAGCACGCCCTCCACTACGATCCGAGCGAGGGCGTCCTCCGTGTCCGAACGATCGTTGTCCTCCGATGTGAACGAGGACGTTCTCCGTGTATCCGAAAGAGGCCGTCCTCCGTGTGTCCGAGAGATGTCCTCCGATCCCGAACGAGGACATCCTCCGTGTGTCCGAACGTGCTCCGTGTATCGAGCGATGTCCTCCGATCGGCGTCCTCCGTGTGTCCCAACGGCGTCCTCCGATCCGAACGAGGAAGTCCTCCGTGTGTCGAACCATGTCCTCCGACCGAACAAGGGCGACCTCCGTGTGTCCGAACGATATCGATGTCCTCCGATCCGAGCGAGGCGAGGAGGGCGTCCTCCGTGGGTCCGAACGATCGATGTCCTCCGATGCGAACGATGACATTCTCCGTGTGTCCGAAAGAGGCCGTCCTCCGATCCAAACGCTGTCCTCCGATCCGAACGAGGACGTCCTCCGTGTGTCCGAACGATGTACTCTGATCCGAACGATGTCCTCCAATCGACGTCCTCCGTGTGTCCCAACGACGTCCTCCGATCCGAACGAGCCCGTCCTCCGTGTGTCCCAACGAGGACGTCCTCCGTTTGTCCGAACGACGTCCTCCGACTCAATATGAACCCGATGAATTGGAACCCCCCTATATGCTTATTGAGCGATAACCCAACTTGCAGCACTAGACATAGGATTTTCTGAGAAGGGGTTTTTTTTTACCTCTTTTTTTTTTTTTTCGAGAAATCAAATATATATATATCATACCATATATCCTCTACGATATGTTTGTGTGTGCGAACGACCACCTCAACCGGCTCCGAACGACCTCCTCAACCGCCTCCAATTTTTTTTCCTCCGACCCGAACGAGGTCCTCCGATCCGAAAGATGTCCTCCGACTCAATATGAATTTAACTTTATATATGTTTGACTATAACGCCGGTATTGAGTTTCTTATTTTGCTTTTAGTTTGTTTTTTGTGCTCCTCTTTCATAATCTTTTCAAATCGCTTTTTTATCTATGTTGCACCGACACCGATTAACACGATTACGGCGCATTTTACACGACACGGACACAGCGACACGGCAACTTTCAAAAATATAGGACACGACACGCTGGGACACGTAGTATATATATATATATATAATTATATATATATAAATATATATATATATATATATATATATATATATATATATATATATATATATATTATATATATATAATATATATATATATATACAAAAAAATATATATAAAAATACAAAAAAATACAAAAATACAAAAAAATATAAAAAATATAAATAGCCGTGTCGAGAACGTGTCCCCGTGTCGGGACGTGTCCCTCCGTGTCGCTCCGTGTCCTTGGCGTGTCCACTGGCGTGTCGGGACGTGTCCTGGCGTGTCGGTTTTAAAATTTAATTTAACATTATTTTAAATCAACCGACACGTGTCCGACACCGATGTCGGCGCGTGTCGGACGCGTGTCGTGTCGGAAATGTGTCGGATACGGCGACGTTACCCATATTGGAGTGTCGGTGCAACATAGTTTTTTATATACGTTTCGTTTCTTTATCATTTCGTGTTTTACGTATTCGTTTCGTAATTCTTTCAAATTTTCCCTTGTTTGTGTATGTTTCCGGTCACAATTATATTGTGCTTGAAAATGTTATTTATAATTTTATATGTGTATGTTTTTAGTTGTGTTTTTATCGTTACTTTTAATTTCACTACATACATAGCACATAAAGACACACCAACATGATAGATACCAATCTGGAATGGGCATGCACCGTGCATTATGCACGGTGTAACGATAATCCACACTACATCATGCACCGTGTGTCTTTATGTACATCATACAGTGTGAATCAAGACACACGGTGCATGTATACATCATGCACCGTGTGTCTTTATGGGCATGCACCGTGTATTTCGTTACTTTTAATTGTTGATTCACACTACATGATATACATGATGTATTTTTCAAAATCTTTCCATAACCTTTGATCTATGTCTAAGTATCTTTACATGGGTTCTTATTTTGCCTCGTACTCCCTTTTGACGTGGTTTACGACCAGCTGAGAGTCACTATAAACTTGCAAGTTTTTCGTTCCAAGCCTTATTGCCAACCGTAGTTTGGTGATCAAAGCTTCATACTCGGATTCGTTGTTCGTAGCTTGAAAGCTGAAGCGTAAGGCATAAGGAAATTCCTCTCCTTTAGGACTAACCAATAAGAGAGCGGCCCCAGATCACTCTTTGCTGTATGCTCCGTCTACGTAGAGCATCCAATGTTCATTCCTGCTGCTCGGCTGTTCTTGGTTGACGGTGATAACTGTTCCCTCTGCTAGAAAATCGGCCAAACCTTGTGCCTTTATTATAGTTCATGGGCAAAACTCCAAGTCGTATTCGGCTTGTTCCACAACCCACTTTGCCAATCTTCCTGATGTTTCCATCCTGGCTAACACCTGTTTCAAGGGCTGATCAGTTACTACCTTGACAGTGTGAGCTTGGAAATATGGTCGCAATTTCCTAGATGCATGCACCGACGCCAACGCCAATTTCTCAGCGTTAGTATATCGAACTTCCGGGCCATGCAAGGCCTTGCTCACATAGAAGATCGGACGTTGCGTTCAATCATGCTCCTTTACCAATACAGTGCTTATAGATTCATCACAGACTAATAGATAGAGCGACAATAGATCTCCCTCTTTTGGGGACGTCAAGGTCGGCAAGTCCGCTGGGTAAGACTTCAATTCTTTGAAGGCCCGCTGACTCTTCTAGTTCCACGGGAACAGTGTTGTTTTCTTCAGGATTTTAAAGAAATGAAGGGCGCGCTGGGCCGATTTGGACAGGAACCTATTTAGGGCGGCCATTCGCCTGGTCATCCTCTGAACTTCCTTAATACTTTTCGGAGGAGGCATGGTTCGTAACGCTTCTAGCTTATCTAGGTTTTCTTTGATTCCTTCTTTTGAAATCATGTACCCCAAAAACTTGCCCGATCTTACCCCGAATGTGCTCTTCTTAGGATTGAGCTTCATCTGAGTCTGCCAAAGCACCCCGCAGACTTCTCTGACGTCCTTCAAGTATTGGTCAAGAGTCCTTATCTTAATCAGCAATTCATCAACATATACCTCCATGCACCTGCCAATTTGGCCACTGAAGATCTTATTCACTTCCCTCTGGTAGCTTGCTCCCGCGTTCTATAGGCCGAAGGGCTTGGTTATATAACAGTATGTTCCGAACTTAGTTATGAACGAGGTATTTTCCGCGTCTTTGGGTTCTATAGGGATTTGATGATAACCCTTATAGGCATCCAAGAATGCAAACACCTCGAACCCGATGGTGGAATCTACGAGACGGTCTATCTTGGGTAGAGCGTAACAATCTTTGGGGCAAGCCTTGTTGAGGTCGGTGAAGTCCACACACATCCTCCAGCTTCCTTCAGGTTTCTCGACTAGCACGGGATTTTCTATTCACTTTGGGTATAATACTTCCTTAATAATTTGCGCCATAAGCAACCTAGCCACTTCTTTTTGAATCACGTCCATGCGCTCCTACGCAAAGTGCTCCTCTTTTGTCGTATTGGATTTCTAATTGGGTCCACGTTTAGTCCATGAAGTGTGAGGTCCGGGGATAAACCGGGCATATCTTTGGCTTTCCACGCAAACACATCTCTGAATTCTTTGAGTATCCTGATGAGCCGCTCTTTGTGCGAGTCAGGGATCCATGCTCCAACTGCTATTGTCAGCTCGGGGTGACCGTCCCAAAGGCAGACATTTTCCACCTTGTCTTCTGAATATCATGTTTCCTTATCTTCTAGGAGGAGTTCCTTCATAATGACCTGTCGGGCCGCAGCTTCTCCATTGGTAATGGTGGTATAGCAGTTCTGAGCCGTTTAGGCATCCCTTTTGACCTCCATCGACCCGTACAGGGTGTGAAACTTAAGACTATTATGAGCTAAGGAGATGGCAGCTCGGAGGTCAATCAACGCTGGTCGACCATAATAATATTATAGGGAGAAGGGGATCAAACAACAACGTAACTAATATCCAGGGTTCGACTCTTTGGCTCCTGGCCAAAGGTGGTAACCAGCTCAATCCTTCCCATGGGTAAAACGGATGTCCCAGCAAAACCAAATAACGGTGTGGACACGGGGGCTAAATCCATGTTATCTAGCCTTATTGCTTGAAAGGCATGGAAATATAATATATTCACAGCGCTCCCGGTATCCACACAAGCCCTTTTTACTAGATTTTGGTTAAGTACCGTTTCGATTATCAGCCCTTCGTTATTTCACCAAAGGGAGGGGATCCTGCGAACCATAGGCCACTTCCCCGGAGAGTCGTTGCCTTTTATTCCGCACCCTCGGCAGCATTGTTACTATCCTCTTCTGGGTCTACATAGATGATGTCAACCCTGAAGGCTTGGGTTCTCTTCAAGGTTTCCCATCCGTCCTTTTCGTTATGAGCGATCGCTTGATTCTCTATGAAGTTTGACATTATTATTTACTTCCTTTAAGCCTCAACAACAATTATCAGCCAACGGCCCTCTTTTGCGCCTATTGACGAAACAAAATTCTTTGGGTATAAAATGGGCCTTTGAATCTAGTGATAACTGAGTGAGGATGATTGATCAAGAGAAAATATAAATCTGAGGGGGAGTATTTTGGGGGTGCTTTAGACTGAGCCTAGGAATTTCTCCAGGATGCCTATGTATCCAATGTGTATGTTGGAATCAAGTCTGCCGTAGTTCTTTGTGCTTGTTTATATAGGGGGCGATGGTGCCCTAGGCCTGCATGGGCCGTGTCCAATATGGACTCTCTTTTCGTGTTATTCATGTTTTAGATAATTCTGGGATTATCCCTTGATTTTAGGAGATAATTATGACATACAGATATTCGTATTGAATGATAAAGATCGGAGCCTTAATGGCTTGGGATTTTTTCCATAACTATCGTATAATTATTGTCATTATTATATTCTCTAGCCGACCTTCGGTGAGAAGCCACGGTCATGTAGACCGAGCTGCGCAGGTCTGCTCCTCGCCGAGCTACGGTGGATCGGGGGACGACCCGAACAGCATTCCTTCATGAGGACTCAGTTCGGCCCCTATGCCCATGATGGAACTCCTGGTCCTTATGGCTTACCATTATTTAGGGTGTCATGTACCTGGCACGTGGAGTGGTGAAATCCGGTATCGTCACCAATCATGCATGTTGTCTCAGAATGATGAAATATTGATCCATTTTCATAGTCCGCAATCACTATAAAATCTCTGATGAATGGAAAATAATTAGTCGGACTATGAACGCGAAATAGTCAAAAACACAAGATTTAGAGGACCGGTGATTTTATGACGGTATTGAATCAAGTTTGGACAATTCCCTCTCACTTGTGTCAAAAATAACACAATAAAAAGAGGATAAATGTAGCACCTTAGAACTTGGACCCGACAGCGTTACTTGAGGCATAATAGATTGAGTAACTCTTAGACCCATCATCCTCATTTGACCTAAAAGTTAATCCGAGTATCCAAATCCATTATATCTCAACCTTATATATATCTTAAGAATATGTCTCTATATTTTCAATGTAAGATATTACATTCTCCCCTCTTAAGGAACGGGCGTCCTAGTCAGGATCCTACGATGAGTATCTAGAAGTGGAGCCCCCCATCATCTCTAATGGTGTGACACTTATTTAGAGTGTCATGATATATCATAAAATCTTTGGTGACAAAAATTAAGGTTTGTCGACAGATCGAACAAGCATCTTGGTGACAAATAGTGAAGTTTCACGAGAACCCATCATTGTCGCCGCATATGCAACAAACGTACGTTGTGACAATTTTTCATCACAAAAACCTTTTTGACGAATATTAGAACTTTTGTGACATTTTCCGACACTAAAAAAATCTCTTTTTTAGTGTGCCATGTCCCTACATTCACTCAATCCATCACATATTATGTAATTTGTTCCATATCATTTATTCAAATTCTAAGAACACTAATGTAATGAATTTATTTCATTGTGTTATGATTTCATTTCATTCTAATCAATTTTTACGTAACAAACATGCTATGAGAGTTTATTTGTAGGGATAAATATTATTGGTATATCCAGGAAAATGATATGTTCACATGTAGAGTTGACAATGTGTATGGGTTATATTTCATTACTCACACCCGATCCTTTACCCATATGAATAGTAAATTCTAAATTAATCTCTCGGACATCCACAGGTCTTTGAATACACATGAATATCTTATTCAGTTCACAACGGAAAATGATATGTCTACAACAAAATGGTCTCTACATATCTTACACATTTGATTATGATGGATCTTCATATATCAATGGGTCATATATTATTATCAATGGTATAAGATGTTTGTACTTACCTCAAATGCATGTTTGTTACGTGTTTGGGATGAGAAGATGAACAGGTTGATCCGGAATTCGATGAGGATTTCAAAGACGACGTTTGAGGACGCCGACATTGGAGCTTTATTTTTATTCATTTTTCATATGACGTTTTAGACTAGTTGTTTCATTTGGTTTTGGAATACGATGCGTTTTCCCTGAGACCTTGTAATTTCCTTTATATATTTCTTTTAGGGCTTTTTCTTACGTTGTAAGTTTTGGAGACTTCGTTGTAATAAGTTACATTTCTATCTTTAGTTGGATGTTTCTATTTTTGACTCTTGAAAAAAAAAAATACCCGAGTCTTTTAGCTTCCGTTTGCGTTATTTGATACGACGTAGTAGAGGCTTACATATAATGTGGAATTTTTTTTATATTATACGTGTTAACGTTCATTTTCCGGATATGGACTCGATGTTCGGAAACGGGGCATTACATGTTAGATATTTTTTCTTAAATATTTTATAATCGTTTGCCTAAGTTGTCGTACGAATTAATGTTATGACAACGAAACGGGGTATGAATTAATGTTATCGCAACGAAACGAATGAATGTCACTCTTGAACAAGATTCATGCATCTTTTCCGAATCCATGCAACAGTTCGTGAACGGATTCATGCAGATTCGAATGGATGCAACTCAGAAATTCAAGAGTTGCATGTTTTAGGCCGAACGGATACGACTCTACCCTTTCATGCAAGGAATACCTCCATTCGTTTATGGGGTACTTTCAGCCTATAAAAGGCACAAGTATGCAGACGAAAATTACATACAATACACAACATCATCAGAATTTTGCAGAGTGTCCTCGGGTTTGATTCAAACAAGTCACTGTTTGAATCAAACACCCTCCATTGTATCCTGAGAGAGATTTTCGATTGATCTCTAAGTGATATATGAGTGGGACGAAACATCTCTTAAAATACAACGTTCTTAACGTGCCTTGGAGTTTCAACTTTTCTGTCTAATTCTAAGTACTAAATTTTTCCAACATTACATGCTTATCATGAGAACTTGTATGAACAGAGTAATGAGATGATTGACAATACTAATCCTCCACTTCCCCGAGCTCTCTTCCTCTTATCTCCCTGCGTACTCACATTTCCATCTCCAAATGTCTCTCTCGAAGAAGCCCACGTCTTTCACCCGAGTATCTTTGTTAGAAGATAACCTGTATAATATAAGAAAAATATCTCTCAAACTCACCTACCCTACCCAATTGTCCATCAAAATTAGTACTTCCCGTCCCTCGCTTTTTACATATGAGTAAAGCAAATGAGTAGTTAAAAACACATAATTCAAAAAGGTTTCAATACTGAACTAATTAAATACGATAAAATGTATTTACGAAAGTATCTTTGCGGAGCTGAGAAAAGAAAGAGTGTTATCCTTTAAATAGTACTTTGTTAATATATCATGTCATGTATGTATTTGAATTAAGGTTTATTGTCAAAAATGACAATTTAAACATAGAAATATGTAAATAGCACAGTGGAATATTTTTTTGGGTAAAAAGAACATATCCTTATTCCACTGTGATAGTGAAACAATATATTTGGGTTCAGTTCCACTGCAGCAAAAAGTGGATTTGGGGTTATGAACAGTTGATTTATCCTTATCACCCAATTTATATTTCCACTGTCCTGATTCTCATTTTCCCCCTCTTTTTTTGTCCTTTTAAACCACTCTCCCTTGAATTAAAATGATCGTGTTGACTAGTTGTTATGCTTGTTATATGAAATTTCATAAATAAATACTCGATCCGTTCTTATTTAAATGTCGCAGTTGTCAAAAACACACATATTAAGAAAAGTAGTTAATATTTTGACTTAACATCAAAATGACAATAACACTCCTTTAAATATAATTAATGCAATGTTGTTTTAAATCTCTCACCCGTTAATAAATAACAGTAGATATAAAAAACACAATAAATAAGCTTTTGGAAATGTAACTATGACAGATAAAAAAAATATTTTTGACAACTACGATATTTAAATAGGAACGGATGAGTAAAAAAAAAGTTAACCCGAAAGATCCATGTCTGGTAAACCCGCCTAGGGTGCTAATTTTCACACAATATCTTTTCCTTAGAGAACACGACAATCAGAGTCCCCTTGGACACGCTACACGCAAACTCTAGGGCACCAGCCCCTCTATATAAACAATCCCTAAGAACTACGAAGACTTGCTTCCAATTCATAAATTGGATACATAGGCAGTTTGAGAAATAACATCTCAAGTGCAGTCTAAAACACCCTAAACAACCCCCCTCTTTTCATTGTTTTTACTGTTCTTGAATCTTTGTCAGTTTGTCACTGGAAAGAAAAACCCAGATTTAGTTTAGACGATTTCTAGCAACGTCAATTGGCGCTAGGGAGGGCCTCTTTTCATTGGCAATCTGTTCGAACAATATAACGATGACAACCAATCTAGTTGGAAGCATAAACACCATCTTCGGGGGATCTTTTAACTGGATTCTGGAAAACGAAGATGATCTACGTACAACCTTCGCAGTACTTGCAAAAGGCGACGGGTTCTTGAAGAAGTAGCTTACAGTGCCAGAGATCCTCTCCCCTTGACAGTTAACAACGATGGCGTGGTGATCGAAGCCGTGGTAGGCCAGAGCCTGGTAAGGTGAATCTGCATCGACACAGGAAGTGTGGTTAGTGTCCTATATTACTCTACTTTCCAGTTAATGCATCTAGAAAGCTCTGAGATGATGCCAGCAGACACCCCTCTGTTCGGCTTCGCCGCGCCTCCGGTCTGCCCCGAAGGTACAATTGTCCTCGCCACTACATTCGGCCGACCACCCAGGGGCCGGACACTCTTGGTCGAGTATGTTGTGGTTAAAGCGTCATCCCCCTATAATATCATTATAGGCCGACCTCCCCTGATTGTCTTACAAGCTTTAATCTCGCCCGCACATAACAACTTAAGGTTTCCTACCCCGGGCGGCCCCGTAGAGATCAGAGGTGAGGTGGATAGGGTTAGGAGTTGCTATACATCTGACGCGAATACAAGTGCCACGTTGACATAGGTGCTCATTAAAGAATTGCTCCTTGAGGACGATGAGGCCTGGTCCTCCGACGACAAGGCGGAAGAAGCCAGCCTATGGGAAGATCAAGTGGGTCTGACCGTGAGGATAGTTTTCTGGATTCCCGATCAATGCAAGAAACCGTTGGTGGAGCTATTGAAAGAATTCAGAGACGTGTTTGCCTGGAAGACAGAAGACATGCCAGGGTTGTCCCCCGCGTTGGTTTTACATAAACTGAACAACGACCCGAGCCGGAAACCCGTCCAGCAAAAGGAGAGGCATTTTGCCAAAGAGCGAATGAATGCTATTGAGAAAGAAGTGACCAAGCTGCTTCAAGCCGACATTATCCGCAAAGTAAACTATCCTGAATTGTTGGCGAATCTAGACTTTGTCAAAAAGCCGATGGATGTGGGAGGATGTGCGTGGACTTCACCGACCTCAACCGAGCCTGCCCTAAGGACTGTTATATGTTACCTAAGATAGACCGTATGGTGGATTCAACCATAGGTTTTGAGGTGTTCGGCTTCTTGGACGCCTACAAAGGCTATCATCAAATAGCCATGGACCCCCAGGACGCAGAAAAGACCTCGTTCATCACCGTGTTCGGCACATATTGCTACAAAACCATGACATTTGGTCTCAAGAACGCCGGCGTGACCTACCAACGGGCGGTCAACGCGATATTCAAAGACTAGATCGGAAGGTGTATGGAAGTATACGTGGACGATCTCTTGATCAAGAGTAAGTCCCTCGAACAATACTTGATCGACGTGAAAGAAGTTTTTGAAGTACTCAGGATGACACAGATGAAGCTTAACCCCAAGAAGCGTACGTTTGGAGTCAGAACCGGCAAGTTTTTGGGATATATTATATCCAAGGAAGGCATCAAAGCCAATCCCAATAAAATAGAAGAATTAAGAACTATGGCTCCACCTAGGAATGTCAAAGAAGTTCAAAGGTTGACAGGAAGAATGGACGCCCTCGGCCAGTTTTTATCCAGATCGGCACAGCGAGCCCTTCTATTTTTTAAAATCCTGAGGCAAGCCAATCCCTTTAAATGGAATGAAGAGTGCCAACAGGCCTTCAAAGAGCTGAAAACCTATTTGCCGAGCTACCTACGCTCACCTCGCCACAGGAAGGAGATACCTTGTTGGCCTACTTGTCAGGATGCAACGAAGCCATAAGCACAGTCCTCGTCAGAGAGCAAGACAATATTCAAAGACCGATCTTCAATGTCATTAAAGGACTCCACGGGCTGAAGATCAGGTACTCAAACATCGAGAAGCTGGCACTTGCCTTAGTCCATGCCTCTAGAAAATTAAGGCCTTATTTTCAAGCCCATCCGATAGTCATCGTTACAGATTAGGCCCCGGCAAGTAATAGCCGGACCGGAAACGTCAGGCCGATTAGAAAAATGGGTGGTTGAACTCGCAGAGTATGATCTGGATTTCCGCCCTCGAACTGTAGTTAAATCCCGAGCCTTAGTAGATTTCTTAGCAGAAGAGACAGCTATAACCGTCGACCAGAGTCAGCAGAGCTGTGAAACCGAGTACTGGATCATGTACGTCGATGGAGCCTTAAGAAAGAAGGAGCCAGAGCAAGGCTCCTGCTTATCAGCCCCAAGGGCGAAGAATTCCCATACGCTCTCATATTTAACTTCCAGGCCACCAACAACGAAGCCGAGTATGAAGCGTTAATCACTGGCCTCAATTTGGCACCTAGGCTAGGAGCAAAAAATTTGCGGGTCTATAATGACTCCTAGCTGATCGTCAACCATGTTAAGGGAGAATACGAGGCCAAAGAGGAACCCATGAAAAAGTACTTGGCGCAGCTCGCGCTCGGCTACAGGCCTTCCAAACCGTTCACATCGAGCAGGTCTCCGATCTCAGAACAGGCTAGCCGACGCTCTTTCTAAATTGGCATCCAACTTTGTCTCCAACAAAAGGGTACTGGTAGAACAACTACAAGAAAGAAGCTACGAGACCAAAGAAGTTCAACCCATCACACAGAAGGGCACTTGGTTGGATCCTATCGTATCCTACCATCGCAACGGATACTTCCTGAGGACAGAACGTTGGCCAAAAGTTGAAGTTTAAAGCAACCCAATACTCTCTTCGATAACATACTATATAGGTAGTCCTTCGTGGAGCCTTGGCTTCGGTGTGCATCTGAGGACAAAGGGAACTATTTGCTCCGAGAAGTTCAATTAGGAATATGCGGAAATCACCCCGGAGCTCGGACGTTAGCTCGAAAATGTCGTCCGTTTGGCTACTACTGGCCGACCATGCAGCAGGATGCCAAGGATCTTGTCTGCAGATGTCAATCATGCCAGGTGCACGTTAATGTATCGTATCAAGCTTCTCAACAAATGGTCCCTATAGTCGCAGCATAGCCTTTCAATTAGTGGGGAGTCAACCTGGTCGTCCCCCCTACCTCGGGCACCGGGTAACCTCAGGTTTTTAATGGTCGTAGTAGATTACTTCACCAAGTGGGTAGAGGCCAAAGCTCTTACAACGATCACGGCCAAGACCATACAGAAATTTCTCTGGAAGAACATAGCGTGCCGGTACGGAATACTGATATACTACTTTTATATGTTTAAATATACGTTATATTATTATGTTTTATCAACGAATTCTATATAAAATATATGAAATTATGGTATAAATTATAGGAAATGTTAATCTTTATAATTTAAAGTAGTTAGTAGTAAAACTTAGTAGTAATAGTAAAAGGTTATCATTTTGTACCGATTTTAGTAAATCGGAGTGTCGTGTCGATTTACGTGGGTATTTGTGGTATTTTATTGCGGTTATAAGCCGAGACCCCGAGAATCGACATGGTGAAGTATAATCATATCTTTGGAAGGATTTAGAGAGTGCCACGAGCTTAAACGGTCAATTGAATAGCTTAAGTGGTCAAGTGGTCAATCAATTTGGTTAAGTGGTAATCGAGAAAAGTCTTCGAAAAACAAATGGCTCATCAAAACGACATCATCTGAAGAAGAGTCCTTCACGAAAGTTGTAGATTTTCCCGAGAGCTTTCCGATGCCGCTTGAATCATGATTTTTGGAGGTCCAGAACTCGAGATATGAATTTTAGAAGTTTAATAATTATATATAAAAATATATATAATCATACCGCACATGATGATTACTTAAGGAGGTGGAAGTAATCATTACACCGGACCAGTCCGGCTTGATCTCGGACCGGTCCGGCCTTGGAAGTTTTTTCTATATAAGGAGCTCATTTGCAGCAGCGTTGAAGTGTACCAATATATATATATCACTCTCTCTATATATATATTCTCCTTCTATTTTTCTTTTTTATTTAGTAGTTGTAAATAGGCCTTAAGCCAAAAATAATAATCTCGTAGTATCGTTGTAATGCTCGAGAAATTATCAGAAGTTCGGTGTTGTTGAAGTCGTTGTAATGTCCGGAAGAATACAACTCTGATTCAGCATTTGTATCGGGTAATTTTCTAAAGTATTTATGTTGTTTTTATCTTTTTCGTTGTTATAATGTTTTTAGACTAACTCTAATAACTAGCCAAAGTTATGTAATCATTCTATTTCGATCTTTTCGGTAAAGGAATGCTGTCTAATTAAAATTGACTAAAATTGAGTTAATTGAATCTTTTTCTATTCTGTAACGTATTGATAATATTCGGATTGACGTAATTAACCAAGATGAATCGCACCATATAACCTAACGATGAACCCACCGAGAGAAGTTAGGATATGAGATAAAAGATAGAAAACCGGAGGTAAAATTGGCCGTATAAAAGCGTGACTACGGAATCCTATTTCCTACCCGGGGTAGATTTGTCTTGGGAAAGATAGATCTTATTAAAATTGTGCTCGAGATCATAATAATGTTAAAATCAACGGTTTAAAACACTAACACCGAAAGTTAAATCGATCCGCTCGACAACCGGAGCCTTTTGAATAACATCGGCCGCCTGACGAACGGAATAACCTCTTTTATCCGGGTAGATTTGTACTGCACTGCTCGAGACTAACCGAGATTAGCATGGGGCAGTTGTGGAGATTGAACTAATGACAATGGCATATGACAATTTCATACGCTCGTGTGAGGAGGAATTGTTAACCTCAGGAGTGCACCGTTTCATTTACTCAATTGGACCTAAAATAAAAGGAAAGATCGAGCACATTCCGTTTACTGGAAAAGATCGTATAAATCGATTATATACACTTTGGCTAGTTCTATAAAATTATCTGTCTAGTTCTATATATTGGTATCTATATATTTATATCTATATATATATTTTGCAATTTATGTACATCTATATATATTTTTATATCTATATATATTATATTAGAATAACTTTTAAATTACGCATTTATTTTATGTTGACTAGAATAGTAGTGATCTGTGTTATAAAATTGCGATTTAGATCGAGTTAATAACAGCTCTTTGGTGTTTAACCACACTTAAAAGAATTACCAAGTTCCCCGAGGATTCGACACTCGACTCACCATACTAGCACTACTGATTTGACCCGATACATCGCCGGTTAAGGATCGTTTAGCAGTTAACGAAAGGCGTTTGTCAAATACCCAACTACTACTTTCGGATAACGGCACGCAATTTGAAGACAAAGGGGTCCGATCATGGTGTGCCGAGCTAGGTATATCTCAGTTAGGCACCCGCAAGCGAACGGGAAAGTAGAGAAAACCAATCAACAAATCAAATTTGGCCTGAAGAAGAGACTTGAAGAAGAAGGATAAAATTGGGTGGAACATCTGCCCAACATCCTATAAGCATACCGTACAACACCAAACTCGGCAACAAGATAAACGTCTTTTTCCTTAGCCGATAGAAGCGAGTCAGTCATACCTGCTGAGATCGGACTAACCTCACCGAGAACCAAACTCTACGTAGAGGCAGATCAGGAGATAAAGCTCGGGCATTCTAAAGACGATCTGGAAGAGGCTCGAGATGTTGCCTTCATCCGAATGGCCAGATACAAACAGAAGATCTCCCAATACTATATTGACAAAGTAAAGCATGCATACTTTAGAGAAGGGGACTTGGTACTGAGAAAGAACGAAGTCAGCAGACAGTGTCCACAAGGCAAACTAGATCCAAACAGGGAAGGGCCCTACAAAATAGTCAAGGTACACGAAAAAGGGCGCATATCAGTTGGCGACTCCAGTGGCAAGACCATCCTAGGAGATGGCATGCTAACAACATGCGAAGGTTCTATCCCTGAACCAAGTGTCAGGAGCACCCCTCTTTTATTATTGCTATGCAATTTTTCTTTTTCCAATTTTATTGCTTCGAATAAAGTCATTTTGATTCTACCAGAATTTTGTACGAATGATTACAGCATTTTATCGGCACATTGCATAAACACGCGAGAAAGTCAGTCCGACCTGGCCCTGCTCGCCATGCTTTCAAAACGAGAAGTCGGAACTAGCCCGGCCCAGCTCGTCTTAAAATTTTCACACTAGAATTCAGTCCGACATGGCCCTGCTCGCCGTGATTTAAAATGAGAAGTCAGCACTAGCCTGGCCCAGCTCGTCCTAAAACTTTCACGCGAGAAGTCATTCCGACCTAGCCCTGCTCGCCGTGCTTTAAAAATGAGAAGTCAGCACTAGCCTGGCCCAACTCGTCCTAAACTTTTCACGCGAGAAGTCAGTCCGACCTGGCCCTACTCGTCGTGCTTTAAAAATGACAAGTCAATCAATTATGACCATTCGCGATACGATCCGACCTGGCCCCACTGATTGCGAGGTAAGCACTAAACTGACATAATTTGCTCAGATCTGTTATCTGACCTACATGTGTCCGAGCTCCGCACGATCAGGCTCGGCCTTATATTTACACAATCACACAAACACAAACCAGATGAGAGGCATCTCCATCTCATCCTCTTCCTCCTCATCAACCTCGATGGTAGGAGCGTCCAAGTCCCTCTCAAAAGAATGAGAACCTGTCAAGGCATCGTCCTCCAGCTCGGACAACAGATGAGCGGTATGGGCCCCGAGAGAAGATCCCATAGTCCGGGTCGCCAGGTCGTGGCCAGCATGCTCTCCTACCACGGCTGATCTCTCGGTTCGGCGTTTCACCTCCCCCTATGGATAGGGGCTTGAAGGTCGGCCAGGGTCCTCACTGGAAGGAGAAAAAGTCCATTAGTTATGATAATTCAAAAGTCTAAAAGAACGAAATTGTATTATTTACAAACGTCACGGCTATCACTACCTAGGGGAACATAGGGATCGGGACCGGCCTCGGCCAAGCGAGCTGCATTGATCAGCTCAGAAGGAAGCTCATGCAGCCTCAGGACGATACCCGCGCTCTGAATATCATCCACCGAAGTGGAGTTCGGAATGGTCGGATATTGCAAAAAGCTCATCTTCCAATGCCCCAACCAAGAATTCCCCATGTCTCTGACGAAGAAGAAGCGCCCTCGCCACGAGTTATATTTAGGGCCTTGCAGCATTTCCTTTACTCCCAACCGACGGGAGAAGTGATACCATCCATTCTGCCTCGGACTCTGCGTAATATGGTGAAAAACCTGAAAGAGTCCCTCCGAGAAGTGCACCCCGACGGCTCGGCACAAGATGGAAAACCCTATCAACGAGTTATATTTAGGCACCTATCATGTAGTGCCGTAAGAAAGACAAAAAGGCCGGACACAAAGGCAACCTCAAGCCAGCCTTTAACTGGGACTCGTAAATGGAGAAATAGCCGTCTGGAGAACGGGACGCGTACGGACACGAGTCAACAGGGAGTAGAGGTGCAAATTCTTCCAAGTGTACCCTGTATTCACGGCAGAGGTATTCCATACTGCTTTGAGCCATAACTGAGACCATTCCACGGCTACCCATAATATCTTGAGTGGCCCGCTGGATTTTGAGCCTCAAAAGAGGGTCCAAAATGCTTGATGAAGGAGCGGAAGAGGAAGTGATGGAAATCGGATGTGGAGGAACCCAGGGGATCTCTTCATAAACCACAGGCCTGGTCCAGGACTCCCTTATGAAAGCTTCAGTCCTAGGAGAAAGCGGTTCCTCTTTAGATGAACCAGACGAAAGTGATCTCCCCATCAATTATGATGCAGACAGAAAAAACGTAACAGGAAGCTACAATAGGGTAGAATCGCAATAGAGAAATGACGCTTGATGTGACAGCTTAACACCCCTCAATTTTACCTTGGAAACCGTTCCAATTTAAGCGTATAGGTAGTAACGATTCAAATTCCGGGACGGCCATAATGGCGTTGTAACGCCTCGGTCAGCATTTAGAAACCCACCGAACTAAGCTGCAACCTGAGCAGATCCGAGCCAACTTCACCAAGACCGGCTGGATCCGGGGGGCTTATGACGAGGGTCGGATCATGATCGACCTTGCCCGTGTCATCTCTATGATAGTCCAACAGTAAATAAAGGCGAAGAAAAGCTTCCTTAAGGGCCAGAACCCCCAATATCCGAGATGTATAAGCTCGGATACTATCTCCCGACCTCTGCATGTCGGCCGAGGCATAGGATCGACCTACCAGTGCCCGACCTTGCAGGTCGGCCTAAGTACCTCTCGGACCAAACCTCCTACGCACGCATCAGAATCAGATAAATACGGAAAGAATCCTTCGTCATTACTAAACTGATCCTGGCTTCAAATATGCCCATAATTATCTCCTAAAATCAAGGGGATTGAATCATCATTATCTTTTCCTTAGGGAACACGACAATTAGAGTCCACCTTGGACACGCTACACGCAAACTCTAGGGCACCAGCCCCTCTATATAAACAATCTCTAAGGAACTACGAAGACTTAATTCCAATTCATATATCGGATACGTAGGCAGCTTGAGAAATAACATCTCAAGTGCGGTTTAAAACACCCTAACAACCCCCCTTTTTTCATCGTTTTTACTGTTCTCGAAGCTTTGGCAGTTTGTCACTCGAAAGAAAAACCCAGATTTAGTCTAGACGATTTCCAGCATCGTCAGGACACTCGTACATATTAATCAATAGTGAGGTCATTTATTATGATCCATGTTGTAGCAAATTTTATTGCGTAAATACTACCTCCATCCCAAAATAAGTGTCATGTTTTTAGTTTTCACACATATTAAAAAATGTAATTAATGTGTTGTGTTTCATACTACATTGACATATTTACCCTCACTAATAATAAATGTTTGTTTTGGATATGAAATGAGTGTCATAAATAAATGTTGGACTAATGTTATCTTTGGAAAATAAGCATTAAATGATACATTGGTAATATAAATTGACACTTTTTATGAAACAATTATTTTTTAATATGTGGACATTTATTTTGGGATGAATGTAGTATCAGTTTTTCTATTTCGTCAAGTAGTATATTCTTATCGCCATCGGGTATATTTATTAAGTTTCCCAATGTACGGGTATATTAACACTCGTACATATTAATCAATAGTGTTAAGTATATTCTTCGCCCATTGACTGAGTAGAGGTAACAGCTTCTATAACTTTTCGAAAGAAACAGATTTTTATGCCCATTCGTTGGTGGACTTGTAGAAATTTGTAGTTCTTCTACGTGCAAACTCTATAAATTAATAATTTAGTTGTGAGAAAACGACAGAAGTTTTCTTTTTCAAGCAAACAATTGTTCACCATATACGTACGAACGTCAACCTCCTTAAAAAAAATATAGCTTATGTTGCAAGGGTTGATGAATCCATGTTCATCCCTTAAATAGTTGGACTTAGTCAATATAAAGAAATAAACGCAATTATCAAAACATCTATGTGCAAAAAGTAGTTACAAAGTTAGTTAGTCGGTTACCGCAAAGCTTTAGCGGTTTTGGTGACGGTTTTTTCGTTGCTACAGCCCCAACAAGAACTATATGTGTTGTCGAAGGTATTGGACGCAACTTAATTAATATTGATTCTTCTTCGAGCAATATACTGTTAATGAAAATGGATCAACAAATCTTATTCATGTACATAGAAGCTTTAGTAATTAAGACCATCTTCGTTTTCCCTTGTATATTGTTAGGAAAAACAAATTGAGCGATAACCCTTAACGACGATAATACAATATAACTAACGGAAAGAAGAAAAAAGACAAAACACCAAATTTACGTGGTTTCCGGCAATATGCCGACTAGTCCACGGGCGAAAGAGAAATATTACTATAGTGGAGAAATACAAAAGATAGAACTCTCCTAAACCCTAAAATAATAGCCAAAATAGCCAAGGCAAATTGAGAGTTTATCTTGATTGGTACATCATAAAATAAAACCCATAGGTTACTTAAATACTAAGCCTAATTCGGCTAAGCATTCTACAATGCCGATGTGGGAAAAATATCAACTTAACCAATTGACCCACTTGCATCTTAACAAACCTCCACCTTGGGACAATTGTCCCACATCCACAAATAGCAATACTACTTTTTCTCCACAAACTCCCATGTCATCATACCACGCCAATCAAGTCCAAGCACTGCTTGAACTTTGCAACAAGAAGAGACTTCGTAAACATAACTGCAGGATTGTCTCTGGTATTGATTTTCTGAACAGAGACCTTCTTCTCGGTAATC
Source organism: Gentiana macrophylla (assembly GCA_026214975.1). Taxonomy (NCBI): domain Eukaryota; kingdom Viridiplantae; phylum Streptophyta; class Magnoliopsida; order Gentianales; family Gentianaceae; genus Gentiana; species Gentiana macrophylla. The sequence goes on from JAOBSW010000553.1 coordinate 509,184, forward strand.
GTTTTTCGAATGAAGTGATATCTCACATCTATGTGCTTCGTCCTCTCATGATACATTTGGTCATGTGACAAGTCTATTGCACTCTGGCTATAACAATGGATGGTAATATCATCTCGATGTGAGCTAAGCTCACCATACAAATTCTTCAACCACAAAGCTTCTTTTACTGCCTCGGTCAGTGCCATATATTCTGCTTCGGTGGTAGATAAAGCAACAACATGTTGTAACGTAGCTTTCCAACTAACAGCAGAACCAATACAAAATACATAGCCAGTGATGGATCTTCTTTTGTCAATATCAGCACAGTAGTCTGAATCCACAATACCAACCAATGTGTCTGACCTTCTACCAAACTCCAAACATGTGTCTGAAGTACCTCGCAAGTATCTGAGCATCCATTTCACCGCCTGCCAATGTGTTTTGCCTGGACAACACATAAACCTACTAACCACACTAACTGCTTGTGTGTCTGGACGTATGCACACCATAGCATACATAAGACTGCCGAATGCACTTGAATATGGAACATTCTTCATAAACCTCTTCTCTTCATCTGATTTTGGCGACTAAGTAACTGATAATTTAAAATGACTAGCGAATGGAGTACCGACAGGTTTGGCATTTTTCATGCCAAATCTCTCCAAGACTTTCTCAACATAACTCTTCTAACTGAGGTATAACTTGCCATCTTCACGACTCCTTCTGATCTCCATTCCAAGAATTTTCTTAGCTGCTCCAAGATCTTTCATCTCGAATTCACTAATCAACAAAGCCTTCAAGGTGAATGTGTAACCGATTCTTGGCAGCAATGAGCATGTCATCGACATAAAGTAACAAATAAATAAACGACGCATCATCTAACATCCGGAAGTAGACACAACTGTCATACATGCTCCTTGAGTACCCATGACTCAACATAAAGGAATCAAATCTCTTATACCACTGTCTCGGAGATTGCTTCAGTCCGTACAAGGATTTCTTCAATTAACAAACATGGTCTTCTTTACCTTCAACTTCAAAACCCTGGGGTTGTCTCATGAAAATTGTTTCATCAAGCTCACCATGTAAGAAAGTTGTCTTAACATCGAGTTGCTCCAACTCCAAATTATACATGGCCACCATAGCAAGCAAGACACGAATCTAACTATGTTTAACAACATGAGAGAAAATTTCATTATAATCAACACCTTGTACCTGACTAAAGCCTCTGGCAACTAATCGTGCCTTGTATCTTGCATCTTCCACCCCTGGTATGCCTTCTTTCTTCTTGAAGACCCATTTACAATCAACGATTTTCTTTCCCATATGCGGCTTCACTAGAACCCAAGTCTTATTTTTCTGGAGAGATTCAATTTCTTCATTCATCCCGACCAACCACCTAGATGAATCAGCACCTGAAACTGCCTCTGAATATGTAGAAGGCTCTCCACCTTCATTGGTTTCCTGTGTAATAAAAAGAGCATTAGCAAATTCTAACATATTATGTTGAACTACCATCTGTTCCAAAGGTTTAAGCGGTTCCATCTCATTAGCTCGCTCTGGCTCTGAAACCATGTTGAACTACCGTCTCTTCCAAAAGCTTAAGCTGATGGGGAGGTAGAAAATAAAAAATTTGTACATATTAACATATTATGATGCTTTGCTGGAGTACAATAGGCAATGTACGTAATAGACGTAGAAGAACACAGAAAAGTCTACTACCGTAGGTTTTTAAGGAGGGATATTGTCCAACAAGACTAAGATGGAAGAAGTCATTTGTTTAACGAAGAATGCTCATTTGTTTCCCAAAGTTATTTCCTGTTGTGACAGAATGAACTCTATCATTACTCATTTCCCATTCATAGTCCGATGTTTATTTTGTTTGTGGAATTTTATTTCTATATATAAATGAGTATGTATCATCATTCTCACTTTTGATAAGAAAAATAGGTTAGATCATTATTCCAATGTTGGATTTATATGTGAATAATTATTTTTATCATAGACCATTAATAAAGATTAGTCCGATTTAAAAGTAATCTAATATGTATTCGGTTATTGGTCTAAATTGTATTATTAGGGTGTGACATGTATAGACTAAGATGTAATTTATGTTTCGTTGATTGGTAGAACTGGAAATGCCTAAAATATAATTAACTAGGGGTCATGATTTCTGGGTGACACACTATTTCATTCTTTTCTGTATTGAACTAAAGAGAAATTCTCTATAGGATTCTTTGAAAAGCTCTGGAAAGTGTGTAGCCTAAAAGACCAGATTCTATGGAAGGTCTACAGCACTACGGATTTATGTACGCTTCTGTTTTCATCTTTTATTTAGAATCTTGATAGTTTGAAATAAACGATCATGGATTGAAGTGATTATGTCACATAATTGTAGGTCCAACCAGTGGTATCAAAGCAATTGATGTTAAATCATTGAGAATCGATTTTATGTTTGATTGAACTGAATTCAGAATCAGTAATCTTTTCTGAACTTGTTTATAGTATAATGTCCGAAGCTTTCCAGTTGTTTTTCTTCACGCAGGCACCATTTTTGTTTCGAAACAGGCATCGTGAAGATCACTGATCTAATAAACAAACTTGCCAACCTGTACTCGGGTATTTAAAAATTGTGAGTGACCTTTATTTTATAAAAATAAAAAAAAAATTTGTGAGTGAAGTTAGATGACCAGTTCTCCATCTCGATCCCTATAAATTGAGTTGTAATTGAAAATAAATAATCACATATTAATTATTAACAGGCTGCAGGCATTTTAAGATCGTAGTTTCAAATATTTCTCAGCAAATTAAGAAGAAATTAAACATGGCTAAGCTGCTTGCTTTCTTCATTTTCCTTGTGCTAATGGCCTCGTGTAAGTGCTTTTCTAGTCCCTATTTTTCTTTTCTTTTCCAGAGTCACACCTATATAGTCCTGCTCCTAGACGTACGTCTCCGAATACCCGGCTAAAATCCGGGTACAGGTCGTCCGGTCATTCTCCGAAATCCGTACTCCTCAAAGTATGTAAGTCTCTAAGAATTACAACCTCCGTCCCAAAATATAAGTATATTTAGCTTTTTTATTTTATCTCATAATATAAGTCAATTTAAACAATCAAGCTACCACACCTGAAAAATAGTAATACTTCTCCATCTCCACAAGCTTCTTTCTTCTTCTTATTTGTTTTTATTTTTATTTTTATGGGAACGAAATATACGCACACATTTTTGTCTTTACTGAGATTCGAACCCGAATACTTCGAATTAAAGGGCCAGCGGCCACAATAATTACCACATAGGTCAATGCCTTATGCCTCGGCGGGAACAATGGACTTTGTCCCACTTAACAAACTCTTATATTATTTTGTTCTTAACTCTTTACTTTTAGTTGTAGTTGCAGCACATGCAGAAACTAAAAACCAACGACCACGGAAAAAAAGCATGGCAATCCTTAGCCAGAAAGTGAGGCCAATTATAACAGATAACAAGTTGGATGTAGGCACTGAAACTGATTCCAGGCCGGATTACGTAGCTGGCATTGCAGCATGTGGAACGTTTGCCGTGGAATGCACCACACAATCTAATTGTCCTGATATCTGCAGTTGCGGCTACTATGATACTGCCCGATTGAAATCATTTTGCATTAAAATAGTCAAACCTGAGGAAGACGCCGACTGCGGTGAGTTAGATTGCGGTGTAGGTGGAAATGGTGATTGTCCTGAGATCTGCAGTTGCGGCTTCAAGAAGGCTGATGATAATCCGGACAATGAGATAACGTGTTTCTCCTTTCCCGTGGAGTGAAGTTGCGAAGAAGAACACAATAAAACTGGACGTCTGGGCCAATAAAATCGAAGGGTAGGCCTACTGTCACAAACAGTTTGCATTCTCCTTTTTTGTACATGAAATCGCAAGCGGTTTGCATTCTCCTTTTGTCGTGAAATCGCAATCATGTACGCGCAATCTACTGTCTTTCGTTTTGCTTAACTTTTTTCTGGACAATTATCTAATGATGATCATGTTAGTCCAACATAATAACTGATTTTATGAGTTCAATATTTGTGTCTTTTGTGTAATGTGTTATTTCTATGAATACTACTGTTCTGGTGTTTTCTCAACGTATCTGAGTATGTTTTGATTAGCTTCTCATATGGAGAAAACATGCTTGAAGTTTTTGTGGTCATGCGAATCAGATACACAGAACTGCTAATAGCATAGGACCCTTATGGCAATATGTAACGGCAGGGGCGGACGCAGGATCTTGGGTAAGAGAGGCAATAAAAATTTTAAAGGCAAATAAAAAATTTAAGGGGGACAAACGATATGTTATGTACAGATATTAATGTAATGTTTCCGAATCAAAGGGACAGTTGCCTTCCTCCACCACTGTGTAATGGGCAATTAGCCATAGTGGAATGTTTTAATAGAGTAAGTGCACTTTCCACAAAACATCAGTGATGTCGTACATAAATGTCATTCACTACAGCAAAAACATTATTTTCCCACTTTTTTTTTTTGCCACAACGAAAAAAAAGTGTTGAATATTTATTGATATTTTTCGTATAGCCAAAATTTATTTAGTGATATTTGCCATATATACATAATTGCAAATTTAGTCCTGTAACTGGATAGAGATTCAAACCTCCAACCTTAGACTTAAAGTTTAAACACTTGGCCATTCAAGCTAAATCCACATGTGTTTTATAAGACACAACATATTATTTAAAGACACGTTTACTATAAAAATATTATATAAAATCTAATGATACACAGTTTTATTTTTTTTTACAAAGTATAAATAGTATTTATTACACGTGGTGATACATTTATTGAATGTTTATTTTTAAATAATAATTTGGAAGTTTCTTAATTTCTTGTAATGTGTTTTTAATGTATTTTCGTAAAGATGCAGCATATTCTTGTCATGTCATTTCCTTCATTTCTTGACAAAAATGGGACAAAAGGAAATATTAATTACTTTGATTACAGCTAATGATATGGTTACGATCAGTCTGAAACAACAATTAACCCTAACATGATGTAACAGTGAAATATCGATTGATATTACATTTCATCAAAGGTACATAGTACCATTGTCACATAAAATTGCATGATTCAGTGTGTCAGAATGGTTCATTAAATTACGAGATGCATTGTGTTAGAGTGGTTGTAACAGTAATATTATTCAGAAATTAAAGATATAGAAAGAAACTAACCGGGAAATTAGTAGTGGTACTAGTATCCTCAATACTTCAATGCTGCAAAAACATATGATCTGCCTGCCTTTTCTTCCTTGTCATAACCTTAATCAACAAATTTGAGAAAAAATAAGCATATATTAAGTCACATGCATAATACAATATATATTATAAATAAAAAAGAACAATAAAAAATTAAGAACATCTCATATTACTTAATAAACATTCTATAAATTTATCACCACGTGTAACACATACTATTTATACTTTAAAAAAAATAAAAATTCATTAGATTCTTTATAATATTTTAATAATAAACTTGTCTTTAAATAATATGTTGTGTCTTAAACAACATTTTGTGGCTTTAGTTCCGATGGCCAAGTTTAGAGACTTTTAGTCTAAGGTAGCAGGCTCGAATCCCTTTAAGAGCAACATTTTAGGGGTTTATTATTTACACCCCACCTAATCTACTCATACACCACTATACACAATACACCCCACCTAACCTACTCATACACCACTATACACAATACACCACACCTAATAATTCAAATCTTCTTTTGCACCACACTTAAATCGTAACATTATATTATTATTTATTTGTTTGCACCACATACTTAATTACAATTTTGCCATACCTATTTACACACCCCATTTTCATATTATTTCCAATCCAAAAATATATTACAAAATGATCTCTAGACCCTTTTTATATCATCTTTATATAAAGACAATCCATATTCTCAAAAATAGCAGTTTTCAAAAAAGGAAACACAAAATATAAAATAAAAACCGTTAGCAGTAACTGTAGTTTTCAGCCCTGAAATTAGGGCAGTGACATTGGGTGTATGGAATTCCTGCTCAATTACAATCACGAATTGGTTTTAGATGATTTATTAGTTTATCAGTCACCTTTGGATTCTTTATGGGTGTGTATAACCCATCCTATTCAAGAGGTTGCAGAAGCATTGACTGGTACACATTTTGCCTAAATCTCACACCCCCATAGTTCATTAAAACTCATACATCCCGTATAATCCTTTTCCGAAAGGTTCAAACCCGTCAATCATTTGATAGTTCTTCCCCAATAGTTCATGAAATTGAATTATGAGATTTATTTGTTTTTTGGAAATGGATCTAAAGCATTGAGATGAAAATCAATGAAAAGAAGATGATGATTATAAGAAGAAGAAGTTGAAGGAGAAGAAAAACAGTTTGAAAAGAGGAAGAAGAAGAGGTTGAGAAAAAAGGGGTAAGTGGGGAGGGGTCGGTTATGAGCTGTGGCCGGGGTTTCGGAATTTGTTGGGGGTGTATTTATTATTTATAAAACTTGGTAGTAGTAAAATTCAATTGACAAGAGTGTTTTGTTTTAAATTCAATAATCTGAATGGGGTATATAGGTAGAACGTGGGACCCGAAACATAAATGGTGTGGTGTATCAGAAAGGTTTTATTTCTTATAAACAATGGGGTGTATGGGTATAATAGGTGGGGTGTAAATAAAGCACCCCACATTTTATTCATTGCAAAAAAAAAAAAAGACCTGTATACCCCATTCAGATTATTATTATTATTATTATTATTATAAATATATATAGAATAATAATAATAATAATAATAATAATAATAATAATAATAATAATAATAATAATAATAATAATAAATAAATAAATAAATCAATCAATCAATAAAAGTTAGATGACTACTCCATCTATCCCTATAAATTGACCTGTAATTGAATTGAAGTAATAACAGATTAACATACATTTTAAGAAGTTTGAAACATATCACAGTCAAAGCGAAGAAGAAAACATGGTGAAGCTACTTGCTTTCTTCATTTTCCTTGTTCTTATGGCCTCTTGTAAGTTTTGTAAACCCCATTTTAATTTACTTTTCATTCTAACTTTTATACTTCTCATGTGGTAGGGACTTTTATACTTCTCATGTGGTAGGGGTAATGGGTGACACAATCAAATTTTCTATTGTAAATGGGTGAAACTATATCATCATCAAGTTTAGTATGATAACTTCAAAAAAAAAAAAAAAAATCAGTTTCAAGCAGGCCGATATGGCTTATTGTAAATGCGTATGACTTATTGTTATGCGTATGACTTATTGATGATCCTGATGTTACTACACACATTCTATATAAATTTGTAAATGCGTATGACTTATTGTTATGCGGCCGATATGGCTTATTGTTATGCGTATGACTTATTGATTGATCTTATGCACTTTAATCATTGGTGATAAAAGTGTATAGTAACCTATTTAGTTTACGGTGACCATATCAGCGCTACCGCATACTTAATGCAAAAGTGCCATTAAGGTCTAAATTTAAGACCGAATTCTATTAAATTAAGTAAAAACCTTCTAAAAAAAATTAAATAAAAACAATCTTAACACAAATATATTTTTCACGGGCCGCCATAAATTCTACCTCATTATTACTCAAATAAATATTTTTCATTTAGTTTCTTAATAGTTTGGATTTTATTTCTTCCTATCGCAAGAGTATGAAGGGACTGATTTTTTTGGCTTAGGGCCTAAAATTAGACCGGGACAGCCTTTATCTCCGGAGACAAAACGAAACTTATTTAGCACAGCAGATTTGTGGAGATGCAATCATGCAAAATACATTATTGCTTGGTTTGCCGGCCGGCCGGATGAGCATAATGCTGCTGGCCGGGGCTTAAGCTTAATTATCTTATAATTTGACTTTTTTTTTTGTCGAAACCGCATATTTTATTAAAATCAACGTTGTACAAAAGGTTCCAAACAACTATACAAAAAAACAGGCTACATCTAGTAAAGAGAAGACATAGTAGAGATCAACTCCAAGCTAGTCTAAGTTCTCGTGCTCGGCGGATAGCTTACGATATGAAGATTATCTTTGGGGGGCGTGATCGGTCACCTTGGTGAAGCTCGTGATTGCGCCAGTACCATAGGCCTCGCACAATGTCTCGGAAAAGGAACCTCCATAGGTCAATGGTATCATGCTTGTACATATTTATTCTCAAGCAGTCTTCCAACCATACCGGTGTTGTGTGGGAACCGAAAAAAGTGTCTAGTTGTGGCGATGAATGACTTGCTTCCACATATAGGTAGTCCAAGGACAGTCTCTCATCACGTGCATCGTGGTCTCGGGCTGAGTGCCACAGGCGAAACAAGCATTATTATCTCCTATGTGTCGTGTTGCTAGGAGGGCCGCAATAGGTAGAGCATCACGGAAAATTAACCAGAGTAACATGTTACCTCGGAGCGGACCCTTAATACCCCAGATTAAGCTCCAAATAGCATCATTTGTTATACCCGGTGCGCAGCTGTAGGCTTGAATTTCATGGTATGTTGAGCTGACCGTAAACTTACCTGAAGTAGTTGGCTTCCAAACGACATTCCCATTTTCATCGACCTCAAAAGCATTCCGTAGGCAGTTTGCCGCATAACAGATGTGTCGCCAAACGAAAGAGCAATTTGGTTTTGGCGCATCAAGAGGAGATCCGTATTTTTGGTGCAATAGTTGTACCCAAAGCTTGCCCCGTTCTGTCAGCATCTGGTATGCGAGTTTAGCAAGGAAAGCAGTGTTCATGTCTCGTGCATTACGGATGCCAAGGCCTCCTTTATTTTTCGGTTGACAGATAAGGTGCCATGCCACAAGGTGGAGTCCTCATTCGTTCGTATCATGTCCCCATAAAAACGAACGGACTATCTTATCAAGCTCATGAGTTATAGATATAGGCAGCCGTACTGTTTGCATATGGTAGTACGGTGTTGTTGATAACACTGTCTGAGAGAGGATGGCACGACCTGCTCTTGATAAAGTATTTGCCTTCCAAGGTTGGAGTTTCAGTCTGGTTTTATCAACTATGCCCTGAAAGTCTTCCCTTTTCACTCGTGTATGGTGGAGGGGGACTCCAAGGTATTTTTCAAGATGTTCCGTATGGGACATACACAAGGCCGCTTCAATGAGCCGAAAAGTATGTTCATCTGTATTCGCGGACGTGGCAAATTTTGACTTGGCCATACTAACTTTCTGACCCGAGAAGCCGCAAAAAATAGAGAGAACATGTTCAATTTCAGTTGCTTGCTCAATCGAAGCTTCCGAAAAAAGGAGGAGATCATCCGTGAAGAAAAGGTGTGAGATTTAGGACCACCGCGGGAGACAGTAATCAGTTTCCAAACTCCCGCATCAATGGAGCGGTTGATAAGGCAACTTAAGACTTGCATGACGAGGACGAAAAGATAGGGTGCTAGGGGATCTCCTTGTTTCAGGCCACGGCGCGGTTGGAAGCTTTCGAGTGGGGATCCATTCTAAAGAATTTCTAAAGAGGTACTTGACAAAGAATACATAATGATATCCACAATCGCGTCATTAAATCCCACTTGATGAAGAAGATGACAGAGAAAGTCCCAATTTACCCTATCATATGCTTTTTCAAGGTCCACTTTGGTTATCATTATCCCAATTTGACATTTTGGATGCATGAGTTTTCAACTATTAGTTATTCATTTATTCTTTTGAAATATAGACTTGTATGCATAATGCGTTCGTCCATATTCAATTCAGGATTTTGGACACAATAACAATTCTTGAGTTTTCAACTATTAGTTATTCAATTATATTTTTTTAAATTAAATATGGACTTGTATGCATAAAACATTCTAGCATATTCAATTGGGTATTTCGGACACAATATAGATGCGTGAGTTTTCAACTACTGTATTAGTTATTCAAATATTTTTTTAAACATGGACTTGTATGCATAATAATACATTCCATCGATCATATTTAATTGAGAGTATATAAAATGCATGTAATGCATTTGAATTCACATCCACCGGTGTTACTTAAGTTATAATAGATCTGGTAATTACTTAGGCCTATTTCATCATTTATCTAAAATAGTTAACCCGAGTTATAAAACTAATTACGCATCAACTTAATTTATATCTTGATAATATTTCTTTCATTTTTTCATTTCTGGATAATACATTACAAATTCAATGTTTATGCCTTATTTCATTAGTGCAGGTAAGCAATTTGGAATATATGTTAGGCCTGTTTTTTTTTTTTCATTTAATTGTTTTTTTTCATGTAATTGTTGTTAAGAGTTAAAGCTCTGATTTTGTTTCCTAACAAACTAGTATAGTAAATCAAAAAAACAAACTAGTATAGAACCTGTATTATCGGAGTTTTGTTATATAGCCAAGTATTATTTTTAGAATTTCTTTACCAATTATCAAATTTACCGCGTGACGGTTTAATATGGAGAATCAAATGTTGTCATGCTTGAGAATAAGAACATATTTAGAGAAACGATCGTTAAGAAGTATGTATATGTTTAATATTCCGAAAATTTCCGAAAATTTCACCCATCTTTATTTAAATAATGATATCTATAATTAACTTGAAAATTATGCCAGTTTTAATGATTTCAAAATTTTAACCAAAATATTCTTGCATTAATTATAATGATTCCTGTAATTATAATTATGTCATTTTCAAATTACTCGAAATTTTCAACCCTATTCCTTTAAATAACTTATTTCCAAAATTATGTCATTCACATCCCAACTTATTATGTCATTTTCAACTTATTATGAATGGTTGAGTACAACCTCTAACGACGTACTTTCTAATCTCTATAGACAACAATCGTGTTCACAACTCCAAATACCTAAAATAAGAAGTTAACAATTTGGTGTCCAACAAGTACAATGAAGACCTTTTTTTTTTATACCTTTTCTCTATATTACATTTTTAGGTATATGTGGTGATTTTGCGTTTCCGAACATGTTTGAAGAATTGTTGATAATTGGCAAGTTACAATGATGATTTATTATTATTCCCCAGCGTTGTGGTCAAGGTTGTGGTGTAGGGAATGTACAATATTATGATCATCGGGGTGGAGTGCTTTGTACATTATGATAGGGCTATGAAAACTTCATGTTTTGTTAATTTCTGAACAAACTGTTGTGGTTCTTTTGTAATATTACAATGGTGTGGTTCTTTTGTAAGTTTTGAAGAAAGAGTGGGATGTGAGTTTTTTATCATGTTGTATTGAAGTTATTCTTATAACGAATTATGTTTGGTTTTGAGTGCATATTTCCCATTTGACATATTTTAATTGTTTTTTATCACCCGTGCATTATGCACGGGTTCGTGGCTAGTAATTCAATATTAGAGACAACGTCTTTCAACAATTGAATTCAAAGAGTGCTTGAATTTGTTTGGCATCATTTTTTAACACAAATTAAAAAAATGATTAATGTGTCTGTAAAGAGGGTAAAATAACAAAGTTATCATTCACTTCTTATACATGGAAATTGTACCAAAATTTGGGTTATTAAAATGAAGGATAAAGGTGGAAAAATATGATAAATGTTGCATTGGAAAATTTTAAAATAAAAGATAAATAAAAACAAATCAAATTCTGAAAAGTGACAGTTAACAAAAACGGAGGGAGTATTTTTTTATATTCCAAAACAAGCATTTATTATGAAATAGGGGTATATATATCTATTAGTGCTTAAGATACATCACATTAATTGTTTCTTAATATGTGTGCACCACAAAAAATAGACAGTTTTTGTGGGACGGAGGTAGTACATAAATTTGGTTTATTCTTTCTCTTCCCTTATTTATTTCATGTTATTATTGTTAAAAGCTACAGCTCGGATTTCGTTCACTAACAACTTGGTATCAGAGTCTGGGTTATCCGAGTATTGATAAACGGTCATTATGACACATATTACAAAGTATTGAGTTTTGATAGATAGTCATCACGACATCTATGTATTACTACCTCCGTGCCATAAAAATTGTCCATTTTTTAAAAATAAATTGTCCCATAAAAATGTTTATTTAGAAAATCAATGCATAATTTAATTCATATTTTCCAAACATACCCCTATTATACCATTTAATGTTTTTACACTCTTTTCATATTCTAAAACAAATATTTATTATGAAATAGGGGTATGTGTATATATATATAGATATACATTTAAGTGTTTAAAATATTAATTATTTTTTTAATCTGTGTGCAGCACAAAAATGGATATTTTTTGTGAGACGGAGGCGAGTACAAAGTATTGAGTTTAAGTTTTGATAAATAGTCATTACTACAAGTTTTTGGTATCAGAGTTTGGGTTATATGAGTTTGATAAACAGTCATTATGACACATATTACAAAGTATTTTTTTTTTTTTTTGAGAATGTATTACAAAGTATTGAGTTTCGGGTTTTGATAAATAGTCATTGAGATAAACGACAACTATACATAACATAGTAGTACAAAGTATTGAGTTTTGATAATACATGCAAAGTATTGAGTTTGGGGTATTAATAAGTATTTTGTTCCAAAAAAAAAAAAAAATTTAAGTATTTTCAAAAAAAATAAGTATTTTGTTCCAGAAGTTTGACTGAATGCCGACTTTGTGACGTGGCACCTTAATTAATATGGAGTATTAGATGTTGTCTTCTTTATGAAAGTGAAGAATTCGAAGAAACGATTATCAAAAGGCATATTTATGTTCAGAAAATTCAGACGGGAAACAACTTTTTTAGTTGAATTCAACAAGTCTTTGGATTTGTTTGACATTCTATAATTTTTCTTGGAACAAATATTTATTTTATTAAAAGTGAAATAAAAGTTCCAAACATGCCATATGCTGGCCCTCCCCTTATATCAGTTACGTGTCAGAACATAGTCCTGACTCCTTAAATCCTACTAGCGGCAAACCCAGTGGGGGAAAATCCGTCATAGTAGGAAAGAGTACAACACCCTATGTTTTCAAAAACTAAAGCCCCAAAATACAAGAAATCAGTGAAAATAAAACAAAAAAGGCTGACAGCTTGAAAATGAATCTTTTCCTCTCCATCATTCATCTTCGTAAGTGAAAGGTGAAGTGTGCTTGAATCTGTGTTTGTGGCTTGAGCCGCCCTTGATAAAAATATCTCTCATGCTTGTCTCTCCAATAGGTTGCGATTACGACTTCATGGAAACTTGAACTCATCTTAGCTTGAAGCATCCATTCACTGCAAGTCCACCTCCTCTTCTTCGGGCATGAAGCACTCCAATTCGTGCATGTAGGTCCTAAGGAAGCAAAAGCTAGTAGATTGAAGAAAACAAGAATCCAAAAAGAAGAATAAGATAATGAACCAACACGACCTGTTTGACACCCTCCAAGCGCGAAGGGTGTCATCCAGTGTTTTGAAAGCCGCAATGTATCCTTCCGCCCATTGATCAGAGTCATCCCTAAAATAGAAAACCAAAAGCGAGAAGTCTGAAGATTATAAAAAAACCGGAATAAGCTTTCCAAAACGAAACAACCTGCTTTGCACTCTTCAAAATGATTGAAGAGTGCTTACTTATGTGGTACGTATGCGCCGAATTCGAAATTCGCCTTGGATGTCGTCATTAAAAGCATAAGTAACTTGTTGAGGCAGATCATGTAAATTAAAATAAATAGTATCTTCATTGTCAAGACCCGCTGATGAATCAACCACCTAGTTGCATTCCCTAAAAATATGATTGATCGAAAAATTTAATTTTTTCAGGTGTTGTCCAATTTTAGCAATGATCGTACATCATCACGTAACAACATAGAAACCATAACTTTAGAATCGGCTTCAATATCAACAACTTGAAAACCATACTGAATGTATAAGCTTATTCCTCGGTGCAAAGAAGAAAATTCGGCCCAAAGTGCATCACCCGTGCCGAAACATTGGTGAAAAGCAAGAATAAAATCACCACTAGAATTACGGATAATGCCTCCACCATAAGCTTGTCCATGTCGCACACTTCCATCAACATTCATCTTAACTCTCCCAACATTAGGTGGATGCCATTTGATAAGAGTAGGGATCTTTGGCTTTCTCAATTTTACACGAGTACCCATGAAGAAAGGCACATCATGATCGGGCTGGATATATTTCCGTGCAACAACTTTTGTTTTTGCTATAATTCGATCTCAACAATCTTTCAGCATGAAGAATAATTCTCCAAAGGGATGACTTATCATTGTCAAACCTGCAAGTGTTCATTTCTTTCCACAAAAACCACATAACAATACAATGAACAATGTTGCGGACATGATGAAAAGCAGATCGAAGTTGAACTCCGCCAAAAATTTATGGAGAAACTTGAGCGGCATTTCCATTTATAGATGTGAAAATTTTGTCACAAGTTGAAGATTCACAAGCAGTATAATTTCAAATAAATTATGATTGTCTATTGTTCAATATTTGGGTTTTTGGGTTTTTTCTTGCTGTGCTTGACAAGAGTATTTTTTAGATTTAGTAGATGAAAAATGTTTTTCATTGAAAAATAATTAGTATTACAACGGTATAGGTTTTTGTCTAGAATGACAAGCTAATGTTTTTATTAAGCTACAAGGAAATAGATTATTAATTAGGACAAAACATAATTAAACTTACCAAAATACCCTTTTTCTAATTAACTTAATTAATCTTTCCCTCATCCAGACGCCACATCTAAAAAATGCATCATCGTTCAATTAGTTTGCGTTCAAAAACAAAATTGATGGCCGCTGGAAGTTGCAGCCAAAATTGATGGCCGCCTCCAATCCCTGCACATCGACATTGATGGCAAGAAGTTTACCGATCAAACAAGAACGCCGATAACCTGCCTCGTTGTCCGCCCCATTGATGGCCGCCGGAAGTTGCAGACAAAATTGATGGCCGCCTCCAATCCCTGCACATCGACATTGACGGCAAGAAGTTTACTGATCAAACAAGAACGCCGATAACCTGCCTCGTTGTCCGCCCCTGTGATTATGATTGCTCCAACCGAGTCCAATTTCCGGCCAAGAAGATCGGATTTGTATCACCCGGATCAGATTGAACGATTTAGGGATTAGGGTTTGGGGAGGAGAAAGAGGGGTGACGGCTGTGCCGCCTGAGCTGAACGATCGGATTTGAACGCCGGAAAAGCAGGCTGTAGTGTTTTTTTTTTGTTTGAAAAAGTTTAGGGTTTAGGGTTGTTACTACTATTAATTTTTTAACGGTACTACATTTTTTGATGTAACATTATCTATTTTATGGGTTGTTACTTATTTATTGGCCGTTACTACATTTTACGGACTGTTACTACTTGTTTTTATGCTGTTACTACATTTTCATTGGATGTTATGACATTTTATTTAATATTACTACTTGTTTTAAAAGTTGTTATTACTTGTTTATTGGTCACATTACTTTTTCATTGGATGTTACGACATTTTATGGGCTGTTACTGCTTGTTTCTTGGCTATTACTACTTGTTTTCTTGGTTGTTACTACACTTTATCTAGCGTTACTACGTGTTTAATGTGTAAAAGAGTATTTTTGTCCATTTATTATGAATTTGTTTTTTTTAATCACATAAAATGTAGTAACGTCCTTCTGGACCCAGTTATGATTTTTTTTGTCCTTCCGACCCTTTCCCCCGTATATATATACACCCAAAAGAATAATCTAGAATCAAATAAATTTAATCCTATACGCGCGGATAAGGAATGTAAAGATCCTAAAATAAAAAACAATTAGGAAATAGAACACCTTTTAATTGACAATTAGAAAATAAAACACCTTTTAATAGATTTTGAGTAAAAATACAACTTAATAAATTTTTATAGGGAGAATGACATCTTCTCCAAAAAAAAAAATTTATTATAGGTCAAAGCACATTTTTCCTATAAAAAAAGGGCTAAAGTACACTTACTCAAACAAAAAAAGGATAAATAAGTCGTCGTCTTTTTTTTTTTCAATTCTCTCTCACCGTTAATATTTTTTCGTTCTCGTTTTTAAACACTATTATCTTTTGACATAAATCGCTGATATCAGTGTGGTATCTTTTGACATATACCACACCAATTCCTGCCTAATTTTGATGTTTAGTAACGGAACATTTTTAATTACAAAAATGTCTTTTATATAGTGACATCAAATTTGATAAACTATTTCCATTTTTTTCTGAGTGAAGTTAAATGACCACTTGTTCAATTTCAAAAAATAATAAATAAATAATTAAATGGTTAGATGACTACTCCATCTATCCCTATAAATTGACCGGTAATTGAATAGAAATAATCACAGATTAACAGACATTTCAGAGTAGTTTCAAATATTTCGCTGCGAAGAAGAAAACATGGTGAGGCTGAGGCTGAGGCTGCGGCTGCTTGCAATATTCATTTTCCTTGTTCCAATGACCTCTTGTAAGTTTTACCGTCCACTTTTTTTTTTTTTTTTTTCTTTTCTCTGAAAACTGTTACGTCACAACGGGTGACACAATATTGTTTTGCATCCTTAATTAGGATAAATAGGCTATGCATCATGATTAAAAATAAAAAGAAATATGTTATGTCAAGCTGTTATTACACGTGGTGGTAGTATTTCTCTTTTATAGAATCTCTTAGTTTGATAATTATACATTATATTTTTCTCTTCATTGGATTTAGGGTGAAATTGCAAAAGTAGGAATGTAACTTTGCTAATTAATTGGTGTTTTAGTTATGTTTTTACTATGATTGTAGTTTTAGTCAAATAACTTCATTTTCATTTTTTGCAATTTTAGTTTTCCGGTCCCGGAGGTGGCCGGCGTGAAAAAATTCTGACCGGATTTCGGTTAGGTGTCTATGACATCAGAGGAAAAATTCAATTTTGGCGTGAAAATAGCAATTTGCAAAATCCATCCTTAAATTTAGAAGGAAAAAAAAAATACACTATACCTAAATTAGGTCAAATTAAAAGACGGCTTTTGCAAATTCCCCCTCTATTTTTGGCAATTTCGTCGTTAAAATTGATTTTTTCCCAAATTCAAACACCTCAAACTCCCAACGTTTCATATTGAAAAGTAAATGTATGTTTGTTCCCGAAAAGTAAATTTACTATGTTATATATATATTGGGCTAAAATTGCAACTGGAAAAGAAAAAAAATGCTAAATAGGCCAGGCAGTAGGATTAAATTTACAATTTTTCCTTGAATTTAGATATTCCATAGATTCATCTATCGAAGTTTTAAATCATTGGTTTTAGTTGAAGTTGCAGCACTTGAAGAAACAAAATATGAAGGACGACAAGGGGAAAAAAGCATGGCATTAATCCTTAGCCGGAAGCTGAACTTGAATACCCAGTTTAATCCCAGGCCGAATCCCGAAGCTGGCATTTCAGCTTGCGGCACAACTGAATGCACCACACAAAATGATTGTTCTAATTGTCCAAATTCCGCCTGCATCTGTGGCTACTACCGTCAATCCGATGGGAAAACATTTTGTATTAACAAAGCAAACCCTGATCTCAACTGCAGGGATTTAGATTGCACGACAGAAAGAGAAAATGAGGAATGTCCTGAATCATGCAGCTGCGGCTTCTACGATCCTGACAATCCTCAGTATATTGATGATGATGTCGATTCGCTTCTACGATCCTGACAATCCTCAGTATATTGATGATGATGTCGATTCTCATTATGATGATGATGTCGATTCTTGGGATGGATGATGTTGTTAGAGAAATCCAACATTGGTGTTTTTCCCTAGCTAGGTGAGTAGCTAGTGAAGTTGCAAAGAAAATTGCAAATCAAATCGCTACTAGCTAGTAACACTGCTTTACTAGCTAGTGCGGAATTGTAACGTCCCGTTCCCGGACACTGAGTCATTATCCGGAAAAGAAACGTTTGGCACGTATAAAATAAAATAAATTCCACTTTATACGTAAACCTCTACTACGTCGTATCGAGTTAAGCAAAACGGAAGCAAAAGACTCGGGTAATTTTTTCCAAACATCCAAGAATAGAAACTCAACTAAAGATAGAAATGTAACATTTATTACATTGGAAAGGAAACCAAACGAAATCCCAAATCATACGAAAACCTCCAAAGGAAATTACAAGTTTCCAAACAAAACTTCATGTCTAAAGTATAAATAAAAACATGAATAAATAAATTCTTCAACTTTGGCGTCCTTAAACGTCGTCGTCAAAGTCCTCATCGATCTCCGGATCAGCATGTTCATCTTCTCTCCCCCAAACACATAGAAAACATGTCACTTCAATCTAGAGTTCACTTCATGAGACCGACTCAATCTAGAGTTCACTTCATGTCCATCAACATGTCATGACTATACGTTTCTAACTCAACTTATCTTGGTTACGTTATCACTTAAGGGCATTACGCATAGCGTTTATCAGCCTGAAGATATACTTGCTAACTACCGGTAGATAGCACCTGATAGCTCCGGGGTCTCCCCGGTATGCGTATGCGTTCGATGAATTTCCTCCACTACCCTTCAGCCTTTTGAGCCAGTAGCGTTGTTCATCTTTTATGAACGTATCACATCGCCGATATGAATTGGTGCCTAACCGAGAATAGGTGACGTTTTATCTTTTATTATCACATAAGTAACTTTATTGTGTATTAACTAGCCACCTAAGTGTTTTCAAGGCAAAGCTCACCTTAGCAACTCTACCCCGTCACTTAGACAGCTAGATATCACATCTTATCAAGTACACAGACATTGATGAACTCTAGTTCATCAAAGCACAAGCTCTTTCATGCCCTTCAGACGGATCCGAACTTCAACTCCCTTTAAGAGTACATCCGGCGCCGAAACTAAACGAATCGGAAGCTCAATCGAGGCTCGTTCAAGCTTAATTAATGTTATAAGGTCAAAGAACAACATTTAAAACTCATATCATAGCCAAAATCAACTTATTCATCAAGAGGGAGGTCCATTGCGCCTACACGGGTCAAAGATCGCACGACCGAGCCCTGTGATGTAAAATTCGAATTCGCTTCGCTCGTCGGTGCACTTGCACCGGATCTGGTGCGCATGCATTGGGCTCCAGTGCGCATGCACCGGATCTGATGCACATGCACTAGCTCTCTGAATGTAAAATATGCAATGGTAAACACAAAGTGTGATCAGAAGATACTGAACAAGATTCAGAATAGGGAAAAGTGTGCTCATGAAAGACAACATCTCTGCAAACAGATTTTTGTGTATTTGAAAGATTGAGCACTTTGTAACCTTTCATGTGCTCCTCAAACCCTAGAAAAACCGACTTTGTACTTCTGTCATCAATTTTGCCCCTGCCTTGTGAATAAGTTGAAACAAACACTGTGGAAATATGATTAATATTATGGTTAATATTACATGGATGTACTAAAAACACGTTAGAGTGTAACATGTTATTTATGTATCAAAGAGACATATTAATTGTATTAAATAAACAATTAATATGTCCTAAAGTCATAAAGTATCTATCTTTTGTCTTATTATGTAATAGCATAAATCATAGCCGACTCTAGCATTTATTTCTAGTCGGCTCTAGTTACTTTTACTTTACTAGCTAGGAGCCTCTCTTGTATCTATTTATACTCATTCATTCAATATGAATAAAGAAGTTGGAGTTTACTCAAGTACAATTTACTTTCTCAAACTCTCTTCATGGTATCAGAGCTTTAAACTCCTGAATCCGCTGCAAATTCTCAGCACCCTGCTGAATCAAGAATGTCTTCATTATCTGAAGCTTCCTCACCCTCAGTTGAGTCCCAGCTACCTCTCGTTTGGGGTCACATGACTCTTCATCTTACACAAATCATAGACTTGATGGCAACAACTACTTTTCGTGGTCAAGGTCTATGAAAATGTACATCTCTGGACAAGGTAAGATGGGATACTGTCCGGCTCTAAACCCGCCCTGCGAAGATGACCCAGGATTTGAGGCATGGGATACTACTAATAATCAAGTCATGACCATTCTCACAAGATCAATGACAAAAGAGATTAGTGAGAACTTTATGATGTATGATATCGCAAAGGAGATGCGGGATAATGCCAGGGATCTTTACTCCAAGAAAGACAATACATCGAAGTGTATGAACTTGAAGCTCAGATTCAAAATTGAGACAAGGAGATATATGTCAGTAACTCAATACTTCAACCAACTGCCAGGGCATGGCAACACCTAGATATGTTGGAAACTCACCCTGGAATGATGTCAATGATCTTTGCGCCTTTATAAGGACATTATTGAGAAAAGAGAGTATTCAAGTTTCTTTTTGGATGAATCCTACTCTTGATGATGTTAGGGAAGAATCCTTGCAACAAAACCTCTCCCAACCTCAAATCCATGTTTTGTGAAGTCAAACATGAGGAAAGCAGGAGAAAAGTGATCTTCTTTGAACTCCCCGCCGACAACCCCTTTGAAAGTGCCACCTGGCCGATCGTCGGGAAGCTGCTTGAGAGTTACCGAGATCGTCGGGAAGCCTCTTGATCGAACTGGAAAGTTGTTCTGTGAGCACTGCAAACGCACAAATCACACCAAGGACACCTGCTGGAAGCTACATGGCATGCCTAAATCCTCAAAGTCTACCAGGGAAAGTCAGGGCAGACATGTTAATGAAGAGGAGAATGGTAACAAGTTGAATGCTCAGTTTGCTGCATTCAAAGCTTTCCTCACTCAACAAAAAGAAGGTAGTCCCTCTACTGACACGGCTACTCAGGCTAGTGCGAGGTAAATTCTACTCTTCTATTAGTAATGAAACATGGATTGTTGATTAGGGGCTCTCTCATATGACTGGCAATAAAAATCTCATAACTCACCTTATGCCATGTCATCAAACTCATAAAATTAAGGCTAGCGATGGTTCTATCTCTCATGCAAAAGGTTTTGGAAATGTTAAACTCACTAATAAGATATGCCTAAAGGATGTCCTATTTGTTCCAAAATTAGACTGCAATCTCATATCTGTCAGTAAACTTGCAAAAGACTTGAACTGGACTGTTGTGTTTAATAAGAATCAGTGCACTTTCGGGACCCTTCTTCACGAGGAAGTGATTGGGAGGCTAAACCACGCTTTCGAGATTGTATGTGGTCAACCTGCTTTGAAGACAGAAGATCAAGACCGAATCGCCTCAAAGACTGCACTCAAACCTTAGACAATATCATGTTTTGGCATTATAGACTAGGACATCCAAGTTTTGGTTATTTAAAGTCAGTAATTCTGAATTATTTAAAGGATGTAATGTCAATGATTTTCAATGTGATATTTGTCAATTTGCCAAACTTACAAAATCTGTGTATGCCAAACTACCTTATTTGCCTTCCACACCTTTCACTTTAATTCATAGTGATGTATGGGGACCTTCAAGTAAAAAAAAGTACAACAGGAAAAGGTGGTTTGTCACTTTCATTGATGATCATACCGTAAACACATGGTTGTTTTTAATGAAGGATAAATCGAAGTTGGAGCAGTTTTTTCAGAATTTTACAACATGATCTCTACTCAATTTGATACTAAGATCAAGATCTTAAAGACTGATAATGCACTTGAATACTATGAGTCTCATCTCAGTAACTTCTTGATAAATAAGGGGATTGTCCATATCAGTAGTTGTGTGGAAACACCTCAACAAAATGGGGTTGCTGAGAGAAAGAACAGGCACCTGCTGGAGATGGCTAGATCACTCATGTTCACCACACATGTTCCAAAGTATATGTGGGGTGAAGCTATATTAATCGCCACATATTTAATCAATAGACTTCCAAAGCAGAGTGTTAGGCTTCAAAACTCCTATCCAAACCCTTACGACCACACACTCCCGCCTCATCTTATTTCCCAATTACCTCTAAAATCTTTGGTTGTCTTGTGTTTGTGTATATTCATGCCCAACACGAAGCAAACTTGATCCCAAAGCTCACAAGTGCATTTTCCTAGGATATGCAAAGGGCAGGAAAGGTTACAAGTGTTATTCTCTTCGAAAAAAAGATTTTACAATTCTATGGATGTAAAATTCTTTGAAAGGACTCCTACTACAAACAAGTCTCTCGAGGCGATCAGCGATGGAAACACGATTGAAATTGACCTAAATCCGTTCCCACGGCAAACTCTTAACCTCAAGACTACTAATTCTCAAGCAGATGAACCTCAAGACCCCTCTGCGACCTCAAAGACCCCATCGAACCAGAGCCTACTAACCCAGAGCCTCATCGAACAGAGCCAAGCGAGGCTCAAGCAACCCATCGACTCTCAAGCGACTGCGATATTGATGATAGACCTATTGCTATCAGGAAGGGAAAACGATCTTGCACTACTGATCATTCTATTCATAATTATCTATCTTATGATCAGTTATCTCCTGTTTTTGCCATGTTTACACAGGACTTGGACTCTCACTCCATTCCAAGAAATATTCAGGAAGCCCTTCAAAATGATAAGTGGAAGGCTGTAGTAAAAACAGAAATGACTGCCCTCCTGGATAACCATACTTGGGATCTAACAACTCTCCCCAAAGGCAAGAAGACCGTCAGTTGCAAGTGGCTATTTACTATCAAATACAATGCTGATGGTACAATTGACAAGTATAAGGCCAGACTTGTTGCAAGGGGTTTCACTCAAACTTATGGCATTGACTACACGAAACTTTTGCACCAGTGGTGGCAAACCGAACACCGTCAGGATATTGATATCTCTTGTTGTCCAACTTGTGGCCTCTTCACCAATTGGATATAAAAATGCCTTTCTCAATGGTGACCTTCGAGAGAAGTCTACATGAGTGTACCTCTTGGTTTTACCAATCCTCACACTCAAGGAAAGGTTTGCAAATTGAGAAAATCTCTATATGGCCTAAAGCAATCCCCAAGAGCCTGGTTTGGGAAACTCACTACTGTGGTTAAAACTACTGGATATCATCAATGCAACTCAGATCACACCATGTTTATCAAAACCACTAGCCAGAAAAGATCTATCCTTATTGTATATGTGGATGATATCATCCTCATTTGGTGGTGATGACTCTCTTGAGATCCGTAATTTGAAGATTCTTCTGGCAAAGGTCTTTCAAGTCAAAGATTTGGGCTATCTTAAATACTTCCTTGATATGGAAATTGCAAGAAACAACCAGGGTATCTCTATCTCTCAAAGGAAATATGTCTTTGGACTCTTGAAGAAATCGGCATCTTTGGGATGCAAACTCTCTTGTATCCCCGAGTAGACCCAGAGTAATACCTCTTTGCATGGTGACATTCTTTGTCAGGAAGGATCAATATCAAAGGCTTGTAGGAAACTCATTTATCTCGTCCCATACAAGACCCTGATATTGCATATGGAGTCGATCCAGTTAGCTTGATTCATGCATTGCCCTCTTGAGCAACATTGGGATGTTGTGAGCGAGGATCTCGAGGTACTTGAAATCCACTCTGGCCAAGGCCTACATTTCACCAAGTCTGCTGTGAGAGATCTATCAAGGTCTACACTGATGTCGATTGGGTGGTGACATCACATGAGCGGAAGGTCTACTACAAAGCATCGTTCTTATGTATGGGAAATCTTGTCACCTGGAGGAGCAAGAAACAAACTCATTGTCTCTGTAAGCGATCTTGAAGGTGAACTCAGGCACCTTTGGTTTTGGGTATTTGTGAAGCTCTATGGATAAAAAGAGTCTGACCGAGCTTCAGCTTGACCTCTCAAAGAACTATCACACACTCTTTGTGACAATAATTCACCTTATGCATGGCAGAGGATCCAGTCCATCATGATAAAACCAAACATGTTGATATTGACAGACATTTCCTTAAAGAGAAGATTGATGCCAAGATCATTCAACTTCAGTATGTTCCATCAGCAGATCAAAATGCTGATATCCTCACAAAGGCAATTCCACCGCTTATGTTCAGCAGACTGAGTAGCAAACTTGGCTGTATTAACATATACAACCCAGTTTGAGGGGGGGGTGTGGAAATATGATTAATATTATGGTTAATATTACATGGATGTACTAAAAACACGTTAGAGTGTAACATGTTATTTATGTATCAAAGAGACATATTAATTGTATTAAATAAACAATTAATATGTCCTAAAGTAACTATCTTTTGTCTTATTATGTAATAGCATAAATCATAGCCGACTCTAGCATTTATTTCTAGTCGGCTCTAGTTACTTTTACTTTACTAGCTAGGAGCCTCTCTTGTATCTATTTATACTCATTCATTCAATATGAATAAAGAAGTTGGAGTTTACTCAAGTACAATTTACTTTCTCAAACTCTCTTCAAACACAAACAGCCAAAAACCCTAAGATTATCATAAGTAGGACTTTTGTGATTTAATACTTCATAAGGAGTTGTATTATCAAGGATAGGAGTAGGACTTTTACGACTTTTAGGATTCTTTTAACATGCTCCGATACCATGTTAAGAAACTAAAACGAATTGAAACAAGAATGAAACTGAAACTAATTTCTGGAATTAAGAACCAAGAATGATGAAGATGAAGATCTTCGTAGTTTGAATTTACAGAATGGCGGGAAACTTGAGGATTGGGATTTTTACATCAATTCTGTTTGGAGATTACAATTGAACAACTTAATTAACTATAGGAACAACTAATTTCAGCTTATATAGAAGTTGGAGCTGAAAATCAGTTGTAACTAACTTGTACAAGTTGTAACCGCAACTAACACCTCCAATGCTTAGGTGTTATGTCTATGTGAGCAAAGAATGATCTCCTCCTAGATGTTAATACTTCAACAAGCTGGGTGATGGTCAGCTCATCAGAGTGTTCAAGTCTGGTAAGTCACCTGAGTGAAGTGTCAGACGAGGACCATCTGTCAACAGAGTGAAGTTTGTTGAGTCTGTTGAATGCTGCTGAGTTTTACATCTGAGTTGGTTACACAGCCGATAACTTCAGTTAAGCCGAGTCACGTCTGGAACATTTATGGAAATCCCGACAAAAATCCTTATAGTGGTTAAGGTTATGTTTCTAAAGCTATAAATACTCAATGATCGTAATCAATGAAAGTGCCACCCTCCAGCTCCAACTCTGAGCTTCGGAAGCACTGTTAATGGCGCAAGATTAAACTCTTCTTCTTCTTTTTTTCACTTTTTTCACTTTTGTTTATGCAATAAATTACTTGTTCACTTTTGAAAATCTCAGTGGATGTATTACAAAACATAAATTCAAATACCATACAGACAAAACTTAAAAACAAAACATTGCCCCTGCTCATGTGCCAAATCTTCAATATCTACACTCCCAGCACGAAAGAATTTTAATTTGAGACTTTTTCATATCGAATACTGCTCCCCGGAGTTTTTTCCATATTTATGATCCAGATATTTGCAGTTTCTAATCCGCAGTTTCCTGTTTCGCACCTTTTGGAGGATGATCTCTGGTACTTCTTTCAGTTTGCTACAACCAAAAACCTTCAAATATTGTAAGCAAGGCATAATTCTCAAGTTTCCATCTTTAACACCCCTCGTTACACTCGTAACATCCCATTCTTCCCAATTTTGCAAGCCCTCTAATTTGAGTTTCTTTAACTTGGGAAATATGTCGATTCCCATGACCCTGTTTGCTCTTTGTGCACCATTGTTATTGATCTCAACTCCGAGAAATTCTGCACCTATTCTTTCCACTCCATACATATTTCCAATGCACAGACTTTCAAGGGATTGAAGTTTCCCTAAAGCAGGCAAATAGGTGCAACTTCGACAGTCCAGCAATTTAAGCGTACGCAGATTATTTAGGTAAACGATCCAGCTAGGAAGTTTAGTGCCTCCATAGAAACTAATCGTCAAGAACTGCACATCAGGGTGCAGTTCGAGAGCTTCAATCACGTCTTCTGTTGAGTGATATGATTGCAACTGAGTCTCGAAATCCATATGCACATCAACTAGCTCTTTTTTCTTCAGTTCTGCTTTATGTGCATCAGCTATATTAGCTGCATAACCTAATCCTTCAAATTTAAGACAACCCCGAAGTTGGTTCAAATCCTTGAGATCTCCCAGATTGCATGTTTCTTCATTATCTTGAATGCTTGTTAAGACGAATTTGCTGAGTGTTCGAAGAGAGCATAAGTTTCCAATCCCTTTAGGCAACTTCTTTAGATTATCTGTATGATCAATCTCAAGATGTCTCAAGTTCTTCAATTTACCCATCCCTTTAGGTAATATTTTCAAATGCTTACAAGAAATGAGCTTCAACGTCAGTAAATTATACAACTCACAAACGGTTTCAGGCAGTTTAAATAACGGGTTGTGCGATAAATTGAGGTGCCTCAAGTTGAGCAGTTTTCCTATGTCCTTTGGTAGTTCTTGGAATCTGTTACGACTGATATCCAATACTTTAACTTTCAAAAGATGTTGGAAGAAATCAGGTGAGAAATTATCAGGCTCATTAACAAGCTGGGGACAATCGTAAAAGGACTGAACCCAAAACGAGTGGAGCTTGGTAATTTTTCCTACAGAAGAAGGAAAAGGGACATCTTGTGATCTCACCAAGGTCAAATGCCGGTATTGCCCTTGTGGTGATTTCATCCACGGTTCCAATCTATTATCCACCTCCTTTAAAGAGCATTCATTCGTAGTGAGATACGCCGCAAGATCATGAACCAAGTCATGCATCTTGAATTGCGTAATGTTATCACTAACTTTATCCTTTTTCAAATCTTGGAAAAAACATCTCATTGCTAGATACTCCAAGTTTCTCTTCCCTATGACTTCCATATCTTCATTTCTATTGTTGGAGATTAAATAGCCCTGTGCCATCCATAGCTTGATCAAGTTATCAGCCTCAATCTCAGTACCTTTAGGAAAGATGGCACAGTATGAGAAACACCTTCTCAAAGCAGGTGGCAGAGCATAGTAACTCAACAACAATGGAGGGAAAAGGCCTGCAGTGATTGCTTCTTCCTCCTTCCACGTATCGCTTTCCAGAACATTCTGCCATTCTTGGACAGTGTTCTTGAAACACAACAAACTCCCTATTGTCTTTGCTGCAAGAGGTAACCCCTTGCACTTGTTCGCAATCATTCTACCCACAGCTTCCATGTTTTTGAAGTCCTCCTCGTTCTTATCCGCGAAAGCATATTGACTGAACAAATCCCAACAATCTTTATCAGACAATACACCCAGTTGAATGATTTCATTACATCTAATACTTTTCGCAACACTTTCGTTTCTTGTAGTGACTAACAATGTACTTCCATAAGCACCAACGCCTAAGGATTCTATAAGAGGTTCCCAATTTCTGAAATCATCTGACCAGGCATCATCCAACACAAGTAGATATCTCTTTCCCTTAATCAAATCCCTCACACGACGCAGTAAGGTTTCAAGTTCATACAAATCTGGAGCCTTGTTTTCAATGTTCTCAACGATTGCTTTGGCGATCCTCACCAAATCAAACGGCTGGGAAACAGCAACCCACAATCTCATTTCGAAATGGGCAGTCACCTCAGGGGAATCGTAGGTTAATTGTGCAAGAGTGGTCTTTCCAATCCCACCCATCCCTACTACCGAGACACGATTAAGTCTTGTTTCCCTCTCTTTCAACAGTTTCTTGACAAGATTAGTCTTATCTTCATCTCGACCTCGAACCTTAGACGCCTCAACGAAGGAGATAGTATGATGGTGGTTCTCGATGACTTGGGTGCTGCTGTTAAAGCTGTTGTTACTTAAACTGTACTTTCTTCTGTCGGCGTCAATCTGATCTAATTTCTCATATAAATCCTTAATTTTGCGAGCAATATCACGACGTTCGACGATATGTCCACAACAAAAGCAAGGGAAAGTAATGAAAAAGAATACCTTTTTCTTTGGGGTATTGTTGTTGTTGTTCTCAAGTCTTTCCGATTGAAATTTGAAGAGGGCTGTGCTCCATTCAGACAAAACATCATCGAGATCGTAGGAAATGTCCCAGAGCTTTTGCAGCCACAGCCTGATAGTAGCCTCCTTGACTTGTTTCTTCTCAGCATCAAGAATCACAGCTTGGATGGCTACCAAAGTGGTTTTAAGCTTTTTTATTTCTTCATCTACACTCACTACCAGCCTGATATTTTCGATAATCTGTTCCTCAAGGATGGCTTCCAACCGAGTTAGTAATACCCCTAAAATTGGATCAGACATTTCTCCACTCTTTTAGTAACAGTGAACTGATTCAAGAATGAGGAAATGTTTGGTTGAATGCAAAGAAAACGGTAGGCAGAAATGTGGAAATTTATTCAGTTTTGTGGTCCTTCCAATCCTAGTCGAAGTCGTCTTTCTGAGCACCTTCATCGTTGACCCATAACACAGGAAAGAAAAAACTAAAGGAAAATGATTGAACCCCGTGTATCGTTGAATTATGGTGGATAAGTATGCGGCTCATATGGGTTATATTAAGTGGAGGATATCGCCCTCCTTTCATTCCAAATCAATTATTCTGGATAAGTGATTATTATATTAAGTGGAGAAGATGTATTCATGTATTTTCTCGCATCTCAACCTCCAGCTTCTCTCAGATAACCCATAAATCACACAGACCATAACTTTTTTCTCGTATTGTTGTCATTTATTGAATAAATAATTTAATAAATTAATAAATAAATAAAAATCCCAGGGATGCAACTCTTGATAATTAAGGATAATTAATTCGAAATTAAATAATAATTGAAATTAACATTACTCAAGAAAAGGTGGTGATATGTCCACTTTCAAATTCCACTCCATTTCCTTTCTTCGTAAAAAAATATATATATATATATATATATATTCACTCCATTTATCACTCTCTACGATTTTCAATCATTGATTTTAATGGGACGTATATATATCGATTAATCGTACACTTTTTTTTTTTAATGAAATACGTGAAGTGCAATTGGAGTGTGAGCATATCATTTCTCCATAATTAATGCGTTAAAACTATTTTATCTCAGCCTAATACATGTGCATGATGTACGGGTGAATTAAATAAAATAAATATTGTTCGTTTAGAATAAAATTAGGTATTTGTTTGAATTAAGCTCGAAGTTCCAATTCAAACATTGTTCGACAGGTAGTGATATATCTACTCAAAAAAAAAAGTTATCAGGGAATAGGGTGGTGATTTTTATAATTTCGGGAGTGATGACGGAAATTGAACTCTCTGACTTGGATTCTTGATGTTTTGCGGATAGTCTTATTTTGTATCATCTTAATCGGGAGAGGTCCCTTCAAATAAATAAATAAAACATTGGGAGATGTCTCCATCTTTGATATCCGAAAATACCTCGAATAATTAGTTTCAGACAATTTGTTTTGGAAAACCTTGCGGGAAAAACAAAATGTATTATCAATCGAATTAAGTCTACCTCAAACCAAACCAACTTTAGAATATGAATTCAGAGTCAAATAAAACATACTCGTTTAATGAAGAACTGCGTGTAACGACCCGACTCGAATTTTCCCAATTAACCGGATCCGAATCGCTCGGTCATGTCCCAAACTAGAAAAATTCGAATCACGAAGCCTTCTACTGCTGGAAATCAGAAACTAAAATCCGTACATAACTTTATTCCATAAAAATAGTAATACCGCAAAGTCTCGAAAAAAAAATATAAAAGTACGACTGTTAGGGTTCAACCCCAATTATTACATCATCAATAATAAAAGGCTCAAAATGAAAGATATTGCGGGAGCGAGAGTACGATGGGGATTCAAAACTCATCTGTGACCGAATCGGAATATGAATTATCCTCTAACCGGGAGTGAGGTTGTAAAGGCTGTAAAATAACATTATTTTATAATATCTTTTAATTGTTTCTGATAATCATCTGAAATGTGGCGTACTACTCTGCAGTTTATGTTACTGTAATAATACTAGAAATATATTTATTTTCATAAAACTGAGTCTTGAAGTCCTTAACGATAACATGAAGTGTCTAACTAATTATTCAAACTTTCAGTCATACTACATTTTAAAATTAATATTTTGGTACTGCAATTTTTATACTGAGTATAAATTCCACGGAACAAAACTTCTTACAAAGCCTATTTCTTAAAGTTCATATTAAATCCTTTATTAAAAAATAAATGATTACATGCCGACGAGTTGTGTCCACGAAATTCACTGCTGCCTTTAGAAATGTTATAATTTGGAAAGACTCTTGTTAATATGTAAGATATATATATATCTTCTATTATATAAAAAACTAAGAAAACAAATATTGTGGCTTGTAAAGGAATGAGCAAAACATTTCTTTTACTACCAAAGTAGATAATGAATAATAGATTATAAAACCTCTAAAATAAAAACTAATACATAAGCCTATAGATTTAAATATAAACAAACTCTTTCATTTTGAGACTTTTATTATTGATGATGTAATAATTGAGGTTGAACCCTAACAGTCGTACTTTTACATTTTTTTTCGAGACTTTGCGGTATTACTATTTTTATGGAATAAAGTTATGTACGGATTTTGGTTTCTGATTTCCAGCAGTTGAAGGCTTCGTGATTCGAATTTTTCTAGTTCGGGTCATGGCCGAGCGATTTGGATCCGGGTAATTGGGAAAATCCGGGTCGGGTCGTTACGGATTTTAGTTTCTGATTTCCAGCAGTTGAAGGCTTCGTGATTCGAATTTTTCTAGTTCGGATCATGACCGAGCGATTCGGATCCGGGTAATTGGGAAAATCCGGGTCGGGTCGTTACACTGCACTCATATATATTTACAACCCTTTTTATTTTACGATCAAACACATCCCAAAGTTGTTTCGAACAGAATTACTCAAAGAAGCATATATACAATGGAGAATTTTTTTGCAACAAATTAAAGTGGTCCGATAATTCCATAATATACAATGCAATTCAAATATTGCCGCTCGTGGCTATTTCATATAAAAAATAACAGTGTCACAATCAGATTAACACTATAAACATCACAACAGTATTATTGTACCATATATAACAGTGTCAATGTTATCCTGACAGTATCATTATTTATCATTATTCTTGCTATAATTAGTGATTCAAAACTTCAATAGTGGCTAACTCTTTCTCTTCATTGTTTTCTTTCATCATTTCAACCTCCGTCGACTTTTCCTTGTCCACTTCATCATCATCCCCTTTCACTAACTCTTCCAGTGGTTTATATTTATAACTCATAGCACATATAACATAATACAAAAGATTCACCACTTGTATTCCAGTTACCAACCAGTAATAATAATCCAATTTTCCCCGATTAAGATTCCGATCGGGCAACCAATTACCACTGGTTTTATCGTCACGACGTCCTGTATACTTGTGTACTGTCGACACCAAGAATGTCCCCAAATAATTACCAATAGAAGTCGCGATCGAATAAAGCGCAACCGCACTTGCCCTCATACTCTCGGGCGATTGATCATAAAGAAATTCGAGATGACCGACAGATGAAAAAACCTCAGCGATTCCATGTATACAATATTGCGGTATTAACCAGAAAACACTTATAGGAATTATAAGTGTAGGCTTATCTAATAACCCGTATTCTTTCGCCACGCTTTTTCTCTTGATTTCAACAAGTGCTGATACGATCGTAGCAAGAATGTTGATAGCAAAACCTATCCCCATTCTTTGTAAGCATGTTATACCAGCTGGATTCCCCGTGAACCGCTTAATAAACGGAACGAAAACACGTTCGTATAAAGCGAGTCCAATAAGGATAGTTATGATACTGAATATAGACATGGAGGCTGGAGGTATTTGGAAAGAATGATGAGAGATAAGATGACGGTCCATACTACGTGCTTGTTGGATCGTAAAGCTGCTTAAATGGGAAGATGAAGTTACTATTAATATGCCTGCTGCCCATATCGGTAGAACCCTAATTATTGACTTTAATTCTTCAACTCTATGAGTTGTTGATAATCTCCATGGTTTTGGTAAGTTCAGCTTGTCCAAATCACCTTCTTTTACTACAGCTGCTCTATCTAGCCACCTAAAAGATCAATATGAAGACATATTCAGAAAGATTAACAATATATATATATATATATAAAATCATTGTATTAGAAATATCTGCTGCACTGTAATTTCTCTCGAATATATAGATATACCTGAACTGATCCGAATGAAGAAGCCTCCCGTCATAAGAAATATCGGCATCGAGTTTCTTGTTTTCATACAACATCCCATGATCATCAGATACAACAACATTCCTCTTCTTTACAGCTGCAACAACAACCTGAGCTAACCTAACCAATGGACTCCCACCAGGTTTCACTTTTTTATAAAGTGGGCTTCCCATAACAAAAGCAAGAATAGACAAACTCATAGCAATGGTTGGAATTCCAAGCCCCCAACCCCAACCTACATTGTCTTGGATGTAAACCACAACTGTTAATGCAAGCAAGCTTGCAAATGCCATGATGAAGTAGTACCAGTTGAAAAGATTCCAACCCCGTTTCGCGGATTTTGATTTGCTCATGTCGAATTGGTCGGCTGCGAATGTGATTACGCATGGTTTGAGCCCGCCTAATCCGAACGATGTTAAGAGAAGGGCGGCGTAAAGGACCCAAAGCTGTTTGGTTGAAGCTTCTGTGCAGTTTACTTGAGTTGGGCATGGAGGTGGTCGGAGCTGGGGTAGAACTGCAGAAACAACTACACTCACCATTCCCTGCACCATATATATTTAGAGCAATGTATAGATTTCGGACGTAAAAAAACCGCAGAAACACACTCAAAATGAAAGAGAGGGGGAAGAACATATATAAGTATATATACCAGTTCATAAATGATGGAAGAAACAAGAATAGTCCAAAATCGACCCGCAAATGAATCAGAAATGAGGGCACCGATAAGGGGAGTGAAGCTTGAAGTACCCCCAAAGTTTGTGAGAGTGTTGGAAGCCTTCACTAAAGGCAAGTTTAGTTTTAAGGTAAGGTATGTTATCATGTTTGCATAAAACCCTGTTGACGCGAACCTGTCGCATGCTTCATTTGCTGCAACCAAAGTATGAAGACAATACATAACAAACTTAACATAATTGGTTACATAAAAGTGACAATAATAATGATGTAAGAATTAAATTTCTTTGTTCAATAACAATTTAAAAAGTATCTCTGGAGAATGATAACATAATATTTAAGGTTTAATTCAAAATTTTGACATTAATTTATTCGCTATAACTATAGTAAAATCAACCATTGGATGGTCTTTTTGTCCTTCTGTTATTTTTTAAGAAAGAACAATACATTTTGGAAACTCTCAAAATCGGAAGTCTCATGAGAATTCTGAAATTCCTTCGGACGCAAGGGATGATTCTACGTGCTAAAATCAATTATGGAAAAACTATGAAAACATTAGTGTATATTATTTTATTTTTTTACAAACAAAACATTAGTGAATATTGATAACATTATGTATAAGATAGAATACGAAAATTTGACAATTATAATTGCTATATTTTTTTCATAAATTAAATATTTTATAATCGTTTACATACGAGTTGTCATACATATTAATGTTTTCATAACGAAACGACGTTCGACCTGAACACTTCTAGCTGAGGGGGCAGCGCCAACTCGTGAGGGTAGCGCCAACTCGTGGTTCGACAGATTAATGTCGAGGGGGCAGTGCAAACTCAAAAGCTAAACACTCCTAGCTGAACAAATTCGGATTCATGCATCAGTTCGGATTCATGAACATGCGAAGAGATGCACCTCATGAATCCAAGAGGTGTAATGTTTGGCCGAACTGATATGATCTTTACCCTTTCGTGTATGAATACCTCACTTCGTTTATAGGTACTTTAAGTCTATAAAAGACACAAGCATACAAACGAATTCATCCTGAATTTTTACAGCATCATCAGAACAAATTTCTGAGTGTATGATAACACTCTAAATGCACCATTAAATTAACCCTTATTTACCCCAAATTCTGCTCTAGAGAATGTAGATAGGCCTATTATTGTGAAGGAATATATGTTAACACTGAGTGCATGTTTCTAAGTTCGTAATTCTGCATCTACGTTATTATCCTGAAGATTTGGTATTGTTTTGCCTTGTTCTATGTATTTTCAGAATGTATCAAATCCGGAGCATTTAAGGACGGAGTTGGACCAGAGGAAGGAGTATTGGGCCAAGTGAAGTGAGTCCAGGAAGAGATCTGTTGAAAGAAAAGAAGAATTGAAGGCTCGGTTTACCGTGGGCTAGGCCCGATAAACCGAGGGTCTTGAGGAACAAGAAATCGATTATGCCGCATCTACTAGGTCGGTTAGGGTTTCTATGAGTCATAAGTCGGCCAATGTATCTATATAAGGCCGCAGAACTGAGTGTCTTATAGATCTTTTATCAAATTCTTCAATTACATTATACAATTTGATGAAATAAAGTTCTTCTAAGCTTTTGAAGTTTATTTTCTGGTTTCCTTCCCTTCCCTACCATCTCTAGCTTGAGTAGATCAAGCTAGATCTCCATTTTTTAAGGTATGAAGCTTTGAACGTTCCTTTATGTCTTTAATATGGTAGATCTGTTTGTATTCATGTGTTTTAGTTAATCTGCATGTTTAACAACCCCATAATTTACTTAGATTAATCTGAATTGAGCAATGTAGACCCAGAAATAGGAAAAGCCGCCCCCGGTAAACCGGCGGTCTATACCGGTTTACCGAGGCAACATTTAGAAAACATAATCTGGAGGTTCGTCGATTTACGTTGATCGGCGGAAATAATAATTAACGTTGATCGTCCGCCAATATAGTATTCGTAATTCGTAAATTAACATTAAGTACTGATAATGAAGTGTTAGTTAGGACATCGTCTCGATGGACCCTAGGAACGTGCTAATCAGTGTCGATAGCTGCCTAGGCGGGTTAGCGGTATGAATTAGCGCTCAATACTGGCAATTCTAGTTCTTTATGTGTATGAACTATTATGGACCAAATAAGGAGGGTAGCTGGCGTATAGATTATCTACTACCATGGTCGGAGTAGATAGGGTTAAGAGTTGCACCCGTAGCTTAATACTGAATTAAAAGCTCAATTGATTAGATTTAAGGAAATTATGTGGGAAAGTAAACATATGAATTAACTAATCCAAGTTAGTAGATCAGTGGGATGAGGGGGAGGAATACCACGTTTCTTTTATGTCCATTGTTTGTTAAAGACCATATATGTGTCTTCTTAGTTAGGTTATAATAGTTTATACTTGAGTTGCATTGTCTCTGTGGGATCGACCTTGATTCGCCATTGCTATACTGCGATTGACCTAGCACTCTTGCTAGTAATATCGACGTAAGTGACTTACACGCGATCAGTGTCCTCGGATTTGATTCAAACAAGTCTCTGTTTGAAATCAAACACTACATTGTATTCTGAGAGAGATTTTCGTTAGTTCCTTAAGTGACAAATTATGAAGGGACGAAACATATTTTTAAAGACAACACTTATTGCGTGTATTGGAGTTCTTCTTATTCTGTCAATTTCCTATGTATTAATTTTTTCCAACAGAAAAGACTTTTGCTTTTTGTTATTTTTAAAAAGAGCAATAACAATGTTCAAAACTCTCATAATAATCATCAGATTTCTCAAGGGAACTCTAAAATTCCATCACATGTTAGGGATGTAAATAAGAAGTCCTTTGAGACCACATATGGGCGGTGGATGCAAGGAGGATTTTAAAAATAAAATTGTTGGGTAGAGTTTAAGATCCAATTAATTTATTAGAGTTTGTTATTTTGATTAAACTTTAAAATACATGTCATCTTAATTATATTTTCACATATAAAATGCTATTTTGTATCACTGTTACATCTATTATGTCCTCTTATGTATGTAGTTATGGCAAATGTCTTACGTGAGTGCTTGACCATTTTTCCTAGATAAAACAAACTTTATATGTCGTAGTTTGTCATTCGTCGATCTATTTCCCTAAAGAAAAAAATAATATACGTCATTCCTCGTAATTACTTTCACTTCACTTCACTCGGATTATTATATTTTGCTAAATAATGTTTTGTTGAATTATCATCTCTTTCACTTCAATTATTATATTTTGCAAGGTAAAGTTTTGTTTACCTACGATTTCAACCAAAATACATATTGATAATTAATCAACGGACGGATTGTTTGTATTTGATTAGAGTTCATTATTTCATTTAAAAATTATAATCCACTTCATTTTATTTATTTATTTTATATATAAAACGATATGTGTATCAATTACATCTATTATGTCCTCTTATGCATGTACATAAGGCAAATGTCCTATGTGAGAGCTTGACCACTTTTTTCCAATAAAACAAACTTCGTCATGGTTCGTCTTTTTTTTTTTTTTTAAAGAAGGAAAAAAATTATACGTTATTGTTAGATATTTGTTCATAAATTAAATGTTTTATAATCGGTTGAACGGATTCAGATATATGCATCAGTTCGGATTCATGCCTCAGTTCGGATTTATGAACCTGGAGAAGAGATGCAGCTCTCGATACACCTCTGAACTGATTGAATTTTACTCTTTCGTGTAAGTACGGGTACATTCGGCCTATAAAAGGCACAAGGATGCAAACAAAATCATTCTGAAGTTTAACAGTATCATGAGTATTTTCCGAGTGTCCTCAGGTTTGATCAAACAAGTCACTGTTTGAATCAAACACCTCCACTGTATCCTAAAAGTGATTTTCGTTAGTTACCTAAGTGACAATTGTGAGGGAGGAAACATCTCTTTAAACATCTCTTCTATTTCGATTGTTATATTTTCCAAGGTAAAGTTTTATTGAATTACGATCTCAATCAAAAGCTTAAGTTAATTGGATTGTACATAATTAGCATTTAATAATGTTATGTGGGTAGAGATTATCCCACATTGAGTAATTACTTGAGAGAACCAACATGACTTTATTACATTGGTCTTTGAGATTTTATTTTGATTGTACCTCATAATCAATTGTCTTACTTTATTTCTGGCTTTCGGCTTTTGGCTTCAGGAGAGTGTTTTTTTATTTTTTATTTTATTTTTCCACTATAATAATATTCTTCTTTTTACATGTGCACGTCGGTCACGTTGACTGAACTACGTAAATTTGGTGTATTATTTTTTCCTTTAGTTTTTTATTTTGTGTTATCGTCGTTAAGGGCTATTATTCGGGTTTCAATCCTTGATAAGTAGGTAACAAATCCAATTTTTCGGAGCTTTGAAATATAGTCATTATGACAGTAACCAAGTATTATTTTGAGAAGTTCGACAGAAATGTCAAATTACATATGGATGTGGTAGTTGAAGATAGAGGCCAACCCGATACATGATCGAGGGCTTTGATATTGCGTTGCTTAGGAATGAGAAATAGCCGGATAAGATCTTATATGAGAAGTTTGTTGATCTTGACAACAAGGTCAAGTATCATGTTAAATCTTTCTGATGATGTGTTCATAGAAGTAACTATTGAGGTTACTCCTATGGGTTTATGGGATAAATTAAAATCTTTATATATGAAGAATGCTATGGAGAATAAGTTTTCTTTAAAGCAAAGTTTGTATATGCTTCGTATGCATGAAAGATCGTCTATATTATCTCATTTAGATAAATTTATTTCTATACTTATGGATTTGAGTAATATAGATGTTACAATTGATGATGAGGGTCAGGCCCAGTTGTTATTAGGTTCACTTCCCAGTTGTTTAAGCATTTTAGAAAAACATTGTTTTATGGTAAGGATATTATTCCGTATACAAAAATTAAACTGGTTTTGAAATAGAAAGATAAGATTGATAAAGACATAACTAGGAAAAGAATTAGTGATGCAGACTTGTTGGTAGTTCGGGGCAGACTAGATAAGATGGATTCAGGTAGTGCAAATTTTGTTTTTTCAATTCCAGACCAAAAAAAATTGATGTGCAGTCATCGAAAAAAGATTGAGCGCGCATATAAATCTTATTGCTTTCGACTTAAGACAACGAAAAATGTAAACAAATGATGCATAGTAACAAAGAGTTAGCTCAGGCCAGCATTGTAGAATTAAGATGAGAGTGGTGGAATGGTTTTCTTTGTTGATGATCAATCAAGGTAAGGTTGCACGTATCATATGTGTTCTAATAGGGACTGGTTGCACGTATCATATGTGTCCCAATAGGGAGTGATTCAATTCAAGGTGGAGTTGTTTTGATGGGCAACGACGCTGTTTTCAGAGTTGCATGGATTGGTAGAGTGAGAATCAAGACCTATGATGGTGTTGTCACAACGCTTACGCAAGTGATCAGATGTGTTCCAGAATTGAAGAATAATCTCATCTCTTTGGGCACATTTGAGATTCTTGTCTATAAGTACATTTGTAAAGGTGGAATTCTAGAAATTATTTGAGATGCTCTGGCCTCTGGCTGTCATGAAAATTTGTAGGTCTGGCAGTTTGTATAATTTTCACGGATCCACGTTTATTGACAATTATGCAATCCTTACATCATTTTGTTCATAGTCGGATATTATCAAACATCTTTCGGTTGTTAAGTCGAAGCGGTGTTTGGACATGTTTGACATTGTTTGATGACTTGGAGCTTGTGACAAAGAGTAGTATTACTATTTCAGGATGTGAGACAATTGTCCCAATGTGGAGATTCGTTATGTGGTGGGAGCAATTGTTAAGATTAAGCGCTTACCATTCTACTAAAACCAATTGGTGGAAGTAAATGTGCTACTTTATTTTCTTATCTTTAACTCGCCCCCTCAAGTGTGGGCTCATATAAAGGCTATGCCAACTATGCACACAACAAGCCTGAGCCAACTAGGCTCACAAAGGCCAACTAGGCCAGCCCAACACTTGCATATTATAAATGGGGGAAAATAATGTTTGCAGCGGGTTTTGAACCCAAGACCTTTCGCTCCGATATCATGTTAAGATCAAACGCTTATCATTCTACTAAAATCAATTGGTGGAAGTAAATGTGCTACTTTATTTCTTTATCTTTAACAACAATTATCCCACATTAACTATATAGTTGAGAGAGCCAACATAGCTATAGTATATAATTGGGCCTTTTATTTTGATGTACCTCATAGGTTAAACACTTGATCGTCTTAACCTATTTTTGGTTTTTGGCTTTTGGCTTCAGAATAGTTCTTTTTTTTTTTTTATGGTATATTTGTCCACTATAGTAATATTCTCTATTTCGGCATTGGACATGAGCCACATTGCCGAACCGTGTAAATTTGGTGTTTCGTTTTTTGTTCCGTTATTTATTTTGTGTTATAGTCGTTAATAATTATCACTCGGGTTTCGATCCATAACAAATAACATTTAACACGCCCCTCAGGTGTGGGTTGGGAGAGGCCCAACAATGTTTGTATAAAGGTTTTAGCTCATTAACTC
Source organism: Gentiana macrophylla (assembly GCA_026214975.1). Classification (NCBI taxonomy): domain Eukaryota; kingdom Viridiplantae; phylum Streptophyta; class Magnoliopsida; order Gentianales; family Gentianaceae; genus Gentiana; species Gentiana macrophylla. Next base: position 548,449 of record JAOBSW010000553.1, read on the forward strand.
TTACTGCCATATCAAATTGAATTACTATCTAATAAAAAAACTTAACCTGATGAAGAGATAGATAATTAATATTTTTATAAATTGGATGACAATATTTGCAGATGGCGGTTTGAACTTATGACCTCCGGCTCTGATATCATATTAAATTGTCATCTTTTTCAAAAAAAAACTTAAGTTTCCCTTGAGAGAGAAAAAAAAAAAAAAACACAAACACAATTAAGCTAGTCGGAAAGTAGATAATTAAGGCTTTTCACCCTTAAATTAGTGTTATAATACTCTGAAAGAGTGAAAGGTAAAGCTTTATTGAAAAGAAAGATTAGAGTAAGGAGACTGAACTTGGTACAGAACTTTAAGAACTAGATCGAGTTACTGATTTTAGTTTCTCCCCTCTTATACTTTTGTGAGAGGATTATAGGTTTTTAACCTTTAATATCGTATAAGGTAAAACTGCGTACAACATACTGTAATAAACTGATATTTTTTTCTTGTATTGAACAGCCAAAAAGAAAAATCCTGGATCATGTTCATCTCTTTAATATAATAAACTACGCAAAGTAATCTAAGTTATCTAACAGGCAACAGCTTTGTTACAACCATAATCAGCATAAAGCTATACAATGTAATGAAAACTGAACTAATGTCATATAAACACAGAATTGTCTGCAAATTTGCTTTGGAATATAATAATTAATTAATGGAAGAAAAATCTATGATTTCAAGAACCATAAAAAACATCATTTTAAAAATAAAAATAAAAAAACTCACCGAGAATAAAGGGTATAGTTCTGATTCCACCAAGTCTCTTCTTCCTTTTGACGACTTGATCAGTAGTTTCTTCTCTCTTCTCCACACCATTAATTTCAGCCATATTCTTTTCTAACTCCATTTTGATTTCTCCAACTTTCTATTGGAAAAGCGTTCGAGCAAGCAAGCAAGCATCCAACTGATGAACCTTAAATATATAATAGTTGGTATTCACCCTAACGTGAAAATAACAGTGAAAGAACAGGGATTTTAAGTAAGTAAGTAGTAACATAATACAGACAGTAAAATGTCATTATTGAGAGATACAATTCCTACTGGATGCACGCCAATGGGACCCTCCAATAAGTCTATTGGACTTGTGCCTTACAGTTAGGTAATAGATTGTCTATTTTAAAGAACCCTTTAGACACACAAAAACCCGACTAATTTTGCTCAAGTAATTAATACGTGATTTGAGAATATTTAAGAAAGTCACGTGTTCCGAATGATTAGTCTCAGAAAATTGTGTGGATACCTTGCATAAAAAATAAAATAAATAACCAACAAAACAAAACTGCTCACGCTGTTAAAGGGTCCATATAATTGCTTAGTGGGCTGTCACAATACCGAGTTAAATTCACATGTCTAAGTTGTGTGTCTAATTTTGCTGTCTAAATAAAAACTATATCGTTTTATGTGAATTTGAATTTTTGAGGAAAAACAAATATATATATATATATATATATATATATATATATATATATATATAAATTAAATACACATGAAACGATATGGTTTTTACTTAGACACCGAAATTAGATAGGTGATTTCAACCTTTTTTTTTAACTTATTATTTGTTACTGATCACCCAACACACAATGTCTAGCATGTGATCCGGGTCATTAATTAATTATGTTGCAAATATTTTTTGACCTTAAGCCTTGAGTGATCTGTCTTCATCATATTTTTTTTGTTATTTTAATGCCACCGAAAACACTGTTATGCAACTGAACACTTGCTAACCTAAGCTACATGAAACTTGGTGGTGGAACGGTTTTTTTATGTATATTTTTGCAACATGCGGTTAGGGATTTCAATTTTTATCCAATGTGGTGGAAATCTACTTACCCTACTCGCTAGGGTAGGATAAGATACGGATTTAATATTTTAAAACAAGATCAAATAGAAAAGGATATAGATATTTGTTTTCTATCCGTCGTAATATTCACCTGACTGACTATATAATATTTTATTCATAATTTCGCATAAAAATATAATAATATAGCCTTCCGTATCAAAATCATTAAGAGAAAAAAAAAACATTCTTTTTTGTACATCGAATGAGTAAATTCAGTATTTCACATTACTGATTAACAAAAACAATCAAAGAAATACGAACATACTCATATTAATATATAGTTTTTCATCTCGTAAAAACAAGGATGTTGATGATCGGAGAAATTACCCATATTGTTAGTTGTGAAAAGATGAAGTAAATGTAATTTTAATCAAAGTTAGACCACCATTTTGATGATGACGTGTATTTTTCACTATCTCTTAATTTTGGTTTTCTTAAATGATCGAAAATAAATGAGATCAAGCACTCATGACTACAGGTAATTTCTAGAGATATATTGGTCATGACCGTGACTTTTACGGCTTTTCGAATAAAATTCTAGAATGGAAGCTTAATAAAAAGAAAGAGGGCATTTATATTCACCACGTCAAACTTACTAAGGCACCCATGAAGTCTAAAAAATTGTCATAAGACTAAATTATCATACTCTTTATAGTCGTGTGATTTTACCATGGCAACACATATGCAACAAAGTAAAAATAAAAACACTTTCGACAAATACTTTTTACAATCACCAATCTTCGAAAATTATAAATTCATCCTTACATACTTTTATTTTACACGTCAATATTAGACAGGTGATCTCAAACCCCAAGGTGTAATGAAAAAAATATTGTTTTCGATCGTCTCTAAATAATAATTGTTTAATAAAAAATATTTAGTGGTGGGGCAGGATAGGTTAGGGTAAGGTAGGGTGGGGTAGGATATATAGGGTGGGTGATGTATGGTAAAGTAATGTATGATAATGTAGGGTAGGGTAGGATAGGGCGGGGTAGGGTGGGGTGAGGTATGGTAGGATAGGCTAGGATGAGCTAAGTAGTGTAGATTAGGTAAGTAAGGTAAGGTAGGGTGGTAAGATAATGTGTGGTGAGATAGGGTAGGGTGTGGTATGGTGGCGTAGGGTAAGGAGTGGTATGGTAAGGTAGGGTAGGGTAGGATGAGGTAGTGTAGGTTAAGTAAAGTATGTAAGGTAATGTAGGGTGGTAAGGTACGTAAGGTAATGTGAGATAGTGTAGGGCGTGGTGATGTAGGGTAGGGTGTGGTATGATGGTGTAAGATAGGGTGTGATATGGTAGGGTAGGGTGGGTATGCTAGGTTATGGTAGGGTAGGGTAGGGTGAGGTATGGTAAGGTAATGTATGATAGGTTAGGTTAGGGTGTGGTATGGTAGGGTAAGGTATGGTAAGGTGAGGTATGGTAGGGTAGGGTAAGGTAGGATGGGGCGGGGTAAGGTATGGTAAGGTAATGTATGATAGGGTGTGGAAGGGTGGGGTGGGGCATGGTAACTGGTAGGGTAGGGTAGGGTGAAGTATGGTAGGGTTACTGGGGTGGGGCATGGTAGGTTGGTGGATAGGGTGAGGTATGGTAGGGTGGGGTAAGGTGGTGTAGGGTAGGGTAGGATGGGGTGGGGTAAGGTATGGTAAGGTAATGTATGATAGGGTGGGGTGGGGTATGGTAACTAGTAGGATAGGGTGAAGTATGGAAAGGTTAGGTGGGGTGGGTATGGTAGGGTGGGTATGGTAGGGTGGGTGTGGTATGTTAGGTGGGGTTAGGGTATGGTAAGGTAGGGAACGGTAGGGTGGGGTGGTATGGTATGGTAAGATTAAGTAAGGTATGGTAAGGTATGTAGGTTAGGTTAAGGTGGGGTATGGTGGTTTTGGGTATGGTGGGTAGGGTGGGATGGTGGATGGGGTAGGGTGAGGTAGCGTAGGTTAGGTAGGGTGTGGATAGGTTGGTAAGGTATGTAAGGTAAGGTAGGGTGGTAATGTAGCGAGGTAGGGTAGGGTGAGGTAGGGTTGGGTTAGGTGGTTGGTAGGGTAAGTTGAGGTAGTGAGGTAGGGTAGGATGGGTAACGAGATAGAGTGCGGTGGGTGATTGGTAAGGAAATGTGGGTATAATGGTATGGTGGGGCAGACCTACCCCACCCCACCCACATCACTCTACCCTTTCCACCATATCCCAACCTACATCACTCATCCTTAATCCACTACCGTGTCCTCGTCATCACTCATTGTGACACATTTCATATAATTTGTTTCATTCAATTCTTTCATATTCCAAATGCAATAATGGAATGAGTTTATTCCATTTCATTCATATGACTTTATTTCATTTCATTTCATTCATGCGTTACAAACATCTCGTTAGAGTTCAGGAGTAGGGTCTTTTGACGGCGGATCTTGAGAACTCGTTCCATTAAACTCTTTATCACTATTAGAGGAGTTGAGATCACCTGTCCAATTTAGGTGTCTAATTTCAGTGTCTAAGTAAAAACTACGTAGTTTCATGTGTGTTTTATTTTAGAAATTTATGAAAAACAAAAAAACAAAACACAAATAAAACTACGTAGTTTTTACTTAGATAGTGAAATTAGATACATTTATACATATATATGTGTGTGTGTGTGTGTGTGTGTGTGTGTGTGATGTAAATAAGATTCAATTTATCAAAAAAATATTCGTAAACATCTACAAAAATACTAGACAAGATAGGTAATATGTAAACTTTATGAATATCTAGAATAGATATTCGACCTTTATACGATGCCAAAAAAAATTGTGATTGACCTACAAAATATTTCAAATTGTAAAAATGATTGTTTGTCAACAAAAACATATAAACTTAATACGGCATATTATTTATTAAATTATTAAATTATTATAGAAATGAAAATCATGTATTTTAACGTTTCCATTGAAGAAAACCTAAATAAAGAAAAAAAAACAAAATATAAAAAATTGGGTTCATGAGTGTCGGTGCCGTGTCGGGGAGTGTTGACAGTGTGTTGGAAGCGTGTCGGATATTAAAATTTTAAATAATACTCCCTCCGTCCCGTATTATAAGTCATTTTGGACTTTTCACACAGATTAAGAAAAATAATAAATGAGTTACTTTTTAATATTTCAAGGCAAAATATTGTATTGTTTTTTGGGAGTGACTTATAATATTGCATTGTTTAGTATGAAAGTGAAAACAATGCATTAATCTTGTATTGAAATGTGAGAAAGACTTATATTTTGGGACACCACAAAAAAGTTAAAAGGACTTATATTGCGGGACGGAGGGAGTATTAATTTAATTGGCCGACACGTGTCGAACGCGGCGTCGGAGCGTGTCGTGTCTTGTGTCGGACACGGTGCACGGCGTCTAGATTGAAGTATCGGTGCATCATAGTTTCTGGAAATCATGTCTCTATATAACCTTAAAACATTCTGGAATAAATGGGCCCCACCGCTTCGATGAGTCCGGAACCTCTGCTGTGTGTATTACACAGCAGGGGCTGCTGTGATGATAAAACGGCGTCGTTTTTACGTACAAAGCGACGCCGTTTTGTTCCGAGCTTTACAAAAAAAACCTCAAAACGACACCATTTTGTTCACAGCACCGCACAGCAGGGAGGTCGCCACAGCAAACGATCACAATTCCCGCTTCGATGTCACTGGATATTGTTGCAGCGGAGCTAACTCCTACTAAATTCTAAAGAAAACGTTTCAGACTCTAAGTCACATTTAACACTGAAAACCTTGACACTTGCATTTCGAAAAACTTACTACTACCTTGAACTTTGCTTTGAAGACTTGCTTGAATCTTGTATCGAAAACTGTAACAATTACTACTACCTTCGTCCTAAAATGTAAATCTTTTTAGGGTATTTCACACAGATTAAAAAAGTGGTTAAATTGGTTATATGTCATTGATTTTGATGGAAAAGTCTAAAATAACCTTTGACTATTATTGATGTTGAGTAATTATCTAAGGGGTATTTAAGTCCTTTAGTATTGTAGCTGAGGGTATATTAGTAAATGATGTTAATGCCATGTGGCATCTTGTTTTGTAACCGTTTACAGCATATAATCTTTGTATGTACCTCAGAATCTATAATCAATACTATCAGAATTTTCCTTATCCAAATTCTGTCTTGGTATCAGAGCAAAGGTATGCCGGCGTAATGACCACCGGAGCTCCGACTTCCGTTGTTCCTTCAGGAACTGCTGCTCCATCTACCGGAGCTGCCATTACTGCAACTATCGCTGCGTCGTCTGTCGGAGAAGGAACCCATCTTCCCACAGATGGAAATAACACCGTTCTTGGAAGTTCAGAGCTCACTGTCGGATTTTCCACTGGATTTCCACCAATCACCATTTCTCCGACCTTGGCTGCACAGATTGGTCTCAACACTGGTTCGTTCATGCCTTTCAGCTACATGCAAGCACATCCTCTATCTACTGGTATGAACTTCGCTAATTTTAGTACTGGTGCTGGTCCTTTTACTGGTTTGCCACCAACTCCGGTTGCCGGAAATCTGGGAAACTTGAATGCTCCTGTCTTGTCCCCAATGCCCTTCACTGGTAATATGAGTCAAACATGTGCTGTGAAGCTTGACAGATCCAATTATCTTTTGTGGAAATCCATTGTGTTGCCCATTATTCGAGGACATAGACTGGAAGGACACATCCTTGGAGATGGTAACTCTCATAGGTTGCACTCACCCTTCTCGATTTCACCTTCACCATTTCAACGACCACAGACCGCTGAAGAGTGGAATCTCTCCGATCAGCTCTTAATCGGTTGGTTGCTGGGTTCTATGACAGAACAAGTCTTGCAGGAGCTGGTTGGATGCAACACAGCCAGAGAAATATGGGTCACACTTGAAACCTTGTTCAACAGTCAAGCTGAAGCCCGGATGCTGGAATACAAAAGTGCCTTGACTAGGGCTACTAAGGGTTCAAAATCCATGGCAGATTATCTTTTACAAATGAAGTCCTATGCTGACAATCTTGCTGCGGCAGGCTATCCAATATCCAAGTCTGAGTTGATTTTGGCTACTCTGGGAGGACTTGAGAGAGAATATGAAGCTGCCATTGTAAATTTAACAGCTAGGGTTGGTGCCATGACTTGGCAGGAGGTTCAGTCTCAACTTCTGATACATGAGAGACTGCTGGCAAGGTTCAATAACCCCACTGGTGAGTTTCTGAATGGTCCATCTGCCCAATTTGCTAGTGGTTTTAGTCAAAGACCTGCATCACCTGGTCCAAGACCTTATAATCAACAAGGTTCTAATAGTAGAGGCAGGGGTGGAAGAAGCAATAGGGGCAGAGGAGGTGGTAGAAACAATAACAGTGGCAATAGACCTGTGTGTCAACTATGTGGTAAGACAGGACACATTGTGATGACTGTGGCCTGAGGTTTGAACAGATTTTGTTCCTCCCAAAGTCTTTGAAATGGATCAAAGCAACAAGCTTCGGCTATGATTCTTTGGACCTCAAACTCTTGCGAGACCTCGCACTGGTACATGGACGGTGGTGCAACTAACCATGTGACCTCAGACATCAACAATCTCCACTTGACTGGTGACTACACTGGATCAGACAACCTTGCTGTTGGTAATGGTGAGCTTCTTCATATTTCTAATTCTGGAACTTGTGTTCTTCCTACTAATAGCACACCCTTACATTTGAAAAACTCTCTTCTTGTCCCTAGCATGACAAAAAACCTTGTTAGTGTTTCTCAGTTGACTAAAGATTATCCTGTTGTCATAGAGTTTGATGATAAATGTGTTTATGTTAAGGACAAGGACACAAGGAAACTGCTGCAAATAGGAGTTCTTAGGCATGGATTGTATCAAATTCCTGTTGTAGGAGCTCAAGCTGCATCCAAGACCTCCCTTCACTCCAAGACTTTATGTTCCTCTTCTAATAATCCTTGTACTGTTTTTATTTGCTCTTCTAATTCTGGAAAAGACTTAAACACTTGGCATAGAAGGCTTGGACACCCTTCTCAATCTGTCTTGAAGTCTGTTTTGGATCATTGTAATGTTCCTTTTTTAAATGACAATGTTGATTTCTGTGAAGCTTGTAAGTTTGGGAAAATGCATGTGTTACCTTATCCTAAATCTTCCTTTCATGCTGCATCTGTCTTGGATCTTGTCTATACTGATTTGTGGGGTCCTGCACCTGTTGTTACCAACTCTGGTTATCAGTATTATATACATTTTATTGATGATCACTCCAGGTTCACCTGGATATTTCCTTTAAAACACAAATCTGAGGCACTGTCTGCATTTGTTTCTTTTAAACAACTTGTTGAAAATCAATTTAAAACTACTATCAAGTGTGTGCAATCTGATTGGGGAGGTGAGTACAGAGTGTTTGAGTCATATCTGAAACAACATGGCATTACCTTTAGGCACCCCTGCCCTCATGCACATGGTCAACATGGGAGGGCAGAAAGGAAACACAGGCACATAGTTGAGATGGGCCTCACTCTCCTTGCTTGCAAAGCTTCTATGCCTCGAAATTGCAGTATGATAGTTTTGAACAAGCTGTCCAAATCATCAATGATTTACCTACTCCTGTTCCTAATAATTTAACTCCTTCTCAAATCCTGTTCCATGTCCAACCTGACTATGCAAGGTACAAAGTGTTTGGATGCAGCTGCTACCCAAATCTTAGACTCTATCAGAGTCATAAGTTTAGTTTTCACTCAACAAAATGTGTTAATTTGGGATTTAGTACTCACCACAAAGGATATAAGTGTTTAGCTTCTAGTGGAAGAATCTATATAAGTAGAGATGTTGTCTTTAATGAAAAAGAATTTCCTTTTAAGGAAGGTTTCTTGCAAGGTAAGCATAGAGAAGTTGTCCTTGATCCTGCTCTTACTGATGCCTTCTATTTGCTTGTTCCCTTAACCAAAACTGACTCCTATCCAGGCACCCCTTTTCAGACCTCCCAAACTGTTAGTTCTGCTCAACCTAATTTGAATGCTAATTCATCTGTTCCTAGTCCTGCCTATGATTCTCCCAGATCAACTTCTCAATTGTCCCCTACCAGTTCACCATCCTCTCCTTCTCCTGAAATATCCCATTCTGAACCAGATCCTGAGTTTGAGCCTGATCCTGTTTCTCACTCTCCTACCCCTACTCCACCACTTCCTGTGTGTCACCCTATGCAAACCAGATCCAAAAGTGGGATCTTCAAACCAAAAGTCTATCATGCCTCCAGCACCTATTCCAATACTCCACCTCACCTTACTGAACCAGTGAGAGTGTCTGATGCTTTGGAGTGTCCATAATGGAAAGCAGCTATGGTTGAAGGAATTTCAAGCCCTACAACAAAATCACACCTGGACCTTAGTGCCACCTGTTTCAGGGCAACATCTTGTAGGAAACAGGTGGGTGTTCAAGTTGAAACTCAAACCAGATGGTACTATTCTGAAACATAAGGCCAGACTTGTGGCCAAGGGCTTTTATCAGACCTATGGAGTTGATTATACAGACACCTTTAGTCCTGTGGCTAAAGCTGCTACCATCAGAGTTGTTCTGTCAGTGGCTGTGACCTTTAAATGGTCCATTAGGCAAGTTGACATAAATAATGCCTTTCTGAATGGTCCTATTAGTGAGGACATCTTCATGGCACAGCCAGAAGGATTCCAAGATCCTAGTAAACCTCAATTTGTCTGCAAATTGAATAAGGCTTTATATGGTCTGAAACAAGCTCCTAGAGCCTGGTTTGGTGCTCTAAGGTCTCAAATGTTGGAGTGGGGGTTCACACAATCCAGGGCAGACAATTCTCTGTTCATTCATCAGACCAAAAGACAGATGATGTATGTTCTAATTTATGTTGATGACATACTGGTTACAGGTAGCTCAGATGGTCTTATTCAACAATTTATTGAACTTCTGAATTCTAGATTTGCCCTAAAGGACTTAGGACCAGTCTCACACTTTCTGGGAATGCAAGCCTTTAGAGATAACACTATTTTGTTGTTGTCTCAGAAACACTATGCAGGGCAGCTGTTGAAGAGATTGAATATGGAGAACATCAAACCTTGCAACATCCCTATGACAGTTGGAAATCACCTCAGTCCAAATCAGGGTGAACCTTTGCAAAATCCTCTACTCTACAGTAGTGCTATAGGTGGTCTACAATACTTGACCTCCACCAGGCCAGATCTCACCTATGTAGTTAATTATCTGAGTCAATTTATGCAATTTCCTACTGTTGATCACTGGATTGCACTTAAGAAAGTTCTAAGATATGTCAAAGGGACTTTGGATTACTGTCTTTTTATTCCTGCTGGTTCTGATCTAAATTTGCAGGGGTTTTCTGATGCTGATTGGGCTTGTTTTCCATCTGATAGAAAATCAGTAACAGGATACTGTGTGTTCCTTGGGTCATCCTTGATTTCCTGGTGCTCAAAGAAACAGGCAGTGGTTTCCAGGTCAAGTACAGATCTCTGTCCAATTTGAGTGCAGAAATGGCCTGGACAGTGGAGCTGTTAAAAGAAATGAGACTCAATTTGTCTTGCACACCTGTTGCTTGGTCTGACAGTCTAGGAGCTGCATCATTAGCTCAAAATCCTGTGTATCATGCCAGAACCAAGCACATTGAGGTAGATGTGCATTTTATAAGAGACAAAGTCATCAACAAAGAACTCAGAATCAACTACATACCCTCAGAAGCACAGCTTGCAGATTTCTTCACCAAGGCACTCCCAGTTTCTCAGTTTAACCACTTCAAAGGCAAACTAAATGTCATGCCTACCACCTTTAGTTTGAGAGGGGGTGTTGAGTAATTATCTAAGGGGTATTTAAGTCCTTTAGTATTGTAGCTCAGGGTATATTAGTAAATGATGTTAATGCCATGTGGCATCTTGTTTTGTAACCGTTTACAGCATATAATCTTTGTATGTACCTCAGAATCTATAATCAATACTATCAGAATTTTCCTTATCCAAATTCTGTCTATTGATGTAGAGTAGTAAAAGTGGGTGAATAGATAATAAATGAGAGGTAAAAATAGGAAGGAAAAAAAAAGTAATAAATGCTTCCTTGTTTATTTAAATGGACTTATATTATGGGACAAAACCAAAAAACTAAAAGTACTTAATCGACTGTTTAAACCGTCTTGTTTGAACAAAAAAAAGGATTCTAATCGTTTTTAAGATTACATGGTTAAAACGGTGCGTCTTTTGAAATTAGTTGAAATGACAGTTTTTATGTATTCTACGTTTAAAGCATCATAGTCTCTGATTTTCATCAAGTCATTATTTGAATACACAAAAAGTCATTTTAAACCCTCTGTAATCTTCTATTAAGGGTTCATATCGTTCCGGACAAGGCATGGACACCGCTGCGGCGGCTCTACAGTGGTACGGAGCTCATCGGGCCATTCGACTCCTTTTTTTTAATGTAGATTAGCCCATTGTTGTTAGAATTCCATGCAATCTTCATTTTGTATCCGTACAAACGAATTGAATTCAAATACATTAAAAGTGCTAGAAACTTGAAAATGAACACACACACAAAAAAAAAAACATGTCTTGAGATACATCACTTCTTACTTCAAATCTAGTCTTACAATTTTGCACATATTGTTTTTAAGTTTTTCCATTAAGAAAACATATTCTCTGATATTAGTTTGTCACCATTAGAACACGATAACCTGCCCTGACAAACATCTTTACAATAAAAACGAAAAGAATAACAAAAATACAAAAACAAAGAACCAAAAAAGGGGTCTATTCCTTTCCCAAAAAAAGAAAAAAGATTCTATTAAAAGTTGATGTAAAATTAAAAACAAAAAATATATATATATTAGCTCTAGCTGACATCTTTCCTTACGTAAAACTTGCTCAATCATTGAAAATTCATGGAGAAATACGTTTACGCCGTTTAGTATAATTTACGTAAAAGATACATAAAATAAAATAATATAGACTACATGTTTTATATAAATCAACAAAAATAGAAACACTCTTTTTGTATATTAACAATCATGTATCTTAATATGTTTAACGGTCTCTTTTGGAATATAAGAGGTGTGGCATGCCTCCTCCTCGATCTGAAGGTTGAAAAAAATTGGTATGTACACTATAATTTGTCTTTTGTTGCTATTATGGAACCGATGGTTAATTCTCCTAACTACCTTAATAAGGTGCGATTAAAAATGGGATTTAGTTATGCGATTTCTAATCCAAACAGCAAAATTTGCTTTTTGGAATATTACCTGCATGCTGGTGTAACGCCCCAAACCCCGCGTCTTTAGTAGTGGCTTAAATGAGTCATAAATGTCCGGTCATTGCTTAGAGCCGCCGCCCTCGCTTGGACTAAAAAAAATTAACCCGAGTTGACAAGCGCTTTATGTCTCTCACACTTATATGGGGTGAGCATTCTCTTATTTTACCGATGTGGGACTTTACATTCTCCCTTATAAGGGTGGCGTCCTCGCCGGGACGGCCGAGCTGATTCGGATCGTCCCTACCGAGAGGTAACTAGAGGCCATCCTTACACCGTCTTCTTGTGCGGTGCGGTAGCATAGTTCCGTCGATAGTCGGGCTCGATACCATTCGTGCGCCCAAACCCGTGCCTGGTAGCGGTTAAATGAGTCATAAATGTCCGGTCAATCTGCTTAGACCGCCGTCCTCGCCAGTGCAAAAGGGCTAACCGAGTTGACAAGACCTTTATGTCTCACACTTATATGGGGGTGAGCATTCTCTTATTTTACCGATGTGGGATTTTACACTGGGATATTGTTCTTAATTCAAATCAAGGTATCCATTTGAAGTTCAATGATAGTGTCCCTTTTATTGTTTCGATCATCTATGCCAAATGTACTAGAGCAGAACGGGTGATGTTATGGAATGATTTGAGGTTGGTTTGCAATCTGAATATGCCTTGGTTAATTGGAGGTGACTTTAATGTTATACGCTTCTTAGATGAATACAAGGGACATGGGCATCCTGATATTGCCACCATGCAAGACTTTAACACATCTATTTCTGAGTGCGGCTTACGAGGAATCTACGAGTTTACGGGGGCATTTCACTGAAATTTGGACATAGGTGAATGGCTATGTTCAAATAAAGCTTGACAGAATTTTGTTTAACACTCAGTGGCAATCTGATAGATCGTTTGAGATTCAATCCTTAGCCCGCACCTGCTCCGATCATTGGCCTCTTCTTTATTTGGGAAAAGAAAGTCTCACCGGGCCAAAGCCTTTTCGTTTTCAGAAAATGTGGTTACACCGCTCGGATCTAAAAGATGTTGTAGTAGCTAGCTGGAATGAACCCACACATGCGTCTGGCATGCTTGGTTTTATGCTAAAGCCTAAATCCCTGCGCTCTCGCTTAAAGCAATGGAATGTTGAGTCTTTTGGGAATGTTCACGACAACATTAAATTAGCCGAGCTTGATATTGCGACAAAAGAGAGTGTCTGACGAAGGATCCCGCGCCCAAAATAGAGCCGAGCTTTCACAAGCCCAAGCTAATTTACTACGCTCTTTAGCTGAGGAAGAAGACGTTTTGGCGTCAAAAATCTACTTATAAATGGTTTGTCGATGGGGACCGTAATATAAAATTCTTTCATCATAGCATTCGTATTAATCAACAACGTTTAGCTATTAGACGAATTAAAAATGGGGATGGACATTGGATGACTTCTTGGGATGATATAGGGACTGAAGCGGTATCTTTCTTTTCCAAACTTCTATCTGACGATGGTCTTACTACTCCTGAAGCGATGGATACTTGCTTAGAGTCTATTCCGGAAATTATTGATGCTGAAGTGAATAATGATCTTCTGGTACTATTGAGGAAGTCCGAGTTGTTGTTTGGGATCTTGATCAAGACAGTGTAGCAGGGTCGGATGGTTTTTCTGGTGTCTTTTTCAGACAATTTTGGGAAGTAATTCAGTCTGATCTTTTGGCAGCTATCAAAGACTTTTTTGCAGGGCACCCCTTACCTCGAGCTATGGGATCCACCCTTATCACCTTACTTCCTAAGAATGAGGCTCCGTCTACTTTTGCAGATTTTCGCCTTATTTCTCTTTGTACTTTTCTCAACAAAATCTGTACCAAGGTTCTCTCCTCGCAGTTGAAGAAGTATTTACATCTTATCATTTCTGATGAACAATCTGCCTTTATGCAAGGAAAGGACATTTCCGATAACATTTTGTTTGTACAAGAGATGGTGCAACATATTCATAAAAAGGCAGAAGGGCATAATATGATTTTTAAACTTGACATTATGAAGGCTTTTGATAGAGTCTCCTGGGTCTTTCTCCAAGCTTCTTCTCCGGTTTGGTTTTCATGCACATTTTGTTAATCTTATTCTCAATAACCTTCAAGGTACGTGGTCCTCTGTATTAGTCAATGGCTCTCCGGTTGGTTTTTTCCTTCTTCGCGAGGCATTAAACAAGGCGATCATTTGTCTCCTTATCTCTTCATTATTTTGACCGAAGCTTTTACCGGGTCTTAAAGCCATTTTTGCATCATTGGTATGGCCACTTATGCTTGTCCTAGAGATTTCCCTCAGGCTACTCATATCATGTATGCGGATGATCTTCTTATTTTTCGTAGAGGCCTTCTTCGTAATGTCCGTAAAAATTTAAGTTCATTGAAACTTACGAGCATGCTACGGACAAAAGGTTAATCGGGAGAAAAGCTTCTATGTCATCTCTAATTTGTCCAACTACTTCGATCGGAAGGATCACCTCTCTTACGAATATTCGCCATGCTAATTTACCATTCATGTATCTAGGTTGCCCCATCTTTCAAGGTAGAGCTAAGAGGCACTACTTTCAATTTTGATTGATAAGATAAATAAACGTTTAGAGGGTGGCAATCTCATCTCCTTTCCCCTGGTGGCGGACTTATCTTAATTAAGCATGTGTTGAGCTCGATACCTATACACACACTTGCTGTCGCTCTTCAAGTCCCTCGCTTCGGTTTTACACAACATCCACTCCTTATTTGCCGTTTTTTGGGAAATACGGAAGACCATTTTAAAAACATTGGCGCTTGGGAAAGAATTTGTGAACTCATCAAGAAAATGGATTGGGAATTCGTAACATCTTTGATGTTCAAAAGGCCTTTGCTTGCAAACTCTGGTGGAAATTTCGTAATAAACTTGGGATATGAGGTATGAAGTTTGGCGATTATCCTTATCCCGAGAAGATGCATACCTGGCGTGCTATGAATATGGTTCATGACATCGTTCACGATAATTTGACATGGCTTTTCTTGGGTGGTACGGGAACTTGGGTTTGGAAGCCTACCAAATTTGGTACTTTTTCTATCTCTTTTGCTTATAGTGTTCTCCGAGATAAGAAACCCCTTTTGCACGAAATGGGCATGATATGGAAGCCTAATATACCTTTGAAAATGTCTATTTTTATGTGGTGCTTTGTTAACCGTCTCCTTCCCATGCCGGATGTCATTTGACGTATGGGTTTTGCTGGTCCTTATAAATGTCCATTCTGCCAAAATGAAGACTCCACACAACACTTCTTCCTTCATTGTGACTTTGCTTCTGACGTTTGGCATTTTTTCCAAACTTCGTTGGGTTGTTATGTCAACATGGTCGACTTAAAACAAGTCTTTTGGGGTTGGTGGGATAACCAGTCTACATGTGCGCTTCAGCTTGTCAGCACTTATATCCCCACTTTTGTTTGCTGGGAGCTATGGAAGGCGCGAAACAAATTTATTTTTGAAGGCATGTTAGACACTCCGCAAACAGTGACTTACTCAATTCTCAAGGATCTATCCATGGCTTTCTATCAAAAACCCATCTTTCGTCTAGACAATAAAGATGATATTCTTTTGCATCTCGGCGTCTTGAAGCATTTTTCCGTGAAACCCAAAAGAATCCCACTCACAGTTAAGTGGATAGCCCCTCCTACTAATTCCTTTAAGCTTAACTCGGATGGCTCCTCGATTAACAACCTTGGAAACTCAGGTAGCGGTTTCATTCTCTGTAATGATCAAGGTAGTTTGGTTCATGCTTTCCGCTTTTCTTGAAGCGCCAATAGTTTTGAATCTGAAGTCAAAGCACTCTACTATGGTGTGGACTTTTGTGCTAGGAATGATATTTTTCCACTTATTGTGGAAACGGACTCGTTGGTCCTCTTTTACATTTTACAAGATGACAAGCCGCTTACTTGGGAGCAACATGATTTTCTTCATCAAGCTCGCCAAATTATTCGAGCTCGTGGTTTCACCATTCGGCATATTTATAGAGAAGCGAATGCAGTTGCGGATTTCTTAGCTAAGTCCTCGAGTTCCACTGACTTATCCCGTCAATATGATAACCACACACCTATTCCTTTGGAGTTGCGCCTTCTTATTCTTCGCGATAGACTTGGATTGCCTGCTATTCGCTTGGTCAAACAAAGATGATTTTCTGGGAAGCACTCTTCAATGTAGAGTGCAAACCAGGTTGTCTCTATCCTTACTATCTCTTCTTTATTTTGTTTCAGAATTATAAGCCATATCACCACGATTTTTTACATGAGAAAAACTTCACGTTCGTAGAATGGATCAAATCTTGGAGTGCTGACATTAAGAGGAGGCTTGGAGCATCTCTTGGGAAGCACCCTTCAATTTTTTGGAGGGTGCAAACCATTTTGAAAGCACTATGGACACTCATCACTTCAATTATCCATAATCAAGATGAAACGACAATCAACATTTCTTTCAAGACGGATGATGCTGATCACAAACAAAGCTTCTATTACTATATTTTTCATTTTATTTGTATTTTTGGGGTCTTTTATTCTTTGGAAGGCAGTAGGGTGTTATACTCTTTCCCATGTGTAATGCGGGATTTTTCCACACCTGGGTTTGCCACGCATAGGTTTTAAGGAGCGCAGAGGTATCTTCGTCTACGTAATTTGGTATAAGGGAGGCGGGATACGAGCTTTGCATCTTAACATTTTTTTTCTTTCTAATAAAAGGCGTTCGTTAAAAAAAAAAAAAAAAAAAAAAAAAAAAAACAAAATCATGTATTTTATGTACATCAAATTATGTTAATCTATCCATTTTCAGGGGTAGATTCTATCGCTGTGACCACCCTGTAATACACGTAAAAGCCTAAGAAATAACATTTAAAAATCTTAAAGTTTTTTTTTTTTTTTTTTTTTTTTTTTTTTTTTTTGAGAATAAAAACCATAAAGTTTTTAAGTGTTAAAACTGAGGAATGTTCATTACGGTGGATGCACATCAGAGATTCCCTTTTCATGGCATCTTATGAGAAAGAGAAAAATGCTATTAACCTCCACCCTATCATCATCTATGGTTTAATATAGTAGTTAATTCTTAAGTGGGGATAAAAAGTGGATTTTGTTATGGTTTAAAATGATAAATAAATTTTCAAGTTGAGAAAAAAAGTTGGATTTTGTGATCATTGATTTGGATCGTGTGAACACATCCTTTGACTCTCACCTATTATTAAAATCTAATTAATTCGATTAGATGTATGTGCGGTGGGAGAAGTTATTGTGGGGGTGTCTCCACGCTACATGGAGACAGCGTGTGACAAATTCTCCCATGCATGCAGCTTTATTCTCAGTATTTAAATCAGAATTCGATAATTTCACCCGTCACTTCACCTTTAAATTCCTTCACCACACAATAACATCTCCTGCGGTGGCGAGAGCCACAGTAAATTCATTTCTGGTCGCTTCATTTGATAAATGATCCGACATGACATCATTCTGATCATATATTATAATTTATGATTTAGGCACTGTTTGTTTTTTGTTTGATTTAGTTTTGGGATGGTTTATTTACTATTCGATAATAAAATATGATAAAAATAATTAAGGTAATAATTAGAAAGTTAAAATGTTTTTTTTTTTAATAATTTGTTTAGATAAAGAAATGATTGGTTTTAGATAAAATAATGGTAAAAAATGTATTAAAGTAAATAAAGTGAAATGATAAGAGAAATTGTAATAAATGATGGGTAAAATGATATAAAATAAACCCAAAACAAACGGAGCCTAAGGTCTGTGCTCAAGACGGAGCCAACTTATGGACAAAGGGGGCTTAGCCCACCCGGAAAAAAAAAAAAAAAATACATTATAAAAATCTACGTAATCCAGTTTGATCTATAAAATATTCTTATTCCAACCCACCCGATTTAACTCGATATATCTATTATCCCACCCAAGATTAAAATCATGGCTCGAACTCGATATAGAGATTCATGGATTTCTGTAAACTTCAAATGTCCTTTCCCACAGCTTCTCTGAATCTTTAACTATAACAGAAGACACGTAAAGCGTCAGCACAAAGGAAATCGCTTCAAATTCGTGCGTTCATCTTCCACGATTGTTCCATTTAACAATCTCTAAAGGTACATCCAACTTTCACATGTTTGTCCCCAAAACCACCTTAACTCACCGGGAAATAACCAAAACCCAGAAAGACTGTCAAAAAAACACCATAGGGAAGCCCTGCAGGATCCAGGGAAAAGGCCATACAATTTTCTGGCATATTTTAGTCTGTCTTACCTTAAAGTTCTGTTAAGTTGTATTTAGGACTCCAACGGCAACTTTTTCATTAATAAAGAGTAGCAACTCGTCCTCTCAAAAATGTTTAAGGGCCAGAAAACTAGCTAATGTCCAAAATTCAAAAGCATACTAAGTCCCTCGATGTCCAAAAGAGTAAAAAAGGGAACGCCTTTGGTCGATCAAAGCAAAAGGAGATTGAACTCTGAAGGAAGATAGTTTAAAGACAAAGTACAGAAGCCAATCAATACCACATTATATCACATACCAAAACGAACAAGCACAATGAAACTAATAAATCAAAAAAACGGAAATCTCAAGAACAAGGAAACACGCACATATATATGACACAGAAACACGCATGTTCTGTACGTCAAGAATTACACAAAATCCAATTTAAATTGCTGATTTCTAGAAAGGGATTGCAGTAAATTATTTCCATTAACAAAGCACATAGAGAAGTACTATGAAAAAAAAAATCAAATTAAACTCAGCTGTTATTCTCTCCCATATTTTCAATATCTTTTGATGCAGCAAGACACAGGGAAAATAATGAAAGAATCTACAAGGTTATATAAGCAGCATGAGAAAATCTACAGAACCTAAACGATGATATTTTACCGTGTCTCAGTTAAAATCCCTCAGTCTTCTCTTTAGCACATCCATTGATTTTTTCCGGGCACTCTGCTTTTGGCTTCCTCTTGACAAGCTACCGAATAATCCATCAGGTGAATCCTTGAACTTTTCGCAGATTGTAGCCACCCTTTTGTAGTCCAAAGCATTATAGTTCTTCTGTCTTATTACAGGATTCATGAAGTTTTCAGGCTGATTGCTCATTAAAAGATTTATTAATTGCCGGGCTTCAATCAAACAAGCTCAAAGCTGCCTTCTTTGTATATCTCAATCAACCCGGTTGTATGAAACCTCTCCTCTGCAAAACCTTCTAAAGTTTCAAGATCAAAGTTGAGGCTGACAACAGCATTAGCATTGAATCTCTTTACACTATCACTTAAAAAAGCCGACACTATTGAGTTGGAAACATGCTCGAGTGCACCGCTACCAATCTTGTATAAAGCATCAAGTGGCAGAATTTGCTGAGCGGTTGAAAGAACGGTATCCAAGTAAATTATGACCTCGCTTATGTAGTCATTGCCTTGCTGTGGTACATCTTCTGAGGTCCACTTCACGTTCTCTGTAAGTGCCATAAACTCGTCCAATTTTGTATTCATCAAAGTTAATAAAGCAAGATAAGCTGCATCCCTTGAAGTTTTCAAAACGATCTTTGCAGTTAAACTACCTTGAGGCCTTTCAACTGATCGAATTGGAATGCCGCATTGCTGAGCAGCATGTTGAAGAAAGTAATCACATGCCCTTTCAAAACAGGAAATGTTTGCAGCAATCTGCATCGCTTGAGACACACCGGTAGTTCCACTCTGAATCGTATCGAGTAAAGCCTCATTTAACACGTCGATCAAGAGCTTGTCCAAATATTTCTTCACGAAATCAAAAAAGTTCATTTGTGCACCGTAAGACAAGTAATTGACTGAGTCTTTTATAAATGATCTCACAACACAACAACAATCAGGCACCATAGAAGAGAACGGTGCAATGTATGGAAAAGCCGGCATGATATCTGATGTTTGGAGATGAAACAGTAAAACATTTGCTTGATATTCTGACTCCTTTTTCATTACCATCTGCTTCCATGTGTCATTGGCAATCATCTGAGTAATTTGTTCCCTACACTCTGTTAAGAGAAGTTCATGATATTTTTCACGACTGCTGTTCAATGTTGCAAGAACGGGACTCACTTCATATCCATATTGTCTTAGGGTTGCACCGAAAAGAGTGACGTAATCTTTGACTAGGAGAAGATGGCTTGCAGAATCCATATGAGAAAATTGCTCCTCCAAGACTGAAGTCACTTTAGCTACAGCTGTTTCCCACATCGTCTCGACCTGATCAGATAAAAGGAGCCCACCACCAGTCCTCAAGACTTTATCCTCCACAATAAAGCTACCAGCAATTTGTGCCAAAAAGGGCTGATGTGACTCAAGGAAAGTCTGTGTATAGGATACCTGCAGATCAGAGTTCAGTTGCAATAGCCGGTTTTTAAAATAGTAGTCACGAAATTGCTCTTGTTTCCCAAGACACGTGTGAATATGATATGCCCGATAAAGAGGTGTCAGATCAAATTTCAAAACAGATTCTTCGTGAATTTCTTCAACATCTAATGTGTATGTAAAATCTCCTAACCCTAAAAAACACTGCTCCTCAGCTTTCCTCTGACGAGCTAGCATATCCTCGTCCCTTTGACGTGCTGATGCAGCATGTCCTATTGCAGTTTGACCGATATCCTTTGCAGTACTTCGTATCATAACCAGCCATTCATTAACCTCACTACAGACCTTCTTCTCAATATGTGTCTTAATAATCGGTATTCTTTCGCCTATCAAGGCTTTAAGAGCTCTCAAAGGAATATTCTGCAAATAATTATTCTCAATCAAATCAACGGCTTTTAGAGCAGGGTAAAATCGTCCAGCAGAAATGTGATCATTACACTTCACACAAAGCTCCAACACTTTAACACAATTTCCCGACATCTTGATAGCTTCGGTCACGTTCTTTTTAGTCGAATAAGATTC
Source organism: Gentiana macrophylla (assembly GCA_026214975.1). Taxonomy (NCBI): domain Eukaryota; kingdom Viridiplantae; phylum Streptophyta; class Magnoliopsida; order Gentianales; family Gentianaceae; genus Gentiana; species Gentiana macrophylla. The sequence goes on from JAOBSW010000553.1 coordinate 569,483, forward strand.
AAGAAGTTCTTCAAGTTTCACAAGCAAAGCGCTCCCCACTTCTTGCAACCTAAAATTATCACTAGCAAGCTCACCCTTTAACTCCTCCGCATCAACCAAGACACCGCGCAGTTCATCAACTGCACTAATGAACTCCTCATAATGAAGCTTGCACAACTCCTCGATTTCAACTTCTTTCTTTCTAACAACATTCTTAAGCTGCTGTAATAGGGCTTCAGGCTTCCCTATCTCAAACGCAAGCCTCACCATAGGACCCAAATCTTCCCCATTACTAACCATATTTGCCAAAGCAGAGTCATCTCCTCCTCCTCCTCCTCCGGTATCTCCATTCTCTGTCACAGTTCTCCTCTTCGGTTTTGCACTCATGGCTCTTCTCCACAACCCTGCATACACGAAAATCGAAATGCATACCTTCTCATCAATCAATCCAGAATATTTACTGAAATAAGAAGCAATTCAACCAAAACCCCATACTAATTTTGGGCACTTTCATGGGGCCCACAAGGTATGGAACCATGAACAATGAAAAAGTTAGGTCAGAGATACAATACATGATCTAACATAATTTAATGGTCGTAAAGTCAGCAGGATTGTAGATTACCCCACTAATGTTCATATTCCAAATATTCTGTTGTTCTTTTCTACAGAATCCAGAATCAATTGAAAGAAAATCAATTGAAGAGAAAAATGATAACCTCAAGCAGATTTTGCAGCGGATGAGAAAACGAAAATGCCCCTTGAGCTCAAATAGCCAAAAATCTTCCGATCAGATCGAAAACTGCATATAAACAAATCAAAGAAATGAACTTTTCACGAGGGTTTTGAAGATATATATTAAAAATGTGCATTCGCCAAAATGGGTACAACAAGAGAGCATCGTATGATTCTCAATTATAAAAATAAAGCTCTAATTTCCTAGAAAACAAAAATGCAGGCCAAAAAAAAACTTCAAAATAATAAAATGTGGGATACTAACGGGACGGACTTACGAGGAGGAAATCTTAGAACAAGTTGACCCCCTTTTTTCTATTTTCAACTGTTCTTTCCTTTCCTGAACAAAAATGCAAATGGAATCGAAGTTTCCCCTTTAGAAATGCTTTACGATTTTCTTGTTCTGGAGGAATTTCCTTTCAGACGTTGTATTTCGATGCTTTCTAGAAGGGAAATTACTACTCACGAGCTGAGAATTTATTTCAAACAAAAAAACAAAAACATCCGGGATAATAATCCTCGTTTGAATAAATTACCCTAAATTAATTCGTTTAATCAGACGTTGATTTCGAATTTCGATACTTTCTAAGATTTACTCCTGGAGTGTTTATGAACAAGGGGTACCTTTTTTTTTTATCGTAATAAAAATTACTACCAGGGTTAATAATCTAGTGTGACATTTAAAATAAGTAAAAATGAATGCTATATATTATACATGTCCTTTAATACAATCTCTTTAAGATGGTTATAAAATATATCTCATTTTCTTTGAGTAAATATTGTAATATGAGATTGAACTTAGCAAAATGGTATAAGTCATTGCACTTCCGAATTTTAATCAGATTTTAGTGTCGATTGCTCAGGAGTATAGCTCAATGATAAAAATGTAGAAGTGTTGTAGTAACATTATTGTTTTTGAGTATTCGTAAACTATACCACTGAGGTATAATTTTTTATCTATATATTCAACGAAATTATAGGGGTGCGGCCGTAAAACCCTTTGAGTAGGACTCAACATTTTTTTTTTTTTTTTTTTTTTTGTTAACATCTTATTAGCTACTCTCAATAGTATGATTGATGATTGTTAATCAGCATAAATGTTTTTCAATTTTCAAGAGTGACATTGTTTTAATATTGATGCATGAAGTTCAATAGTTTGCAATTTAGTTCGTTCATTAAACAATCAAGCTTGAACTTATTCGTGTACTAAACAAACACAAACTCAGAAATTTGAGATTTATTATAATTGAGAATCATACGATGTCTTGACTTATCCGGATTACTTTCTTACGAGGGTGTCTCCAGAATTTTTTTCAATGGGTCAGAAATATGTGATTTTGTTTTGTCGTTTAAACACAAGTTTGTAGATTTAATTTTACTGTAGACAGAAGACGTCATGTGTAAAGTTGATTAACTGCAACAGATATGTGCTTTGAAGAGACAAACTATATTGAAGTCTTCTTATACGTAAGGCCCGCTATTGGGCTGAGTTTCCTCGGCCATTTGTTGAGTAGATCCGAATTAGACTATTCAGTTTTACGTTATGTGTATGAGGTCGGATCATACACATTTCATTTACATCAACCTCTCTCAGCAAATAAAATGTATACAAGCTGTTTTTTTAAAGTAGATCACCGTGTTATAACTTTTGATTTACATCATTCACGAAGTTTTAGAGACAGCGTGCAGTTGGACCCAATTGTAGGTTGGGATTCATCAACAAGTGATGCCTCATCCATAAACAGATAGGAGTAAATCTGAGACAAACTCCTCCGTGCCCCTGCCTTCTTCCTCACTTACCACACCTAGAAATGGCCGCCACTTCACTGCAGATTCCATTCTCCGGTCTTTTCTCAAGCACCTCAACTACTCCTTCTTCAAAATTCTCTCAAACACTAACTTCTAAATGCATCAAGAACAACACCCATCAAAATCTGGAGGAAACCACCAATAACCTCTCAAGAACAAGAACAAGAAGGGAGTTGTTTAATCATGGGCTTGCTTTGATCCCATTTGTGAAGCTCTTATCGGCTCCGGCGCCGGTTTTCGCTCGTGAAGTGGAAGTGGGATCTTACCTTCCTCCTTCACCTAATGATCCCTCTTTTGTTGTCTTTCAAGCTACTCCTAAAGACACTCCTGCTTTACGTGCAGGTGTAGTTTAATTTTATTTCCATTCAAATGTTGCTTATTTCTTTCTTTTTTAGCTCATAATGTTTCTTCTTATTATTGAAAATTATCCATGAGATTTTGTGTGGGATTTCTTTACTCTGCTCTGTATATATATAACCTTATGAAAGTGTGGATTTAGTTGGTTGCAGGAAATGTGCAACCATACAAGTTCATCATTCCTCCAACATGGAAACAAACACGAATAGCCAACATTTTGTCAGGAAACTATTGCCAACCAAAGTGTGCAGAACCATGGGTAGAAGTCAAATTTGAAGACGATAAACAAGGAAAGATACAGGTTGTGGTCTCTCCTTTGATACGTTTAACTAACAAACCGAATGCCACCATTGAAGACATTGGCAGCCCGGAAAAGGTCATCGCTTCTCTTGGTCCGTTTGTTACAGGAAACACTTATGACCCTGATGAACTCCTCGAAACATCTGTTGAGAAACACGGTGATCAAACGGTAATGTCCCATAATCTTTTGCTTTTTTATGTTGGATGCCAAGATTTGTTCTTACAAGATAATTTTTCCTTTGTATCATGAAATGCAGTATTACAAGTATGTTCTAGAGACACCATACGCGTTGACAGGATCGCATAATCTTGCAAAGGCAACAGCAAAAGGGAGCACTGTTGTCTTGTTTGTAGCCAGTGCCAATGACAAACAATGGCCAGCATCACAGAAGACATTACAAGCCATTCTTGACTCCTTTGAAATCTGATTTTTGTATAATCTGCTTATTCAGATTATACATATACTCTCCATCTGCTTTATTTCGTATTGATCATTTAAAGATGAATGTGTACTGTAATAGAAATTTTGTTCAACGTAAATGTGGTGTTGTGACCCGGTTTGAAACCCTTCTTAAGTTGTTTCAAGAATCCGAATATAAAGCGAAGAAATGGAAATAAAGATCAAAGTTCAACATAGAAAACCAAAGTATTAAGTTTTACTAAAACTAGTCACAAATGTATCTATTAAAGAAGTCATTTATTAGTTAATGAGGTTATTACACATCAGGGGTATAAAAGTCAAGAGCAAACTATAATAATTATGACTATCTACAGAACTATGAATTCATGATATATAACTAATGCAATTTATCAAACTGCATGATTACAAGACAGCCCTCAGGTAGTAACTAAATGAGCAGCATTTCCTTTAAATGGAAGCATGCACGAGTAAGTGACGTACTTCACGCTGTCCAAGAGCACGACGACGAAGATCCTAGAGATGGATTTTGGTCCCATAACACCTTTCCCGTCAATGTCATCAACCTCTCTCGGATCAACAAGTACCGATACAACCATTGAGGATCCAGAATTATTTCTGGTGAAAGGTTCTTCCTGAGGATTTCTTCTTGAAGGTTCATCAGACGCGTTGTGAGAAGAGACACCTGGCATAATCCTTCGGTTCCTGACTTTTTGGAGGTGAGTAGAATTCTGGCCCTGCTCCACGGTTACATTTTTCCGGAAGGAAGTTGCTGGAACAATGGCGGAAGACACGTCAAACTGGAACACTTCCTTGCACATGCCTGAACTTAACATTGGTCCTGTGGAGAATGATATTCAAGAAAGGACCTCAGGTTTTGAGCATATAAGGGCAGTGCTTAAAGATGGCTTCGAAAGAATAATAAAGAATCAAACTTTCCTATTCAATGAAGCATAAAAACCGAAATGATTATGAACCCACGTAAATTTGCAAAGAATAATCACCCTAAATGAATCTGACCAATCATCCAGAAGGGTGAATTAAAGCAATAACTAAAACAAGTCACGGTGAAAGTAAATGCTGTGACGGAAATCAGTTCACATACAAAAGACCGATTAGAAAAAGGGAACTAGCTTCATTAAAGTTTCCTTTCTCGTGTTATACAAGGCACTAAACTCTTCCTCTACCTCCCCCAAGAGCAACTGTTTCTCATATTGTACAATTCCAGCTTATTGTCCTCCTTTCCAATTTGGGTTGTTCCTTACATAACTGTATTCATTATTGTATTTTCCTGGTTCTATAAATCAATTTCAATTCATACAACGCATCAACGATATTCCAACTACAACACAATTTAAGGGACAGCAATAAAAAATTTAGGTCAAATAATGAAATTCAATGCATAGAACATACTGAAACATGTGTAATGTCAACCCAACCATATTTTTAGGATGGAGGGAGTAAATAACAAAATAAGATAATTAGTACAACCCAAAGAACTTCACCAAAAACCAGAATCCAGATAAACATTCTACAGATAGCAGTTTGCCACATAATTTAGCCCGCTCAACAAAGTTATGGCCTAGTTGCGGGATCAAAAAAACATGCAAAACCCCAAATAAAACATAATAGTATTGTCTCAGAAAAACCAAATGTTGAAAATACAGAAAGCACCTACCAGCAAGCCCTTCCTGGAACCACTCCTGCAGTCGATTGTCCGAAGCAAAGCCCAGCGCCCTTTGCCGGTCAGATGGACTTCTGTTAAGATAAGCCTGTCTTCCACCCTTAACTGGAAGAGCTGGGGCCAAATCTCCTGGAACTGCTAGGCTAGTCTCAATCTTGTTTTTGGAAGGATCTTCATCAGATGCCATTGCTCTCTCAGTAGCCATGAAAGAATGGATTATCAAGTTGCCATCTATTTGTACGAGCTTATCATTCCTTGGTACATACAAGGAGGCAGCAAGGCTACCATTTACGGGAGCATGGTCATCCAGTCTATGCTCCGTATTCGGCTTTCCTCCATGACCACCATAGTAAGTTCCATTCACAAGTATTCGATCATGATGCTTCCCGTACAATTGATTATCAATGTTCGCAGATGTGCCAATCAATGCCTCATGAACACCTCCATACCTCACATTCATCAGGGGAACCAATCCGCCAAAGAGCAGTATAAAAAATACCAAACCCAAGAAACTCACACTTGCAACCTTCTTGGTTTTCACTTCTCTCGCCTTACTCTCAGTCTTCTTACTTCTCTTTGGTGCCGGCACAGCCTGCTGTGGCTTTAACTTGGGAATTGGAACAACTGGCACTTGTGACCCGTTCGGCTTTACCATGTAAGGTGACATACCATAAGGCATCCACGGATACATCATTGGTGGTGGGTACATCCCTGCTGCTGGAGGGACCATTGAAGGTGGTGGCACCGAAACACCACTCAATTGTTGCCGCAATGTAGCATTTTCTGCCATTACATATGCAACTCGAGCATTCAAATCTTGAATAGTCGAGCTCATAATCCTCACCTTATCCTCCAACTCCTCAACAGCCTGCTTTTTCCTTTGCCTGGATAGCTGAGCACTTTCTCTATTCCTCATTAACCTGGCTATTCTCTTCTCGTCATCTTCATTCAAAATTTCACCCATACCAGCATTGTTATCAGCATTATCACTCAATCTAAATTTTGATTTCTGAACTTCACTGGTCTTTGTATCCCAGATAGTTGCATCTTCATCTACCTTCTTCCTTTTCAAAGAAGAAATCTTACTCTTGCTACTACTATTATTATTATTGGTTGATCCTTCCAAGTTCAATTTATCAGCAACATTCAAATTTTTAACCGAACTATTCCCAGTATCAGGAGAATAAGTTGCTGAATTACCTGATAAGCAATTTCCAGAACCCCGAGACTCCGGCGAGTGGCAATTCAAATCCCTAGAATCAATCGACTCAGGCGAAGGCTTGATAAAGCAGCCAGAAGCTTCCTGTCTTTGATCACCAGAAAATTCATGTATCCCCAAATCCTGTGACGGCTGCAAAACCTCCGCCGAAGAAGAGGAATTGGAAATCGTACAATCACCGTTGACATAAACATCCTGAAACTCCGGAGAGGTTTCTCTCTGTTGAGGAGGTAGGAACTGCGTCAAGCTAGAGTCGGGTCCACTTGGAATGAAGCTACCTGGCTCTAGAACATCCGATCCAGCAAGTAGATCGTCAACGGAAAAATCCAAGTCGAGGTCCAGATCGTCCAAATCGAAATCGATACCGTCCTGATCGAAAGAATCGAAATCGAAGGGATCGTTTAGGCCTTGGCTGAAAAAGGAAGGGTCTAGAGGTGGAACTGCGAGGCCGTCGTAATCACCGGCGTTGATAGCCGGATTCGACGGAGGTGATGGGTCGGTCGCAGCTACGTCGGCCATTTCGTTTCCTTTTTCTTCTATTATTTGGTTATCGCGACAAAATACCGAGTGAAATAGCAATCGATTTTTTACGCGCTAATTTCATACTTTCTGGAAAAAAAAATTTCACGGAATGGAATATTTTAGGTTGAATGAATACTTTATATTTGGGGCACTCAAAAAAAATAGAAATAAAAGGTTTAATCATGCCAAGGGAAAAATCATTGTATACTAATGATATAGGTATGACACAACGGTGATCTGTATCGTTGATAATAATATATCTAAATTGATCAGATATAAATCTTATATGATCAACGGTGCAGATCACTGTTGTGTCACTTGTTGTAACACAACCGTTATGCATATATCATTACTCATCTTTGTAAGGCATTGACGTCATAATCCTTATTTTTTATCCATAAAATAATGGTACATATTTTTATTTTACAACATCTCAATTCAAAACACTTCAGTATGTTATCTTTATCCTTATAACATTTCAAATACTATTAAATAATGTATATTCTACTTCACAACCATATTCTTACAGATTAAAATTTTATAATTTTACTCCAGCAGCATCCCTATCATTATCACTATACCTTTTTATAATTAAACATGTTAGGGACATAAATAGTGCATCTTCAAATGTATGGATGCACTATTCATATCACTAAAAAATAAACAGAGATAGGGACTCTGTTCTATAAGACTTTTGGATTTATAATTATATTATATCGTTATTTTGAATATAGAACACGTTTTTTTTTTTTTTTTTTTTTTCCACTTGACGAAAAAGAAATTCTACTAATGGCCTTAAATTAACGAGGAGGGGATTGAACCCTGACCTTCTCACCTGGAGCTTAGAGAAACCCCAGTGGCTAACCACTGGGATGAGCTTGTTAATATATAGAACACATTATGGAGACTATGTTGTGAATGCCCCAAGGATTTTCACCACAACATTGCACAAAGTAATTAAAAAAATACACATCATTATTTCTCGTCTTATGACAAATATGCATTGAGATTTATGATTAATGACCATAATATAGATTTATCATTATATATAATGAGTTAATTTATCATAATAAAACTAAATCAAACCGGCAATACTCGTATCGTGAAAAGGGACGGAGACACTTCTCCGACCTCAATGCCGGCCATCCCAACAACCTTTAAACTGTTAAAATAATTTTTTATACTCACTTTTACTGACAATAAAATATTACATTAAAAATTTAGTAACCGTCTCGGATAATAGAATAGTCCAATCATTTTTCAATAAGAAAGTTTTTTTTTTTTTTTTTTGAGAAAAATCAATAAGAAAGTTATCAAGTGATTTGGGTAAATTATTTAACTTCTTTAGGAGTCTATTTTTGTGGTGTGGTGTACTGAATTTTTGGCCCTGAGTTTGGTTTGGATTCGGTTCGGCGGTTTATACATGGTCGGTTTGGGTGGGTGAATTTCATCCTCAAACCGAACCGAATCACTTGGAAAACCAAATGTTCGGTTTGAACCAATTTCGGTTTGGGTTCGGTTTGGGTTCGGTTTGAACCTGCGATTTATCTATTAAATGGTTGTTCGGTTTGGGGTTCGGTTCGGTTTGCATATATCATAAAACCAAAAAATAAGATCGGTTTGGATTGGTTTAAAATATAATATAATATATATATATATATATATATATATATATATATATATATATATATATATATATATATATATATATATATAATCGGTTCGGTTCGGTTTGGATTGGTTTAAAATAAAATCAAACCAAACCAATACATTTTTGTTGGTTAAAACCAAACCGAAAAATTCTATGGCCAGATCGGTTTGGGCCAAATTGGTTTGGACGGTTTGGATCGGTTTGGCTTTCGGCTTTGGTTTTCCTGCTCAGCCCTAGTGTGTACATTAGTCCGTAGTTGAAGTTGTTTTTGTCCAAAACAACACACGCTAAAACAACAAAGTCGGCCGAAATATCTTTTCCTGTCCCTATTCATCTTTGCATAATGACATATAAATCATTTACAAATAGATTTAGTATTAGATATATATACCTTAATAAGTATAATAAATATTATTATTATATACTGTATAAGTAAATCGAAATTTACAGAAAAGTCAAACAATTTCAATCTCCGATATGAAAGATTGGTGAATTTTGTAGGCAAAAGAGATAAGAAGCAAAAAGGGGTTTCCTCAACATTCCCTCTCTTTTTGTTTTTCCTTTTCTTCTTCCCTAGAAGAGAGCCAAAGTCTCTTCTTCTCCTTTGGGAGGAAGAAGACGACGTTTGTTTACCCTATAGATTAGCTAGCTTATCTGTATACAGTAATTCGACAGATATATATACATATATGGATTCCGTATCGATTTCATCTTTATCTTTGTTGCCGGCGACGGCAACGCCCATGGCTATGGAGGCTGCTGCTGCTGCTGCTACTGCTACAGTTGAAAAGGAGGTGGCTGCTGCTGCTGATGGTTCTGTATCGTTGGTGGATCCGTTTTTGGTTGAGGCGCTTCAAAACCCTCGTCATCGACTTACAAGTGGGTGCTTGTTTTTTTTTGGGATGGATTTTGTGATTCAATTTAGCAAGTTTTTTCTTATTGATTTTGTTTGTTGCGTGATTTGTTGTTTGTTTTGTTGTGTTTGTGTGGAATTTAGGATTAAAGGTTGATGTATGAGTTTGGAATATAGCATTTCCTGGATTATGTTTATAGAGAGTTGCTCGATCTAGATTCTTAATTAGGAATTAAGGTTGTGAATTTTGTTCTTGGATTAGTTATTGTGAATTTTGTGAGCTGTGGATCTGGTCTCTAGCTTATTAAACTTATTCTGTTGATTTGGTGTTATAGAAAGAATGGAGCCCTTTATCTATCACTTATAACACTTCCAATTGTTTTGCAACATTTAATTTTGTGGCACATTCAGTGTAGTGGTATGTCAGGTGCTTGTTTGTTTTTTTTTTCTCTTTTCAAATTTAGTTATCCTTAAGGCATTTGTGGCCTTCCCCATCTGGCAAAGAAGTGTAGTTGAGTCCTGTTATTCATTTCTTGTTTTTCACAATTGACCACTTGAAAGTCGATTCTAAGTTCTAAAGTTGATTGTTTCTGGGGTGGTGTTATGGTACAAGCTTATTGGTGCCACTAAATGCGTCCTTTCATTTTCACTGTTGTGTTCTGTTCATGGTCATACTATCTCAACACCCTCATCCACAAAACATCGTGGCCTTAGAATTGTTGTACAACTTATTTAAGCTTTAGAGGAGCCTTACAATTGCCTAATAGGCCTGACCAGTGCACATTCCACTGTTTTTTTTATACCTATCATTTTCCATTGGTCTGACATTTCCATGTTTTCTTATACCTGGTGCTTTTCTATTGGTCTGGCATCTTGTCAGTTCCTCCTGAGATTGGATAGTTCGCATTTATGCTTATTAGAACTACCTTGGTCTTCCATATAATTTATTCTCGCTTGCTTCATTGAAAAGCTTGTAAATGCATCCTCTTCGTCTCTTCTTGATTGCCCTAACATCCAAAAAAAAGTCTGTTTTACTTTTTCGTATATTTAATTCAGTTTAGACTTTAGACCTCCTCCCCAGCTGTAGCAATCTTAGTTACTTCTTGTTCTCCTTCATTTAAGCTTAAATTTTAACAAAAGTTATCAAACACCTCTGCATTTGCTTCACTTATTGCCTTTTTAGCATGTTTCTTGTCCGACTTATATTTCTCCAGTTTTTCTTTGTTCCTGCATGAAGTGTCTTATTACTATCCCTCTTAGCTTTAAGTCATTTTATCCTCCCTGGTTGCCCAACTACATAGTTTGCATCATAAAATTCTCTTTAATGTAGTGAACTAGTTGTTATATTCTGTAGTGAATGGAGCTCCATGTAGATGCCTTATATACACTTGGCTGTCACTCGTGCTAATTTTGTGGATGCATTTCCTTTTCTATAAGCCATGCTTAATCGTTTTTGACTGTCGAGTTAGCATTTTTCGGTTTTCCAGAATTTATTATAACGTGACCTTTGCACATAGGAGACTATGGGAAGTTGGTATGAAAGGGGACGGAATTTTCTGTTTTCCTTTTACCGGCGCACATATTTTCTGTTTCCATTTCCCGCTCATTCTTTAACTTTTGTATTTGACTTTTCTCCAGTTCTGCGGATGGAACTCGATCTACAAAGGTTCTTACAGAACTCTGATTTGCAGCAGTTTGAATTCCAGGCTTTCCCTACTTCCTACCTGCGTCTTGCAGCACACCGAGTAGCTCAACACTATGGTTTGCAGACAATGGTACTGGATAATGTTGTAGATTGTCAGGGTATACGAATTTTGGTTAGAAAAAAGCCTGAAAGCAAGTACCCTACTATCTGTTTGTCAGACATACCAGTTAAACAGCAGGAAAATGTCAAGTTTGAGCAGGTAAAAATTGTTCTCAAACAAAGGCCAAACAAAGAAAATGGTGCAGGTGAATTAGGATCAAAACGCAGTCCTGTCAGAACTGTCGAGGAGAGGAAGGAGGAATATGACAGGGCCCGGGCTCGCATTTTCAATAGTCAAGGTAGTTCGGAATCAGAGGATACATGGAGTAGAGTACCTTCTGACGAAAAGGGCTCCCATTTGGATGTTACAGATGACAGAAACTTCAGCACAGTGGTAGATGTGGAAAAGAACATTGTTAAGGAAATTGGGTCATCTTCCAGGGTTGCTATTTTCAGGGACAGGGAGAAAGACCGCACAGATCCGGATTATGATAGAAGTTACGAAAGGTACTTGTAAGTTAAATTTTCATAGTCACAGCTTTCTCCCTCTTCGAATTCACTGCCAAATTTCTGATTCCTGTGAAGAATTATGGTTGAAAAACGGTAATCACGGTATGGTGCAGATATACTTCCCCTTTGTTTGAAACGCAACAGGTTGTCAATTATAGCTGCAATTTGTGTATGATAAAGCTGCATATTGAAAAATTACAACATGTAGTTGTTGAACTTGGAAACAAACCTGTTAAAAATTGTTCTTTCAAGATTGTTCTTGGATGTTGTTGAAACACATGCATCATTTTGTTTCTCCTTATTTTAGTATTTTGCTGTAGGATTCTCAGTTGCTCGTAAAATGACTTGTGTCTTGTTAAACTGATGTTAGGTATGTCAGGAATGCTCCTCCTACCCATCAAAACTTCAGCTTACCGCCATACGTACCGAATCTCCACCAGCCATATGTACATTATGATTCGGTTCATCCTCAGTTTGGTCTGATGCCAGGGACCCAAGCTCCTCCTCTCCACTACAGGAACCAAGCTTTGACCCCGTTTTGTGCAGGGGGATTGAGCTTGAGCCAACCAGCTAGGGATCCAGTATACTTCCAGTGGCCTACCCAGTCTATGATGTATGTCAATTCATATGATCAACTCCGACATTCCGTTTTTCAGGTAATCCAAATTTTCATTTATTGTTTTAGGGATGCTGTCAAACTGTACAGTATACGTGTTTGAGTTGCACGTGTTCTTATTTTATTCATGTTTTTTTTTTTTTTTTTTTTTTTTTAAATTTTTCAGGCACCATGCTATCAACAACCTCTGAGTTTTGATTACTCAATTCCATAGTAAGTCCAAAGATAGAAAGTGAAACTGATGGTTTGGACAATGTGGCATTTACCTTGTTTACTCTGTATGGTTAAAAAAACTCCATGTTTGTCATTAGTAGATCAAATCTTTAAAGACTTTTGTTAGACTTTGCTGTTTTGTTCTGTCAGTTTTGTTTTTGCTTTGGATTTTTGGATCTCAAATGTAGCGATTCGATTCTGCATCGTTGTCTTTGTACTGCATTTGGAGTTATTTTTACATATTTCTTCTTACCTCTTTCAAACTACATGCATTCCTTTTGTGACACAATTGATTGTGTATGTATATATGTTTCTATATAACACCACTAAACTGAAAATGATGAATACGAAATGATATCCAAATCACTGGCGGATCCAGGAGTTTATTCCAGTGGTGTCACCGGAGTCTAAAACAACATCTTTTATCTTAAAAAAAATTCAGTGGGGTCACCAGAGTCTAAAACAACAATTTTTAACAACAAAAATACATAATTTTAATACTAAAAAAAAAATTAAAATTCAGTGGAGTCACGTGACCCCCCCGGGGCACGTGGATCCGCCCCTGATCCAAATGGCTCGAACACTTGTTATAATTTTAAGAGATAAAGAGTCAAAAGTCCTTTTTTTGACACAAAATAAATAAATAGGACATACTCATTTTTTAGTGCAAAAAGACAAACAATTTTGATTTTGACAAAATTACCCTTTTATTAAAGAGGGACGCGCAAGATATGTATTAAATCTTCCTTCCGCCGCTTGAGGTTTGTTTGTGTTTGTTTGTTTTTTTTTTTTTTTTTTTTTTTTCCAAACAACCGTAACTTTTGATTTATAACTCCGATCATCGAAATTTTTCACCAAAATTCATGTTTTTTTCTCTTCAATTTGAGCGTTCTCAAATACGATACTCCTTCCGACATATATTTTGAAAGATTTAAAAACATTTGTATTAACTGTAGCCGCTTTTTCTTATAAACAACCAGAACTTTTGATTTAACACCGATCATCAAAATTGTTTCACCAAAGTTCATATTTTTTTATCTTCATTTTGAGACGCGCTTGATACATTTTCGACGTAGTATTTGAAAGCCGAATTTAATTGCAGATTTACACTAACACATGATCGTGACGTGATCAATATCGATGATCGATGATCGATAATGATATGATGATGATCGCTCATTTAAAGCTTAATTCAAGTGACTACTTCAAAGCACACATACCGGCTCATATAAGACTCATTTAAGCGCTTAATTCAAGTGATTAACTATTAAGCCTATGTCAAGTTTATGTGGTTTTGATTGATAAAAGGAATATCATAGATTAACTTGATTAATGTGTGGTGTTTATAACATGCATGTTCAGCAGTTAATCACTTGAATTAGGCCTATCTATTGTATTAAGGCACACAAGATCAATGATGTCGATATCGCAATATCGAGATCGCAGATCGATGATCGCAATATCGATTATCATTGACATCGACGTGATCGCTGATGATCGTAGAGTATCGATGTCGACGTGATCGTGATCAGGTTCAAAAGGACTCTCCTTTCGGTTTTTTGTTGCAAGGTCTATGTCCCCCAAGTCCTTGATATGAACTGAATGTCTTCTTAGAGTTCAAGCACTCATATTTACTTCTTTTTGGAGCATGTTTCGATACTATTTTTTCTTTAGGATCATTTCTTTTAGGCCTCTTCTTGTTCTTGGGTTCAATCACATTAGGCCACTTGTTCTTGGCTTCATAATCACAACTCAAATAAGGCCATCTTGGAGCAAGTGAAAGCATAAGAAACACTTTCTTGTAAAGAAGAAGACACTATATCTACATTTTGCTTTCATATTCATAATCACAATAACACAATAACACAAGCTAGCCAAGAAACAAATTATGTTTCTTGACCCCAACAAGAACACAGAGAGGAAGCTAAATTTACTCCAAATTTTAAGCTCAAAGTGTCGCTTAAAATACTTGTTGAAAACTTGCTCGAATGCAACTTTAAAATGCCTCAAAAGCATCGATTGCAAAATGGGGATATTTTAGTCCGAACGGAAAATTATTGTCCTTATTGCAACTAATAAATTGAACCAGGATTAAAGCTTTATTAAGGGTAAAAATGTGGACTTTTCCCTAATTTTTCCATATTTCTATGCACCCAGTAATCAAACTATCACTCTTAGATTCCTTCTGATTTTTAGATATAAACCGAACATTGAACAACCAAATCAACTTTATTCAAAAGAAATCGATAATATATACAAACTTGAAGGTTTTTAAGCATGTAAAAGCATGCGAGTGAAAAGATTGACTCACCAAGATGGAAAAGGTCCCCTGTAGTAAACAAAAACAATATCACTAATGAAGATCATATAAGGCACACATTATCGATGCTTGATGATCGATATCGTAAAAAGTATCAGGCTCATTTAAGGCTTAATTCAAGTGACTACTTCGAGGCACACATATCTGGCTCATTTAAGGCTTAATTCAAGGGACACAATATCATAAATGTCTCATATAAGCCTCATATAAGGCTCATGTGAACAAAACACTATAACACTATTGCAAATTAGTTGATTAAACAACTTAGATAGAGCTATATAAACAATCATATATACCACAAAGCAAGTTTATCAAACAAATACAGTTTAGTTTAATTAATGAAGTCAAATTCAACAAATAATAGATAGCACTTGATTTAGACACTTGACTATGCCTATTATCAGAACAAGTAAATATGCACGGCTGATATACACTAGGACAACTTGATGTATATAACTAAATAATGTCCAAACAATTCTAATACAATATGCAGCAAATCAACGTGAAGGTTATATAAGCAGGTCAAAAAAAAGTACACTCTTACAAACTTAGCCGATCTATTTGCTGATTAAAAACTCAGCAAATGAAACTCGCGAACATTCTTTTATAGATAAAGCAATGTACGACTTAACCCCGACAAATGAGATGATAAGTCATCCATTAAGCTAAACTCGAACACAAATTTGAACAAATTTTCTTTATCATTGAGCCGAGTTTGAACATAATTTTTTGTTCGTTTATTACTTAAACGTTTGCGAACATCCCTTGACCTTTACGAACACAAGCTTAAGAAACAAATTATCGGTTCGGCTCGTTAAATTGTTCTGTTTTTTTTTTACGCACGCACAATGTCCCCACTAGAACTCAAACCCGGAACCTTCGTATTAATAACCACAGCACATACCGCTGGGTCAATACTACCCGTTAAACTGTTCTACTAACAAGTAACAAGCACCCCCAACTCTTTTTTATTTTTTATTTTTTATTTTTTATTTTAGTTCGACCATAACTCTGACATAGTGTAACATAACCAATAGATTTTTTAAATTATCACGTGGACCTCTGCCGATTAAAAAGGCTAAACCAATATGAGCCCGATGAATTGGAAAAGAAGGCCAAGGACGTGCCCAAAAGAAGCCTAGCGCAATTTCCAACACCCCTTGAAAACATGTCTGGACGGCGACGTCAACCACCTCTCCCCCCATATATGCTTATTGAGCAATAACCTAAATTGCAGCACTAGATATAGGATTTTTTAGGAGGTTTTTTTTTTTTTTTTTTTCCTTTCCTAGATCACATATATATATCCTACCATATTTCCTCCACGATATGTTTGTGTATACGAACGGCCTCCGAACGACCTCCTCGACCGCCTCCAATTTTTATTTTATTTTTTCCTAGATCACATATATATATATATAATATATATATATATATATATATATATATATATATATATATATATATATATATATATATCTTACCCTATCTCCTCTACGATATGTTTGTGTGTCCGAACGACCTCATCAACCTCCGAACGCCCTCCTCCGAACGACCTCCGAAACCGCCTCCGATTCTTTTTTCTTTTTTTTCTAGATCACACACATATATATATATATATATCCTACCCTATCTCCTCTACGATATGTTTGTGTTTCCGAACGACCTCCTCAACCGCCTCCGATTTTTTTTTTCTTTTCTAGATCACATATATATATATCCTACCCTATCTCCTCTACGATATGTTTGTTTGTCCAACCGACCTTTGAACGACCTCCTCAACCGCCTCTGGATGACCACCTCCGAACGACCTCCGAAACCGCCTCCGATTTTTTTTTCTAGATCACATATATATATCCTACCCTATCTCCTTTACGATACGTTTGTGTGTCCGAACAACCTCCGAAACCGCCTCCGACTCGACATGAGCCCGATGAATTGGAAAAGAAAGCCAAAGACGTGCCCAAAACAAGCCTAGCGCAATGCCTACCTCCCCTTGAAAACATGTCCGGACGGCCTCAGAAATCGGACAAGGCAACAGAAAAATCCCCCTTTTTCAGAAATCCTATGTCTTGTGCTACATTTTAGGTTGTCGCTCAATAAGCAATTATATGGGAGAGAGGTGGTTGACGAGGCCGTCTGGACATGTTTTCAAGGGGAGCTGGGCATTGCGCTAGGCTTCTTTTGGGCACGTCTTTGGCCTTATTTTTCCAATTCATCGGGCTCACATTGAGTCGGAGGCGGTTGAGGAGGTCGTTCGGACATGCAACTAAGAGGAGCTAGGCCTTGTGCTAGGCTTCTTTTGGGTACGTCCTCGGCCTTCTTTGCCACTTTATCGGGAACGCATTTTGAGTTAGACAATCGGCAACGCAAAACAATAATTGCGCACGATTTCAACGTGAAATATATATACGCAAAAAAGGGGGAAAAACACACACACAAACGTATCGTAAAGGAGATAAGATATGATATATATAAGTGATATAGGAATGGGCAACATTTCCACTTGGCTTTAAAAAGTTTATCATAGTGCAATTACCAAACGTATCGTAGGTGTAATTACCAAATATTACTCTTGTGTAGTTGATGAGCATAAGTTTTACCCCAACAAAAACAATTTATAAGGACTCGAAACTGTGGGTAAACTAACTCTCTAACCGGCAGTGGACCGGGTCGATTGCGAGTAAAGCTACAGGAGTCCGAGGTCGAACCCAAAGGAATCGTGCTTGCAAGTACCAAAGTGAACGTAATGCTTAGTCTAAGTGATCAAAGTTCTTAAGGTTTTGTTTACTACAACGGCACTAAGTGAATCTAACTAACGAGTCTAAAGTTAAAAAAGAGAAAGAAGATTAAACTACTCGGTTTTAAAGATAATTAAAGAGACATAGCCGAACCATGATCAAAATAGCTAATATCACCCAAAGGAAAGACAAAACCGGGAGTGTGCAATAACGACGAACTCTTGCATTCAATTTCACGGGTACGTGCTCCTAATCCCGGTGCTAAGGTCTGAACAACTCTTCCCCAACACCTTATGTCAAGTCAACTAACCTATCCTAAGAGAGATTCCTTCACAAGACAATCATGCACAAGAGCCGTGTATGCGTTGAAAACGAGTAGCCTCGCACTACAATGCGATCCTAGAACCTTTTTTCCCACACCCTCTCTCGAACAACTCTCAAGAGTGATGTGTGTGATTTTTGACCTAGGTGATCAATCTAGCCCAAATCCGTTATAACGAGTTCTAAGACGTGAAATACGCAAGAAACAACAATAAAAGCACTACCCACTCCCCATTTCATCACCCAAAGGGTGATTTCACTAAATTTCACATGATTTGGCTATGAAGATGTTTAGCTACACATTATATTAATCAAAACATGCATAAAACAAGTAAATAAGAGCCATAACAAGTAAAAGAGAAGAGAGATATACCATAAAATTGCAGAAATCGGGATTAGATCCAAAAAGTACAAAAAATAGAAGTAATTAAAAGGTGGTCTCTTAGTGTTTGGAATGAAAATCTAAGCTAAGAAATGGAAAGATTATGCTAAGATATTGTTGATTTACACTAAGAGAGAGTATTCTAAGCTATTACAAAATTCGAGCAAAAGATGGGTAGAGTTTTGCTAAGAAAAGCTTGATATCTAAGAAAATGTCTAAAGGGGTATTTATAGGTGAAGGGAAAATCTGCGCAAAAAAAGGTCCAAACGCTGCTAGAAGGTTGGAACGCGGTTGGCATCTTTCAAACGCGCGTTTGGTCAAGCTAAACGCGTCGTTACACATAATTTCAGGCGGGGCTTGATCGTTTTTCATCCGAACGCAGCGTTTGGAAGGTTCAAACGTGCGTTTAGGATCTTGAACGCCGCGGTTGGCATGGTTTCCAAACGTGCGTTTAGAGGGCTTCAACTCAAACCAACCAAAATCAACTTCTCGAACGCGTTTAGGATTCAAACGCGTTTGGTGTGTGTGAACGCGTGCGTTTGGAGGGTTCAAACGCGCGTTAAAACCCTGTTTCCCCAGTCTTCACTTTTCTCCTTTTTGACCCTCGTCTTGCCTCGGTTATGCTTTTTCACCACAAATTGTCATCTTCGGGTCCTCGAGACACCAATACCCTTCAATATCATAAACAACCACAAACATCCAAACAATTCCGGAGGTAAAAGTGCTCGGGAATGGGGTTAATAATAACAAAAAGGGTATGAATTCATCAAAGTGACGGATTCGTTCCCGTGCCATGCTCACGATATTACCCAAAAACGGTCTAAAAACACCGAGAATGTGCTAAAAGTGGGATAAACGGGGGTGGAAAATGCACCGGAATCACGTAAAGTTGACTCCCATCAGTAGTCTCCTCGTTTTGTCCTATCGCAAATTTTTCAGGCCTTGTCATTATCAACTTCCGTGTTTTAAAGGTGTCATTATCAACTTCCGTGTTTTAAAGGGTTGCTTGTTTTCCGTTTCTCAAATATTTACAGTGATCTCTTCTGTACCAAATATATCTCTTATTATATCATGTTATACTTCACTCATGCCTGCAGTGGGCATACACCGTGCACCGCACGGAGTGAAATATTAGTATATCCATAAAATTGCTGATTTTTGTTTTTCATAAAAAGATATATTCCACTGCCAGGATTTGAACCTAGATTCAAGAGAATTTGAATTGCCAAGTGCTATAGTGGAGGCTTTGTTCAAGGTAGCAGTTTTAGATTTACATATAAATGAAATAATTATATGAGCGTATGAGTCTTCCCAGAGAAAACCTTGGAAAAAACTCCAAACCCCTAAAAATAGTTTTTTTTTAGAAAAAAATAGTTTATAATCCACTTTTTCTCCTTTAATTAAATCATAATCCAGCTTCAAATTATTAGTTGCATTAAAGACAAATAAATTCCACCGGACGAATATATCCCTATTTACCCATTCAAGTTGTTCAACCCCGCCTGGATAAAGTCGAGCCGGCCTTCTTCCAAACTTAGATTCTCCTCCACATTCCTCAAACACGTTTCTTTGTATGATTGGTGACTCATCAGAACTGGAGCGTTTTCTGGCCACCATAATTTAGGCGTCGGAGGCCTCATTTCTGACCCGTATTATCTTCATTTCTTTTTTTAATTTTGTTTGTTTGGCAGATTTGTAGATAAATAGCTTTAATTGTTGATTTCCAACCCCCCTTCCCCGTTTTACAGCCAGCATTTGTTCTTGATTGCAATAGCCGTAGACAGTTTTACACTTGCATTAGCTGCTAGTTTTTCTGATAAAGTGCTCAGTTTAGTTGTATAATTTACTCAAAATTAACCCATTTCAGTGCTGTTTCGTAAAGGGAAAAAAATACCATTAAGAATGTTGGGAGAGAAATGAAATTATTTGTAAAAAAACGATATTAATTACTTCAAATCATGCTTTGTGAGGAGTTAAATATTTTATCCATTGTCAATCTACTTTTATTAGATGATTTTACTAATTACCGCAACTAAAGAACATTTTCTAGCAAATTTGTGATGAAGTGTTTGTACGAGGAAAGTAGAATCCTTGACACTCACTGTGGTAATATAGACACTTTAGCCTACAACTTTTTGCTTTTCACCGTCATTTAGGTAGCTTACGTACTAGTAAAATGCAATAGATTTAGCATAGTGCAGTTGGGTGAACATCTGCAACTGTCAACTTTTCCGGCCTGTTTTAACGATGAATATTTTGAAATTGTGCTGGAGACCATGTTGAAATTTAACAAACCTGAAAGACGGCTGCCATTCATTTCCAGTTTTCTTCTAAAGGCCTTGTGGCTTTTTCTTCATGGTTTCTATTTATTTTTAATCTCCACTAATTCCTCCTACTACTTTTCATTTATCTTTGCTAATATACTTCATTTCTCCTCACTTACAACTTCTTTCAACTTATTGAAGTAGCCCATTGAATTAAGCCTTAAATGAGCCTTATATGAGCATGATACCGTGTTAGTGATACTGTGTGCCTTGTATGATACTGTTACTCATATTGTGTGTCTTATATTAGCCTTATATGAGCCAGATATGATATTGTGTCCCTTGAATTAAGCCTTAAATGAGCCTTATATGTTGAATTAAGCCTTAAATGAGCACGACATTTGTGTAATCGATATTGTGTAATCGATCTATTTCTCGACATCATGTTTCATCGATCTTTGTGTGCCTTATATGATACTGTTATATTATATGCCTTATATGAGCCAGATTGTGTCCATTGAATTAAACCTTAAATGAGCCTTATATGAGCCAGATATGTGTGCCTTGAAGTGGTCACTTGAATTAAGCCTTAAATGAAAGCCTCGACATCGTTTCATCGATCATCGATATTGTATGCCTTATATGATACTGTTAGTGATATTGTATGCCTTAAATGAGCCTTATATGAGCCATATATGATATTGTGTCCTTTGAATTAAGTCTTATATGAGCCAGATATGTGTGCCTTGAAGTAGTCACTTGAATTAAGACTTAAATGAGCATGATCATCATTTCATCACATCGATACTATTTCTCGATATTGTTTACTGATACCGTGTTAGTGTAAATGCTGCGATTAAATTCGGCTTTCAAAATACTACGTCGAAAATGTATCAAATGAGGTCTCAAAATGAAGATAAAAAAAATATGAACTTTGGTGAAACAATTTTGATGATCGGTGTTCTAAATCAAAAGTTATGGTCGTTTATAAGAAAAATGTTCCGGTTAATGCAAATTTTTTTCGGCTTTCAAAATTTACGTCGGAAGGGTACCGTATTTGGGCTCAAATTAAAGAGCAAAAAAATATATATATTTTGGTGAAAAAATTTCGATGATCGGAGTTATAAATACGGATGTTTGAAAAAAAAAAAAAAACAAAGAAACAACACCAAACCTGAAGGAAGCGGAATAAACTGAAGACATATTCTTGTCCGTCTGAAATTGTTTGTCATTTTTGCAACTAAAAAAATGAGTGTGTCCTATTTATTTATTTTGTAATCTTTTCTGTCCTTTTTCCTCAATCTCTTTTTTTTAAGGGTTTTCGTTGTCATGCAATATAAATTGAAAGAACGACAAGAAAAATTGCGACAAATATAATTTTTATTAATTTCAAAATTAGAGTGGGTACAATCTCTAACAATTTCACTATATCTACTGAATGCATTTGATTCTCCTTTGCTTTCTCTGAGGGTCTCAGGGACTTGTTTTCTGACTTTGTCGGTACTCTTCCAATTCGTGGGAAGAACGCCTTTGATTTATGGAAGATCTCCGGATATGGCGGATAATCTTCGATATTTGCTGAAGAACTCCGGATATGGCGGATAATCTTCATTAGTTGGAGATGACTTGGATGCTTTCATGCTTCCTTGATCTTCTCCTTTGTTAATTCTCAAAGGGTCGCGATGACTTAGTCTCGGATTTTAGCGGTGCTCCTCCTATTTTGTTGAGAAGATGACCTTTGTTTGTTGAAGAACTCCCGATAATGGTTCTAGAAAATCTTACTATATCACAATTCTATATTTTTTTCCATGATGCTGTAATTAGTATCTTCATGAATCTATTGTGACGTCATAATTCATGTAAAAAAATACGATTTTACAGAGGTCCAAAGAGCACATTCTTCGACTTCTTGTATTTGACTTTTCAAATGTCAAGTATTAATATGGTGCCCCAAACAAAATACAGACCCTTTTTTTCCTAGAAGAAAAGTTATGTAAGGAGGCATTCAAATCACATGATTTACAATATTCAAACTTATTACCTCTACTCAAAACATAGCCAAAAAACCAATGCTATATGTGGCTTATACATTACATTGATGATACTCAAGTCAATAAACAAGGAAACTTCCGACAACGGGAAAATTCTAAGGTGGAGACTCCCATATGGAGAAACACTTATGTGGCTTTATCTGGACCACACAAACTTAAATATGGAGAGACACCTATGTTGCTTCATTCTAAGCCACAGTTTCATATGAAACTGTGTAGTCCAGATGAAGCCACATAGGTATCTCTCCATATGATAGTCTCCACCTTAGACTTTCCCGTGACAAAGATGTCATAGGAATTGGCTAAGTAGCTGATTACAAGATGCAAGTTTACCAAGATGTTTATATGAATTTGCTAAGTACTTGATTACACATTACAAATGGCAGCTAGAAATATGAAGATGTTATAAAACTGGAAAATGAAAACATTAATAACATAACTCCAATTACAGATTTACACATTGCTCTGAAGCTAAAAACACAAGAACCCCAAACTTAATCATCCCCATTGGGAAATAAAGTGAGGGCTCTCCTTCCAATTCCATCACCGGTCTCTCGAACTGATCCCATGTCCTTATGATAAGATCCCATTACAGAGCTGTTGTTATGCACTGGTGCCCCCATAATCTGAACATGGGACTGTGATTGCCTTGACAAAAATGGATGATCAAACTGCCCATCTGGTGGTGATGTACCAAAATGCCTAATATGATGCTGAATCTGCTGACTGCCTATGGCCATTTGATGGTGGTGCGGCATTGCTGTAACAGGAACAAATGGCAAAAACTGGTTCGAATTAGGCCGACCCGGATGAAGAAAATGGGCAGGGACCGGTGAACTTGCAAATAAACTGTCTGTATCGGTCCCTGGCCCGAAAGCAGCTCCACTACCTATGCTATTGCTAGCACCACTGCCACTAGAAATCCCCTGCTGCATTCTTTTCAAATAAAGCCTATACTTCTGTAGATGGCTAGCCACGTTCTCGCGCGTGAGCCCATCAACGCTCATTATCTGCATTATAGTCTTTGGAACAGCGTTCTTGATTCCTAAGTGCGCCACAGCTTCCACAAATCTCTTGTGGAGCTGTGGCGTCCACACAAGCCGGGGCCGCTTCAGGGTCCTAGCAGGCTCCTCATCTCCTCCTGCTTCTCCTGAACCGGCCCCCCCTCCTCCTCCTCCTCCCCCGCCGCCAGATGACTCAAACTCTCCCGAAGAGTTGGGCTGTGAGGATGGAGTATCCTGTGGAGGTAGCTGCGACGGCGGCGGTTGGAGGCGGACCTGGTGGTGGTGGTGACGACGACGTGGGCTAGTGGGATTTCGGATGTCGAAAGCCATAGCTAAATCTGGTGTGATTAAGGTCTGAGTTAAAGAAATCAATTCGTCTGGAGAAGGGAGATCTTCATCCCATTTAGCAAACCAATTGGATTCATCATCCCTCATTTTTTTTCACTATAATTTTACTCAAAATTAAGAAAGAAGCAAAATCACACAAAGTTACAAACTTTCTGGGGTGAATTCTTCATTATTGAGTAGGTTCAAAACAGAAGAACCAATTATTGACAAAGACTTTAGATTGGTCAACACATAGCAGCCAGCTTATAAAACGTGAAGAAAAAAAAAGTAAACGATTCAACAGATATAGGATGGGCTTTAATTTGTCAAGTAACAAAAATAAAAAGTGAGTGGAAAAAGGGAGGAGCATAGGGAAGATTTTTGTGGGTGTGAAGAAGAAGGTGGGTGAGGGGGGTACGGGGGAGGGAGGGAGGGGTGTTCGAGGTGGATCTTATTTCTTTCTTTTCAGCTGTTATTGCTGCAGATGCTTTCTCTAGGATTTTTATTACTAGGTTAGTTACACGAATGGACACAACTTCTTTAAAACTGTTTTTTTTTTATTTTTTAACGAGTCTACCATCACATAGTTTAAGTTTGTGTTATAAACATAGACAAATTTTATCTTTGTCTCAAAATATAAGTCATTCTAAAAAAATGTTAAATTATAACCGAAAAAGCCTCTAATCTTATGTCCTAATTAACAGAGTCGTCAATGATCGCTATTATTCCAAAAATCGAAAGAAGTTTCATTTTATGGTACAGATTCGAACCTCCATGACTTCAAATTGGCCAAAATATATTTCATTCTATATTTTTAGATTTGTTCATCAATATAAATCATTCTACATTACCAATACAGCTTTTATTGTCACTTTCTTTATTTTACCACTAATTTATTATCAATTTAACAAAATTTCTTTTTTAACAACTATTGTATTAATAATAATTGATGTTATTTAAGATATTTAACCCTCAAATTTATAACATTCAATTATTTATTTAATCTATGTGAAAACTCCGATGATGACTTATATTATTGATTATAGTGTATCATTATCAATGGGGTGGGGATTAGGGAAGTTTTGTTTTAGATAAATTCCCCTTAATGCCTCATTTACCCAAATAATTAATTAAAGTAAATATAATCTTAGGTTTATTCTTAAAGAACACCCAAGTTTACTATTTTACCCTCAATTGAAAAATCAAGATATATTACATAAAAACATGTTCGCCTCAAAACAAAAAAAAAAACAAAAAAATCATTGACCTGTCACCAAATTATGCATCAATCAAAGAGCTCATAGTGATCAACACTTTAAAATAACTAGAAAGTCTTTACTCTTTAGAGTGGAGACTCTAAATTATTGTTGTTATTTTTAAAGCACCCTCTAAAGCATCTTCCAAAGTATACTTATTATATTGATGATGTATGTTAATCGAATATATAAGAATTAAGTTCGTCAAATTACAACTTAATGTTTTAGATCAAATTGTTCCTTCTTTAATCTCATGTGGTGGACAAATATAATAATGCATATTAATTAATTAGTGGATAGAGTTATCTCTGATTAAAAGAGTATTTTTAGATGCTCGACTAGGTTAGTGGAGAGTTAGGTTGCTAGCTACAGGATAAAAACCATGCTATTCTTCATCATGCTATTTTTATAGGGACATGTGTGTATATGCTATCCCTTGACAATCAAAGGAATCTTTCTCTCAATTGAGCTTTAAAATGGGATTACATTAATGGGGTGATTCGACGATCGTGGAATCATTATCAGGCTCAACTGTTCGGATCGTCACACGTGTGTATATAAGATAAAAACTCTTTTACATGTCTTATATACACGCGTGACATGAGATCCGACTACTCAATCAATCGATAACTCCCCGCATCAGAATTACCCTACATTAATGTTTCAAAATAAAAGATTGGAATTATATTAAGAGTGGTTTACTCATTTTGAGGAATGAGATTTGACATTATTAGATCAGGATTACTTATAAGGATTGTCATGGCCGGTTGTTGAGGACAAATTTTAAAATACAACTATTACAACAAGGTTGTATCAAATAACATATATTATAACTTTTCATTTTCAACACCTCACACTAGATAAAAATGTATTATTTGAAAGAGAGACAAATAAAAACTATAATATATATAAATTACTTTGAGATAATTTTTCTACAAATCATCAGACCATAAAAGTTTATCGATGCCCAGAGATATAACTTAAAATATTGTGTCTTTTGTGTTTTGTATTGTTCATTGGACTGAGGTAAGTGCATGGATAAGGGGGCTAAACCCACCCGATGAAAAAAAAAAAGAATCTACATCAAAAAGTTTATATAAAACAATTTAACTCATCAAAACATCTTATTTGAGCCTACCTAATTGTCCAAATATAATCTATTATCCCATCTGAGTTCCAATTCATGGTTCCGTCAAACATTTCTATTTTAGTTAGATGGGTTGTTTATCCTTCATCCTTTCTTCTTCTTTTTTAACTTTTTAATAACAAAAGAAACAAAAACCACTCGACAGTTCGAAGAATAATTCTAGTCACAAAATAAATATTTTAGCATTTTTGTATTGATCTTTGATAAATTTAGAAATTTTAATTCTATGAAAGAAAAGAAAGATTGGGATTTAATTCCAAGAATAATACTTGTTACAAAATAAATTATTGCAATATAACGACACAATATATTTACACCAATAATGATTTTTTATAACAATACACCACCAATAATGAGGGAAGTTCTTCCCTAGTATCTCCACATGCACCGAAGTGATCGGTGGGTTGATAAGGGTCACACAGTTTACATCTAACATCTAAACTGTATGGTTCTGATCAATCCACCGGTCACTTCACTCTAAAATCCCTCACCACACAAAAAGTTTCCCAATAATGATTGTATGAGACATAAAGATTGATACGAAACTAGCAGGTCAATTAGTTCAATTTACTTAGATATTTTTTTTTATAACCAAACTAGATTTGCACAATTATTGTTACGAATAAAAACAAAAACATATGAACAAAACATCAGCTAGGTAGTGGTGTTTTCTTGAATGTTGATAGTGTTTGTTGAATTATTGAATGAGTGGGACTAACAAAAAAATTAAAGGACCTGATCAATCACATCTGTTTTATTGTTTGTAGCGTCAAATCCTCCCCTTGTAGTCCCATGTTTTTCCTTTGCATTTCGATTTGTGCTTTTCATTAAAGCAGTAGACAATGAATCTGGGATTCATGGGATGTGACTATTTTTCTAATTTTATTTATTTATTCTGCATCATATCAAGTACCTCATCATAATCCACTTTTCTCCGTTTTCACCGGCACTTCTTTCACACTTACTTCATTTGAAGAGTATGTTATCGTATCTGACGTATCATAATTTGTAACAAATCATTTATAGTTTGTAGTTAGGATTAATCTCTTTTACTATTTTTCACGTCGTAATTCCAAGAAGTTATAATTCAATACGATACTTCTGATAATCTAGACAATATTATACCAAAAATTATTCATTATATAAGAAAAAAGTAGACACATAATGAAATTTTTTGGGGTTACAAAAAATAGATTTAATTATAATTGAAAATTTATTTTGATTATTGTAGCATGCGTTTTGTGAAAGCAGTATATGGTGTATAAGTTTATTAATGAAGTATGTAACTATTATAAGATGTTCAGAGTTGATGTTCACACCTTATGGATGTTCAGAGCTATATGGGGTCCTTATACACGTACTCTATATGGTCAAGCTTATTTCCTCACTTTGTGGATGATTTTAGTAGATTTGATTGGATTTTCTTAATGAAACACAAATCAGAAGCTAGGTCTGTTCTGCTGAACTTTTGTGCTTATGTGAAAACTCGGTTTAACAAAGAGATTAAGGTGATTAGGTTTGACAATGGTCGGGAGTTTAATATGCCTCAGTTTTACAATGCTAGGGGCATAATTCATCAGACATCTTGTGTTGATACACCTTAGCAAAATGGGGTAGTGGAAAGAAAGTATCAACATATTTTGAATGTAGGATGAGCCTCAAAATTACGACCTGGTTTGCCTACAAAGTTTTGGGGTTACTGTGTTCTTCATGCCATGTTCTTGATAAATATATCTTCTACACCTTTGTTAGATAACAAAACTCCATAAGAGATTTTATATTCTCAGAAAACCAGATTACTCTCAATTGAAGATGTTTGGTTGCTTGACCTTTGTTAGTACTCCACAAAGGAAAGTTTGAACCAAGGAGCATAAAATGTTTCTATCTAGGGATTGCAGATGGTACAAAAGGACATTATGCTCTTGACATCAGCAAGAATGAAATTTTCATCTTCAGAGATACAAGGTTTTTTGAACTTGTTTTTCGTTACAATAAGGGAGTCAAATCTACTTCTAATTTTACAAAACCTCATTTATCTGTTTTGGTTTCCACAGATCATCCATGAAGTGTGGTTGTACACCAACCTTCAAATGATCATAGTGCTAATGTTCCAAATGAGTCAGTGCATGTAGATCCATCTGCTGGACAACAACTAGATGAAACCACTACTGTTAGAAGGTCCAATATAACAATATTATAGCCATCATAGTTGAAGAATTTCCGGTGTAATATGATAGCAAAATACTTAACCGCTAACTTTCACCGACAGAGTATCGGGTCAACGGGAGTATAGTGGTCCACAAGGAGTAATGTCAACGGGAGTATAGTGGTCACAGGTTTCCTGCGTTTAGTTCATTGTTTTTTGTTCATTAATTTCGTCCACCCTCTCCCAAGAACATCCAAAATCTTCAAATCTTCATCCATCCTACCCGGAAAACTTGAAGATTCTTCAAACTTTCATCCCAAGAACCCTAATTATTTTCCAGATCCCGTTTTTTTGTATCAGTTCGTTCCCTAACCAAAACAACTCGAACAATTCTGCAATTTTTACCACATATAGAATACATCTCGTGCTACAATTTCTCTCTTTACACCAAATCCAGATTCAACATAAATCTTGCCGAAAACCGCCGATTACTCCAAACAATCTGTCCAGAAAAACTGCAGCAGTATATCATTGTTTGAATTCGTTTTCAGTGGGTTAAACGAATTACAATTACCTGAAAATTGGTGAACTTATAGGAAATTTGCAGATCTACAACTTTTGTCTTTTGATATTTTCCAAATTCGCTGTAGTTTTAACGGATTCGGCACCTTAAGTCACAGCTATCAATCTGGAAATTTTTGACAGATTGCATCAGTTTCTGAAAAACGATTGTTAGAGCGACTTACGTATCTCCAAAAAATCTGAAAATTTGACATCCTTTAGAAAACTCTCAGTTCTACAACTTTTATCTTTTGAGTTTTCCCAAATTTGTAGTCGTTCGGTGCTTAAATACGTGGGTTTCACATCAGGGTGTGAAAATTTTCACACATGTGTAATTCTGCTATCAAAAAAAAAATCATTACGATTGAGCATCAGGCTGAGTAAACATGAGATAATTGTGGGAATATGCCTTATTTTGATCATTATGAGAGACGGGATCGTAGAAAGGAACAGAGGCGTCAAACTGAGTTAGCGGATCGAAATGAGAGCATGTTAGCAGTGATAGCAAGGATCCTTGAGGAGAATAATCGTGCACTCGGTGCGAAGTTGAAACAAGAAATTAAGGCTATTATGCAAGTTAAGACGCAAGAGTTGCAGGATAGATTGGAAAAGGAAGTTGAACTACTACAGGCGGAGGAGGCCCTATATTGCCTTTGGATGAACTATCCCCGGTTGTTAATGGTGGCAAACCGGCGCACATTTTTATTGATCCTTTTGCCTTGCGTGTTTATGAAGATCCTACATTGCATTTCTATGATTATGTTGCTGCCACTCCGAGCTTCATCACCGTCGATATCCAGCCAAGTGACTTTTCTTATGTTCTATTGCGGAAGCATGGATCGACATCTAGACATGCTATTGCTTTGGAGTCAGATATCCACATTATCTTTGATCTTGGTATATCATTGACGTTTTTTGCGGTTTGTTCAAACTTGGTTTCGATCGTCGACTTCTATGACGCCCTGTTGATTCGAGGACTAATCCTTTCCAACCGGGAGGAATGATGTGATCCGTCCCGAGACATTTTATTTGTTTTGTTTATTTTAGTATTCGGTGTTTTAATGAATAAAACGGCCTTAGCCCGTGTCAAAAGCCGCCCATATGTTAGTATATTGGGTAGGTGTTTATTTTTAGCAAATAATAGCCTTTTGGGCTTATTAGGGTTGAGTTAGATTTGTTACAAAATAAAGTGGCGAAAATTACATTGTAATTTATCCCACATTGGTTAGCTACATTAGTTTCATGAATATTGTAGCCTATATAAGGCACCTAGGTTGTTCTTTTACAAACAGATATATTTTGAGTGAAATTATTATTGAGTCTATTGACTTGTTTATCACTTGCGAGTGAGGATCTCTTCGTTGTAGAGTTCCACCCCTTAGAGAACTTAT